>OZ038396.1:5778679-6252881 GCA_964036045.1 Eutreptiella sp. 'Long Island Sound 2002' | reverse complement strand
CAGGCCCAGGCCGAAGCTCGGGAAGTGAGGGATGAGGCCGAGGGTCAGGCGGTGGCCCGCCGTCTGCAGGATCTGCCAGGAAAGGGGGTCGAGGGCACGGCACGGCGGAGCGCCTTGCGGAGTGGCCGTGGGCGAGTGCGACCGGGAGCGGTACGGCAAAGGCACGGGCACCGAACACAAACAGTGTGCACACCCACACCCAACGGCACGCACGATGCGAAGGCACCGTCACCCGGCAACCAAACGCGCAACCGACACACACACGCGCGCGCGCGCGCGCGGATGACGCAAAGCGACCAATGCCAAGCACGAGCAGAAGCAAGGCGGGCACTAGGCGGCAGTAGATTGTCGTCAGGCTGCTGACCGTCAAACACACGGGCGCGTGCGCACCAGCAACAAACGCACATACACACAACCGCACACCGGCACACTGTAAAGCCGTGAAACGACCTCACTACCCTGCGATGGCTGACAGTCATTGCTGGGGGTCAGGCTTGTTTTGGAAGGGGGAAGGGCCGTCTGAGATCCAAGGGTTTGCGAACCGAAAATGACCGAAAAATACGTCCCCTTAACAAAAAAAAATTGTTCCTCAGGAATTTGTTTTTGCCGATCTGAAAGGGGGGGGGGGGTCTGAAGGGGTGGTGGGGGGGGTCTCCTCGTACCCTTTTTCCCAACTCAAAACCCCAAACCCGCTGGGCATCTGTGATCGGTCTCAGCAGGGGTCTGTGGTGGTGCCGGGTGCTTTGCGGCCTTGTGTCGCTTCTCTCGCCGCCCTGCGTGTCCCGTCGCACCGCTGCCTGGCCCACCGCGCCTCGCCCGCCTGCCTGTGCCCCGCACCTTCCGCATCCCTTTGCTGCTCTCCTGTCCCCTGTCCCCAGGGATGCATTGGAAGGGGGTGGGGGGGTAACCCCCCCAACCCCCTCCAGGGGGCCCAGCCTATGCCCAGCCACTGTCCTGACGCCAAGTGCCGGCTTCAATGGCATTTGTAATCGACAGTAACCGCCGCCAACCGCTTTGGCAACCTCCTCCAACCGCCTATCCAACCGCCTCTGGGGCCGCCTCTGAGGTCCCCTCCCTTCTAATACATCCCTGCCTGTCCACTGCGCGTGGCGCACTGTGTTAGCGCTGGGCTGGGCTGGTGTCGTCTGCTGGGTACCGTATCCATCCGCATTCGCCCCGGCCCTGCTCCTTTACGCACTGCACACCCCACCCCTTTGCTGCTCTCCATCTCCATCCTCTGCTCTCGTGCATGCTGCCTGGCTTGGGTGACAGCCGCGGTGGGGGATGGCTGTTGCTGGCGGATGCAGGAGGAGGCTGGAGGTTGCGGTGGGGAGGTTGACGGTTGCTGCAGCCTGAGGGAGGGGTGCTGGTCCTCAGGGAAGTATTACAAGGGGGGGGTAGGAGGGGGGGGGGTCTGGGACCCAAAAATTTGTGTACCAAAAATGGCCCGACAAGATTGTCCCTGTTGCACATTTCGCTTTTTCAACGAGGGTCACTTTGGTCCGGGGGGGGGGGGGGGGGGGCTCAGGAGGGGGTACCCCCCCCCCCTTCCTCCTACGGTGTGCGGCCATTCTAATGCTTCCAGTGGTCCAGGCACCCTCGGGAGGGTGCCAGAAGCACAAAATAATGTGCCACAGTCACGTGCCTCCGAGTCGACCCAGTTCCTGAAGCTCCGGGGGCACGGCTCTGCGGAGGGCAGTCTCGCGGATGGCCTGTCTCCGCATTTGATGTGCCAGTGGGACACGTCAAACATGACGTGCAACTGTGCGTTGGCTGCACCGGGGGTATACACTGGAGTCCCCTTGACGAACCGGCATCCCGCGGTCATGTTCACTGGAATCGCTCGTGCTCTGGCTGTTCCCTACGCCTTCTGGTGACCGTCGTCCGCTCGCTCTCTTGCGGGGCGGGACCTCAGAGGCGGCCCCAGAGGCGGTTGGATAGGCGGTTGAAGGAGGTTGCCAAAGCGGGTGGCGGCGGTTACTGTCGGTTACAAATGCCATTGAAGCCGGCACTTGGCGTCAGGACAGTGGCTGGGCATAGGCTGGGCCCCCTGGAGAGGGGGGGGGGTTACCCCCCCACCCCCTTCCAATGCATCCCTGGGGACAGGGGACAGGAGAGCCGTGGACGGTCTTCATGGTGCCTGCCAAATGCTGTGGGCTGCCTCACACCCTCGGACCGCCATCCGTTGCCCTCCAACTGCAATCCCCTCCCGACACCCGCCGTCGGTCATTCGTTTCGGGGCGCCCTCGGGGGTCCTGCTGCTGAGTGCTCTCTCGACCGGAGAAAGCGTACCGGGGCCGCAGTGCCTTGGTGCGCAGAAGGCTCTCGCTGCCGATACTTCCGGGTGTGCGCACGGGTTTTGGGTTGTCAGGAGGAAATTGTCTACAGGCCATTGGCGGGGACGCATTGGAAGGGGGGGGGGGGGTTACCCCCCCCCCCCCTCCAGGGCGTCCAGCCTGCGCCCGGCCACTGTCCCCCTGACGGCAGGTGCCAGCTTCAATGGCATTTGTAACCGACTGCACCCGCCCCAAACCGCTTTAGCGACCTCCTCCAACCGCCTGTCTAACCGCTTCTGGGGCCGCCTCTGAGGCCCCTTCCCTTCTAATGCGTCCCTGGCCATGGGGGAAGAGGGTTTTGGTAGATGACAGTGGGGCGGCTGTCCCTCCGCTGGCAAGGGCTGCTTGTGCCCCTTGGCATTCCCCCCACGCCGGCGCCGGCAGCGTTTCCCATTCAATCAGTCGCATGGCAATGAAATTCGGAGGGTGCTCTCGACCACAAATGATGTGGGAAATGTAACACAGGGCCAGGAGGTTCCGGATCACCAAATCCGCAGCATTCCCGAGCGTTTTGCCCTTTGAGAGCCCAGCAGTGAACCCATTCAAGCGCTGCTCCACCTGCGAGGCTCGTCACATCGCAGCAAACCATTGGTCCGTGTTCGAACACCCTGCTGCTGGGCTCAAGGTACGACGTCGGGCTTCCTACGACGTAGGGCCCCCGTGCAGCCAAGGAGGTCAGGACTGAATTCCCCAGGCCCCAAAAGGGATGTGCAAAGCTGTCCCGCACCCCCCTGTGTGACATTCCGTCCGGTTGTTGCTCCTTTACAGGGCCCTGAACAGTCACCCGTTCTTCCCTTCGCATGTTGCGTCAGGTCGCTGCTTTCTGTTGGCCGCTGCGGCCGGTGCTCTTGCTGGTGTCGTTTCCGCATTCGCGGAGCCCAGTGGTTGGCGTGTTGGGGCTGTGCTGGATGTGGCGGGATGTGCCGTTTGCGCGTCAGCGGCGCCCAATAATTGGCGTATTGGGGGTTGTGCTGGTTGTTGCCGGGGTCGTTTGACTGTTTTTGCTGCCCACACACCTCTGTCCACAGGCCGTCCATCGCCTGCCTCGCTGTGTTTCTGTGCGGCCCAGGTGCCCCCCCCAAAGGTGCTGAAGGAAGACCGCTCCTCCCAACGCGTGAGGAGAGCCCGGGGGGGGGGGGGGGGCTGATGAAAGGTGGGACCAAGCATGTATTAGAAGAGAGGAAGGGGTGGGGGAGGGGGTCTGGGACCCAAAAAATTGTGCACCAAAAACAGTGCAAATCAATATTTCCGATTGTAAATCTCATTTTCTCCCGCTATGACATCTGGGTCTGCGGGGGGGGGGGGGGGCGGGGGGGGGGTGCCCCCGGGGCGCATTAGAAGAGAAGGCACCTCAGAGGCGGCCCCAGAAGCGGGTAGACAGGCGGTTGGAGGAGGTTGCCAAGGCGGTTGGGCGGTTACTGTCGGTTACAAACGCCGTTAAAGCTGGCACCTGCCGTCAGGGAGACAGTGGCTGGGTATTGGCTGGGCGCCCTGGGAGGGGGGGGGGTACACCCCCCCTTCCAATGCATCTCTGGTGTACCCCCCCCCCCTCCTCCTACGGTTGTCAGCCGTCCCAGTACATCCCTCTGGGTGGGACGTGCTGCAGGTCCGGGTACGGACAGACCTGCCACATCGTGATCGCGACCTGGACCTTGGGATCAAAGCTGAAGGCGGTGCTCGACAGTTCCACCAACGCGTGCCCCTCTTTGAGCCGTAGCTCCGTAAACGCCGGCAGCACTCGGTCCAGGTCGTCCTCGAACCGGTCCAGCAGGTCGTTGAACTTGGAGGCGTCGTCCAGCGCCGTGTTCATGCCCTGGCCAATGGCCGGGCAGGTCGCGTGCGCGGCGTCCCCCAGCAGGACGCACCGCCCGCCCGCGAGGTGGTACGTGCTGCACTTGACCTGCCCCAGCGTGCTCCACTCCTGCGCCACCCACTGCTCAGCGAACGTCTGCCAGTCGAGGGCGAAGCGGCCCTGGAAGTGCGCCTTGGCGTACTCCCGGACAACGTCCACGTCGGTGCTGCGCAGCTCCGGGGCGCAGGGCTGGTGCTTGGCCCAGCCACCCGCGAAATTGGCGGTCCCATTCAGCTCCGGCAGGATTATGCCTACGCAAATGGAATCAGCCACATTTATGGGGGCAGCAGCACACCTGCAGACCCCCCCCCCCCGCCTCACACACGGTCGACGCGACAAACAGGGCACTGCAAAAAGCGGCCGGGTGTACCAGATCTCGTCGGGTGCCAAGCAGAACCAAAGCAGAGTCATGTCCCGCCCGCACTCGGCGCCTTTCTGCAGTGCAAAGGACAGAGCAGGCGATCCCAGTTCACCTCCCAGCCTCTGGCAGCGACTCTCAGCCAGAGGCCTGCAGGCAAACAAAGCAAGGCTGCCCAGGTGCCCCGAACCCGGGTAAAGGGGGAAGTCAGGACCCTGCCCAGCCCCTGCACCGCCAGAGAAGGGGCGGGTTGTGCTTTTCTGGTCACCCACTGTCCCAGGGCAGGACTTCGTCATGTCACAGCAACCCGGCCCCTCACGGCCCTGGACGAGTGATATACCGACAGTTGATTCAATATATATATATATATATCTCTGTTCAAACATATATATAAATCTATATATATGTTTGATATGTTTATATATCTATATATATATACAAATCTCTGTTCAGGGGTAGGAAGACACACAAATCAGGAACGTCCCGTTGCCAGGGCGACACACACCCTTGTAGTATACAATACAGTACAATACAAACAGTGGGTGCACACTTGGAGGATTTGCCAGAGCAATCTTCAGATCCTGCAGCGCCAAACTGCAGCACAGACCAGGACCAGACACTAACACACCCAACACACAGCAACACACAGACAGGACACATTCAGCGACTGGTGCTCGGGGCTCACTGCAACCTGGGTTCAACCCAAGTCATCCCTCTCCATCAGCGAGCACCTTCGGTGTGACGTCTCACTGACATTGCTAACTTCTTGGAGGGGTAAGCCGCTGCACCAAGGGTCCAGTCGCTCAGTACACACAGCACAGAGGTACAAGCAGTACTATGCAGCAGTACGCAGCACACCTGTAACACACCGTAACCGGTATATTGCCCTCCAAACTGGTGCGGACCCAATCGTCACACACACACACACACACACACACACACACACACACACTGCGTGAGGTGAGATCAAGCGCACAGCAGAGCCACGGCAGTGATCGTCAAAACAACTCGTCAGGCCAACGTCAAAGTAAAGTCATGGAGGCTAGGCGCCTTTCTGACGGACAGTGAAGGAGACAGTGCACATAAACCAGCGTGGAGCGTCACACATATGCCATCCCTTCATTGACCGTAACGAGAGTATGTACAGAGCGTATACCCCCTGTCGTTCCTCGGATTCTCTGTGCTATGGTGATGGGAGAACATGGGAACATTGGGAGAACATGCTAGGGCCCTGCTGGTCGCACCACTGTCAGCTGGGATGTGCACTTAGATGTGCACTCGATCACACACACACACACACACACACACACACACACACACACACACACACACACGAACACGAACACGAACACGAACACGAACACGAACACGAACACGAACACGAACACGAACACGAACACGAACACGAACACGAACACGAACACGAACACGAACACGAACACGAACACGAACACGAACACGAACACGAACACGAACACGAACACGAACACGAACACGAACACGAACACGAACACGAACACGAACACGAACACGAACACGAACACGAACACGAACACGAACACGAACACGAACACGAACACGAACACGAACACGAACACGAACACGAACACGAACACGAACACGAACACGAACACGAACACGAACACGAACACGAACACGAACACGAACACGAACACGAACACGAACACGAACACGAACACACACACACACACACACACACACACACACACACACACACACACACACACACACACACACACACACACACACACACACACACACACACACACACACACACACACACACACACACACACACACACACACACACACACACACAAACACACACACACACACACACACACACACACACACACACACACACACACACACATCTGGAGTCATCTCAGCACGTTGCCACAAACCCCACAGCTCACTCCCACGCCTCTCACAGCACATCCATACCCCAGAGCCCACTCCCATGCCTCTCAGAGCACCCCCCGCAGAGCCCACTGCCATGACTCGCACCGTACAGCCTTGCCCCTCAAAGCACACCATCACCCGCACAGCCGTCCACACACCGTTGATGTTGGGCATGGCAAAGGGCATCAAGTGCACGTACTGCGTGTCCAGCCCCGGAGGCAGGGGGACATGCACCGACTTCATCCAGTAGAAGCAATCCGTCAGCTCCATTTCGAACAATCGGTCCTTCAGAAAGGCATTCCGCACCACCGACCGGATGCCGTCACAGCCCAGCAGCAGGTCGTACTCCAGCTCCTGATTCGGACCGCCCTCGGGCTTGACGGTCAGGGTGCGGGCCTCAGGGTCCACGTACAGGCACTTGGTCTTCCACAGGCATTGCAGGCGCTCCGGCCCCGCGTCGGTCCCCGTCATGTGCCGCACCATCCCCGCAATGATCCAGTTCCGATCGACGACGAACCCGTCCGCTGAAGTGGCGAAGGAGCAGGAAGCGGAGCCGGCAGCCAGACCATTGGGGGTCTGGTGGTCAGTTGTGCTCCCCCGCACTCGCTTGGCTCTGGTCGCGCCTGCCAACCACGACCTTCATCGACGACAGTTCTCAGGGGGGGGGAATATTATGCACGCACGGGCCTTGGATTATGCAATGCACAATTATGCACAATGCATTTCAACGAAGACCGCCGTCGGTTACCGTCCAACCGCGGTCGGTTACCAAAAAAAAAAACCAGCATTTCTGGAACCAGCGCGCCGCGGGGGTCCAGCAAAGCCATCACTTGCCTTGTATTCAGTGCACGAAAACGTGACCAATCAACCCTCCCGAAAAGGAAGTGTTGGGGCCTTCAGCAGGTGACTGATCAGTGCCCCTGTCAATGGAGCCCCTTCCACAGGGCACCCCTCGCACCCTGCCCCCAGTCTTCTGGGCGCTGTTGCCACCCTTTCCCCCCCGAAGTATCTGCCGGTGATTGTTGTGCCCTGTCGCTGCCTGGCCCTGCTCATTGAAGGGGCCGTGGATCTCAGGGCCCGTCGGGGGACGGCAGGTAGACCGCAGAGGAGGGGCGGCGAGGGGCAATGCACGAGCAAAAGTCGCACAGGGATGGCGCGGTGGCAGCTGAAGGTTGCGCCCAGTGTCGGGGGGTGCGCTGTGGGTGTCAGGGAACGGGGCGGCGGGGTCCCTCGCAGTGAAGGGACTCACGGGCCCTGGCGGCCTTTGGCCCTTGGAGGGGCCCAAGCAGATGACGTCCGGGGCCCAGGGGGTGGGTCCCCGTGGGAGTTGGAAGTCCATTGAGGGGGGAGGGGCGAGGGGCTCTACTGCAACCCTCCCCCCCCCCCCGGGAGTCGGCGAGGGGCCCACCGAGTCCGCGAAATTGGGTGAAGTTGCCAAAAACCGAAAATTTGGGTGCAGCACTGATGAAGTAGTGCCATGGAAAATGGAATGATAACTACACCGCTAACACCGCATCATGGGCCTTGCTTTGTGACAACCGCCAAAATTTTGATCCCGCCCTCCAAGTCGGGTAAAACGCGCCGCCGACTCGTTGGCCGCCAGGTTTGCTGACTCGGGGGGGGGGGGGGGTTGCTACTGACACCCCCCCCCGCCGCCTTTACAGTACAACTCCCGCAGTACGCGGATGGAGGGGACCAGGGTTTTGCTTACCCACCCCGGGGGGGGGGGGGGTTAATTCAGGGACCCACCCACCCAGAATTTTGGCATACCCACAGACCGACAAATGTCCCACCCCCCCCTGGGGGGGGGGGTCTGACACCCACCCACCCACCCACCCACCCCTGTACCCAACTGAGACATGCAATACAGAAGACCAAGTTTTCCCCCTTCGCATTTGACACAAATGACAGTGCATCCTAGCCCCTTTATGGGCGTGGGGCATGCACACGTGATATGCAATGCCATGTAAACACACCATAACTAAACATGTTACATGGAACCTGCAACAGAAGAAAGAAAGAAGTGGCACTGGCTCAATAGACCCAAGGGCCCCCACAAAGTCCCACCCCACCCCGGGGGGGGGGGGGTGAGGGAACACCCACCCACCCTGAAATTCTGCCAGACCCCCCCCCCCCGTGGGGTAGGACGGACACTAAGCAAAAGCCTGGAGGGGACATTTGCAAGGCTGCCATCCCGCGTAGAACCGGACAGCTCTGACCCTTGATGCCGAGAGGTTGTCTGGTGAGCAGGCTACGCCCGCGCATCGTGGTCTGGCCCAAACGAAGGCCTGCATCCCGTGTGCCTGACGGGCTGCGCTGTTCAACCGGGTGCTGAGAACTGCAGGGGAGGGAAAATTATGCACGTGCATAATTGTGCATACTGTTCTGCTGGACTCCTGTCCAATGCAGTTCATTGTTGTGCTTATCATGGACAATTTTGTCCAACAAAATGCACCTGCACATGTTTCCACTGCTGAAGATGCTTTGCAAGACGATGAAATTCTTCCATCGTCTGAAAATGAGGGACATCGTGTCCCTCCTGCTGCCAAACGACAGAAGGTTAGCAGCCCAGGATCCCTCTTGTTTCCGACGGCGGTGGGACAGTAAGTAAAGCGATTGGGACATGCGGGCGGTCCTGAACGCAAAAAGCCTAATGCTCCGGGTGCACTTAGGCCCTGCCCCGGAAGCAGCAGGAGAAGGAGGCAGGACCTCCCTCCTGCACGGTGAAGGCCCTCCGCCCGACGTGCATCTTCAGCCCCTGGCAGGGCAGACTCACGCCCTCGAGGGCCTCCAGCAGCCCCGGCACGCGGTCCACGGCGGCGACCCCGTGTTGGGACATCGCGATCATCCAACTGCGTTGCTGCGTCAGCGGGACGGACGTGGGGTCCGGCCGCGCGTCCACCAACGTGACGTGGTACGGGGCGTCGCGCAGGATCAGCAGCTGGGCCGCAAGACATCCGGCGGGGCCTGCGCCCACGATGACAACCCGGACGGGGCGGCGCGGCGCGGGCGGCTGTGGCGACTGCATTCGAAGGGGGGGTTTACAAGAGGACCGGCCCTGAGACAAGAAGACAAGCGGGAGTCGCAGGTGTTGGCCTTGGATGAGACGGGGCTGAGCGACGCATTGAAGTTGGTTCAGGGACTACGGTCCTGCACGGCTCAACATGTGGCCAAGCCGGAATTGCCTGGGCTTCACCCAGACCCCTCTGCAACTGATGTTCAGATATGCGCATGTCTCGAGGACCATTAGGAGAGGCGATCCCTCAGCTTGGGACCTCTTGGGTCCCCTCTCATGAAGATTTGGCGAGGGATGCATTGGAAGGGGGGGGGGGTACCCCCCCCTGTGTGACATTCCGTCGGGTTGTTGTTCCTTTACGGGGCCCTGGACAGTCACCCGTTCTTCCCTTCGCATGTTGCGTCGGGTCGCTGCTTTCTATCGGCCGCTGCGGCCGGTGCTCTTGTTGGTGTCGTTTCCGCGTTCGCGGAGCCCAGTATTTGGTGTGCCGGGGCTGTGCTGCATGTGGCATGGTGTGCCGTTTGCAAGTCAGCGGCGCCCAATAGTTGGCGTATTGAGGATGTGCTGGTTGTTGCCGGGGTCGTTTGACTGTTTTGGCTGTCCATGCGCCTCTGTCCACAGGCCGTCCATAGCCTGCCTCGCTGTGGTTCTGTGTGCGTGAGGCCCAGGTGCCCTGTTCCTCCACGCATTGTCCTGGCCTATATGTCCTTGTCTCCCTCACGGCTGGTCTGCCCCTGATGGGCTCCCGCTCCTGTTGCGCAAACAGCCCATCTGGGCTGCGGGAGACACCCCCCACCTGATGCCGGTTGAGCAGGAGTTGCCCTGGCACCCGGTAGCAAGGGGGCTGGCTGGCCAGGCCGTCCCCTTTGTTGTCGCTGCCTCCCATGCGCACGCTCTCCCATCCCCTCCATTCTGGTTCCCTGTTCCCGCTGTTCTTGTTGCCTCTCCTGCCTTGCTGTGCCCCTCCCCCTTGTCTGCTGTGCTCGCCCTTGTCCCTCCTGGTGTGGCTCCCGCGTTCTGTGTGTCTGTGTTGCTCCTCCCCCTGTCTGTTGACGCTCCTGGGTGCCCCTTTCGCGCACCCCCTCCTGTCCCACCCGCCTGCCCCCCCCGTACGAGGGTTTCACATCTCCGTAACCCCCCCCCCTCTCCCTCCAGGGCGCCCAGCCTATGCCCGGCCACCTGTCCCCCTGACGCCAAGTGCCGGCTTCGATGGCATTTGTAACCGACAGTAACTGTCCCCAGCCGCTTCGACAACCTCCTCTAACCGCTTGTCTAACCGCTTCTGGGGCCGCCTCGGAGGTGCCTTCCCTTCTAACACATCCCTGGATTTGGCCCCAGAGGTTTGCGTGTCGTGCAAAACATGACTGCATCCGTCCGCTGAGATGCAGCTAGCTAGCACATCTCCTTTTTTGCGGATCAATGCTTCAAGCTCGACTCCACTATAGCCATTTGTGCGATTGCCAGGTGGCCTTCCCAAACCCAGGGTCTGAGCCCCAAACTTAACTGACGAAGTTGGCCCACACCAGGTCATGCGCGCCGCCAAGACGGATGGCACGCGTGATGGCTGGGCCTTCACGGCCACGGCTGTTTGAAGCCGAAAAACACCCAAAATGGCAATAAATCGCGATTTCCCGGGGCTACGTGCATTTTCAGCAAATGTTGCGAGAGACAAAAACGAAGAGCAAGAAATTCCGCATCCGATGGTCAAAAGTACCGCGCGTTTTGGAGCCCCTAAAAGCGAGTTATGGCCATTTTAGTCACCCGGCCGGCCACGGCCGTTTCAAGCCGAAACACACCCAAAATGGCAATAAATCGCGATTTCCCGGGGCTACATGGATTTTCAGCAAATGTTGCGGGAGACAAAAACGAAGAGCAAGAAATTCCGCATCCGATGGTCAAAAGTACCGCGCGTTCTGGAGACCCTAAAATCGAGTTATGGCCATTTTAGTCACCCGGCTGGCCACGGCCGTTTCAAGCCGAAAAAAACCTAAAATGGCAATAAATCGCGATTTCCCGGGGCTACGTGCATTTTCAGGAAATTTTCTGAGAGACAAAAACGAAGAGCAAGAAATTCCGCATCCGATGGTCAAAAGTACCGCGCGTTTTGGAGACCCTAAATTCGAGTTATGGCCATTTTAGTCACCCGGCTGGCCACGGCCGTTTCAAGCCGAAACACACCCAAAATGGCAATAAATCGCGATTTCCCGGGGCTGCATGCATTTTCAGGAAATGTTGCGATAGACAAAAACGAAGAGCAAGAAATTCCGCATCCGATGGTCAAAAGTACCGCGCGTTTTGGAGCCCCTAAAATCGAGTTATGGCCATTTTAGTCACCCGGCTGGCCACGGCCGTTTCAAGCCGAAAAACACCTAAAATGGCAATAAATCGCGATTTCCCGGGGCTACGTGCATTTTCAGCAAATGTTGCGGGAGACAAAAAAGAAGAGCAAGAAATTCTGCATTCAATGGTCAAAAGTACCGCGCGTTTTGGAGCCCCTAAAAGCGAGTTATGGCCATTTTAGTCACCCGGCTGGCCACGACCGTTTCAAGCCGAAAAACACCCAAAATGGCAATAAATCGCGATTTCCCGGGGCTACATGGATTTTCAGCAAATGTTGCGGGAGACAAAAACGAAGAGCAAGAAATTCCGCATCCGATGGTCAAAAGTACCGCGCGTTTTGGAGACCCTAAAATCGAGTTATGGCCATTTTAGTCACCCGGCTGGCCACGGCCGTTTGAAGCCGAAAAACACCCAAAATGGCAATAAATCGCAATTTCCGGGGCTACGTGCATTTTCAGCAAATGTTGCGAAAAACAAAAACGAAGAGCAAGAAATTCCGCATCCGATGGTCAAAAGTACCGTGCGTTTTGGAGCCCCTAAAATCGAGTTATGGCCATTTTAGTCACCCGGCTGGCCACGGTCGTTTCAAGCCGAAAAACACCCAAAATGGCAATAAATCGCGATTTCCCGGGGCTACATGGATTTTCAGCAAATGTTGCGGGAGACAAAAACGAAGAGCAAGAAATTCCGCATCCGATGGTCAAAAGTACCGCGCATTTTGGAGACCCTAAAATCGAGTTATGGCCATTTTAGTCACCCGGCCGGCCACGGCCGTTTCAAGCCGAAAAACACCCAAAATGGCAATAAATCGCGATTTCCCGGGGCTACGTGCATTTTCAGCAAATGTCGCACAAGACAAAAACGAACAGCAAGAAATTCCGCATCCGATGGTCAAAAGTACCGTGCGTTTTGGAGCCCCTAAAATCGAGTTATGGCCATTTTAGTCACCCGGCTGGCCACGGTCGTTTCAAGCCGAAAAAAACGTAAAATGGCAATAAATCGCGATTTCCCGGGGCTACGTGCATTTTCAGCAAATGTTGCGACGGACAAAAACGAAGAGCAAGAAATTCCGCATCCGATGGTCAAAAGTACCGCGCGTTTTGGAGCCCCTAAAAGCGAGTTATGGCCATTTTAGTCACCCGGCCGGCCACGGCCGTTTCAAGCCGAAACACACCCAAAATGGCAATAAATCGCGATTTCCCGGGGCTACGTGTATTTTCAGCAAATGTTGCGGGAGACAAAAACGAAGAGCAAGAAATTCCGCATCCGATGGTCAAAAGTACCGCGCGTTTTGGAGCCCCTAAAATCGAGTTATGGCCATTTTAGTCACCCGGCTGGCCACGGTCGTTTCAAGCCGAAAAAAACCTAAAATGGCAATAAATCGCAATTTCCCGGGGCTACGTGCATTTTCAGCAAATGTTGCGGGAGACAAAAACGAAGAGCAAGAAATTCCGCATCCGATGGTCAAAAGTACCGCGCGTTTTGGAGACCCTAAATTCGAGTTATGGCCATTTTAGTCACCCGGCTGGCCACGGCCGTTTCAAGCCGAAACAAACCCAAAATGGCAATAAATCGCGATTTCCCGGGGCTGCATGCATTTTCAGCAAATGTTGCGATAGACAAAAACGAAGAGCAAGAAATTCCGCATCCGATGGTCAAAAGTACCGCGCGTTTTGGAGACCCTAAATTCGAGTTATGGCCATTTTAGTCACCCGGCTGGCCACGGCCGTTTCAAGCCGAAAAACACCTAAAATGGCAATAAATCGCGATTTCCCGGGGCTACGTGCATTTTCAGCGAATGTTGCGGGTGACAAAAAAGAAGAGCAAGAAATTCCGCATCCGATGGTCAAAAGTACCGCGCGTTTTGGAGACCCTAAAATCGAGTTATGGCCATTTTAGTCACCCGGCCGGCCACGGCCGTTTGAAGCCGAAAAACACCCAAAATGGCAATAAATCGCGATTTCCCGGGGCTACATGGATTTTCAGCGAATGTTGCGGGTGACAAAAAAGAAGAGCAAGAAATTCCGCATCCGATGGTCAAAAGTACCGCGCGTTTTGGAGACCCTAAAATCGAGTTATGGCCATTTTAGTCACCCGGCTGGCCACGGCCGTTTGAAGCCGAAAAACACCTAAAATGGCAATAAATCGCAATTTCCGGGGCTACGTGCATTTTCAGCAAATGTTGCGAAAAACAAAAACGAAGAGCAAGAAATTCCGCATCCGATGGTCAAAAGTACCGCGCGTTTTGGAGACCCTAAAATCGAGTTATGGCCATTTTAGTCACCCGGCTGGCCACGGCCGTTTGAAGCCGAAAAACACCCAAAATGGCAATAAATCGCGATTTCCCGGGGCTACATGCATTTTCAGCAAATGTTGCGAGAGACAAAAACGAAGAGCAAGAAATTCCGCATCCGATGGTCAAAAGTACCGTGCGTTTTGGAGACCCTAAAATCGAGTTATGGCCATTTTAGTCACCCGGCTGGCCACGGTCGTTTCAAGCCGAAAAACACCCAAAATGGCAATAAATCGCGATTTCCCGGGGCTACGTGCATTTTCAGGAAATGTTGTGAGAGACAAAAACGAAGAGCAAGAAATTCCGCATCCGATGGTCAAAAGTACCGCGCGTTTTGGAGACCCTAAAATCGATTTATGGCCATTGTAGTCACCCGGCTGGCCACGGCCGTTTCAAGCCGAAAAAAACCCAAAATGGCAATAAATCGCGATTTCCCGGGGTTACCTGCATTTTCAGCAAATGTTGCGGGAGACAAAAACGAAGAGCAAGAAATTCCGCATCCGATGATCAAAAGTACCGCGCGTTTTGGAGCCCCTAAATTCGAGTTATGGCCATTTTAGTCACCCGGCTGGCCACGGCCGTTTCAAGCCGAAACACACCCAAAATGGCAATAAATCGCGATTTCCCGGGGCTACGTGCATTTTCAGCAAATGTTGTGAAAGACAAAAACGAAGAGCAAGAAATTCCGCATCCGATGGTCAAAAGTACCGCGCGTTTTGGAGCCCCTAAAATCGAGTTATGGCCATTTTAGTCACCCGGCTGGCCACGGCCGTTTGAAGCCGAAACACACCCAAAATGGCAATAAATCGCGATTTCCCGGG
Source organism: Eutreptiella sp. 'Long Island Sound 2002' (assembly GCA_964036045.1). Lineage (NCBI taxonomy): Eukaryota > Euglenozoa > Euglenophyceae > Eutreptiales > Eutreptiaceae > Eutreptiella > Eutreptiella sp. 'Long Island Sound 2002'. The sequence continues at coordinate 6,237,943 of OZ038396.1, read as the reverse complement.
GTTACCTGCATTTTCAGCAAATGTTGCGGGAGACAAAAACGAAGAGCAAGAAATTCTGCATTCAATGGTCAAAAGTACCGCGCGTTTTGGAGACCCTAAATTCGAGTTATGGCCATTTTAGTCACCCGGCTGGCCACGGCCGTTTCAAGCCGAAAAACACCTAAAATGGCAATAAATCGCGATTTCCCGGGGCTACGTGCATTTTCAGGAAATGTTGTGAGAGACAAAAACGAAGAGCAAGAAATTCCGCATCCAATGGTCAAAAGTACCGCGCGTTTTGGAGCCCCTAAAATCGAGTTATGGCCATTTTAGTCACCCGGCCGGCCACGGCCGTTTGAAGCCGAAAAACACCCAAAATGGCAATAAATCGCGATTTCCCGGGGCTACATGGATTTTCAGCAAATGTTGCGGGAGACAAAAACGAAGAGCAAGAAATTCCGCATCCAATGGTCAAAAGTACCGCGCGTTTTGGAGACCCTAAAATCGAGTTATGGCCATTTTAGTCACCCGGCTGGCCACGGCCGTTTGAAGCCGAAAAACACCCAAAATGGCAATAAATCGCGATTTCCCGGGGCTACGTGCATTTTCAGCAAATGTCGCATAAGACAAAAACGAACAGCAAGAAATTCCGCATCCGATGGTCAAAAGTACCGTGCGTTTTGGAGCCCCTAAATTCGAGTTATGGCCATTTTAGTCACCCGGCTGGCCACGGTCGTTTCAAGCCGAAAAAAACGTAAACTGGCAATAAATCGCGATTTCCCGGGGCTACGTGCATTTTCAGCAAATGTTGCGGGAGACAAAAACGAAGAGCAAGAAATTCCGCATCCGATGGTCAAAAGTACCGCGCGTTTTGGAGCCCCTAAATTCGAGTTATGGCCATTTTAGTCACCCGGCCGGCCACGGCCGTTTCAAGCCGAAAAAAACCTAAAATGGCAATAAATCGCGATTTCCCGGGGCTACGTGCATTTTCAGGAAATGTTGTGCGAGACAAAAACGAAGAGCAAGAAATTCCGCATCCGATGGTCAAAAGTACCGCGCGTTTTGGAGCCCCTAAATTCGAGTTATGGCCATTTTAGTCACCCGGCTGGCCACGGCCGTTTCAAGCCGAAACACACCCAAAATGGCAATAAATCGCGATTTCCCGGGGCTGCATGCATTTTCAGCAAATGTTGCGATAGACAAAAACGAAGAGCAAGAAATTCCGCATCCGATGGTCAAAAGTACCGCGCGTTTTGGAGCCCCTAAATTCGAGTTATGGCCATTTTAGTCACCCGGCTGGCCACGGCCGTTTCAAGCCGAAAAACACCTAAAATGGCAATAAATCGCGATTTCCCGGGGCTACGTGCATTTTCAGCAAATGTTGCGGGAGACAAAAAAGAAGAGCAAGAAATTCTGCATTCAATGGTCAAAAGTACCGCGCGTTTTGGAGCCCCTAAAATCGAGTTATGGCCATTTTAGTCACCCGGCTGGCCACGGCCGTTTCAAGCCGAAACACACCCAAAATGGCAATAAATCGCGATTTCCCGGGGCTACATGGATTTTCAGCAAATGTTGCGGGAGACAAAAACGAAGAGCAAGAAATTCCGCATCCAATGGTCAAAAGTACCGCGCGTTTTGGAGACCCTAAAATCGAGTTATGGCCATTTTAGTCACCCGGCTGGCCACGGCCGTTTGAAGCCGAAAAACACCCAAAATGGCAATAAATCGCGATTTCCCGGGGCTACGTGCATTTTCAGCAAATGTCGCATAAGACAAAAACGAACAGCAAGAAATTCCGCATCCGATGGTCAAAAGTACCGTGCGTTTTGGAGCCCCTAAATTCGAGTTATGGCCATTTTAGTCACCCGGCTGGCCACGGTCGTTTCAAGCCGAAAAAAACGTAAACTGGCAATAAATCGCGATTTCCCGGGGCTACGTGCATTTTCAGCAAATGTTGCGGGAGACAAAAACGAAGAGCAAGAAATTCCGCATCCGATGGTCAAAAGTACCGCGCGTTTTGGAGCCCCTAAAAGCGAGTTATGGCCATTTTAGTCACCCGGCTGGCCACGGCCGTTTCAAGCCGAAACACACCCAAAATGGCAATAAATCGCGATTTCCCGGGGCTACGTGTATTTTCAGCAAATGTTGCCGGAGACAAAAACGAAGAGCAAGAAATTCCGCATCCGATGGTCAAAAGTACCGCGCGTTTTGGAGCCCCTAAATTCGAGTTATGGCCATTTTAGTCACCCGGCCGGCCACGGCCGTTTCAAGCCGAAAAAAACCTAAAATGGCAATAAATCGCGATTTCCCGGGGCTACGTGCATTTTCAGGAAATGTTGTGCGAGACAAAAACGAAGAGCAAGAAATTCCGCATCCGATGGTCAAAAGTACCGCGCGTTTTGGAGACCCTAAATTCGAGTTATGGCCATTTTAGTCACCCGGCTGGCCACGGCCGTTTCAAGCCGAAACACACCCAAAATGGCAATAAATCGCGATTTCCCGGGGCTGCATGCATTTTCAGCAAATGTTGCGCGCGACAAAAACGAAGGGCAAGAAATTCCGCATCCGATGGTCAAAAGTACCGCGCGTTTTGGAGCCCCTAAATTCGAGTTATGGCCATTTTAGTCACCCGGCTGGCCACGGCCGTTTCAAGCCGAAAAACACCTAAAATGGCAATAAATCGCGATTTCCCGGGGCTACGTGCATTTTCAGCAAATGTTGCGGGAGACAAAAAAGAAGAGCAAGAAATTCTGCATTCAATGGTCAAAAGTACCGCGCGTTTTGGAGCCCCTAAAATCGAGTTATGGCCATTTTAGTCACCCGGCTGGCCACGGCCGTTTCAAGCCGAAAAACACCCCAAAATGGCAATAAATCGCGATTTCCCGGGGCTACATGGATTTTCAGCAAATGTTGCGGGAGACAAAAACGAAGAGCAAGAAATTCCGCATCCGATGGTCAAAAGTACCGCGCGTTTTGGAGACCCTAAAATCGAGTTATGGCCATTTTAGTCACCCGGCTGGCCACGGCCGTTAGAAGCCGAAAAACACCCAAAATGGCAATAAATCGCAATTTCCGGGGCTACGTGCATTTTCAGCAAATGTTGCGAAAAACAAAAACGAAGAGCAAGAAATTCCGCATCCGATGGTCAAAAGTACCGCGCGTTTTGGAGCCCCTAAATCGAGTTATGGCCATTTTAGTCACCCGGCCGGCCACGGCCGTTTCAAGCCGAAAAACACCCAAAATGGCAATAAATCGCGATTTCCCGGGGCTACGTGCATTTTCAGCAAATGTCGCAGAAGACAAAAACGAACAGCAAGAAATTCCGCATCCGATGGTCAAAAGTACCGTGCGTTTTGGAGCCCCTAAATTCGAGTTATGGCCATTTTAGTCACCCGGCCGGCCACGGCCGTTTCAAGCCGAAAAAAACCTAAAATGGCAATAAATCGCGATTTCCCGGGGCTACGTGCATTTTCAGGAAATGTTGTGCGAGACAAAAACGAAGAGCAAGAAATTCCGCATCCGATGGTCAAAAGTACCGCGCGTTTTGGAGACCCTAAATTCGAGTTATGGCCATTTTAGTCACCCGGCTGGCCACGGCCGTTTCAAGCCGAAACACACCCAAAATGGCAATAAATCGCGATTTCCCGGGGCTGCATGCATTTTCAGCAAATGTTGCGATAGACAAAAACGAAGAGCAAGAAATTCCGCATCCGATGGTCAAAAGTACCGCGCGTTTTGGAGCCCCTAAATTCGAGTTATGGCCATTTTAGTCACCCGGCTGGCCACGGCCGTTTCAAGCCGAAAAACACCTAAAATGGCAATAAATCGCGATTTCCCGGGGCTACGTGCATTTTCAGCAAATGTTGCGGGAGACAAAAACGAAGAGCAAGAAATTCCGCATCCGATGGTCAAAAGTACCGCGCGTTTTGGAGACCCTAAAATCGAGTTATGGCCATTTTAGTCACCCGGCTGGCCACGGCCGTTTGAAGCCGAAAAACACCCAAAATGGCAATAAATCGCAATTTCCGGGGCTACGTGCATTTTCAGCAAATGTTGCGGGAGACAAAAACGAAGAGCAAGAAATTCCGCATCCGATGGTCAAAAGTACCGCGCGTTTTGGAGCCCCTAAATCGAGTTATGGCCATTTTAGTCACCCGGCCGGCCACGGCCGTTTCAAGCCGAAAAACACCCAAAATGGCAATAAATCGCGATTTCCCGGGGCTACGTGCATTTTCAGCAAATGTCGCAGAAGACAAAAACGAACAGCAAGAAATTCCGCATCCGATGGTCAAAAGTACCGTGCGTTTTGGAGACCCTAAAATCGAGTTATGGCCATTTTAGTCACCCGGCTGGCCACGGCCGTTAGAAGCCGAAAAACACCCAAAATGGCAATAAATCGCAATTTCCGGGGCTACGTGCATTTTCAGCAAATGTTGCGAAAAACAAAAACGAAGAGCAAGAAATTCCGCATCCGATGGTCAAAAGTACCGCGCGTTTTGGAGCCCCTAAATCGAGTTATGGCCATTTTAGTCACCCGGCCGGCCACGGCCGTTTCAAGCCGAAAAACACCCAAAATGGCAATAAATCGCGATTTCCCGGGGCTACGTGCATTTTCAGCAAATGTCGCAGAAGACAAAAACGAACAGCAAGAAATTCCGCATCCGATGGTCAAAAGTACCGTGCGTTTTGGAGCCCCTAAATTCGAGTTATGGCCATTTTAGTCACCCGGCCGGCCACGGCCGTTTCAAGCCGAAAAAAACCTAAAATGGCAATAAATCGCGATTTCCCGGGGCTACGTGCATTTTCAGGAAATGTTGTGCGAGACAAAAACGAAGAGCAAGAAATTCCGCATCCGATGGTCAAAAGTACCGCGCGTTTTGGAGACCCTAAATTCGAGTTATGGCCATTTTAGTCACCCGGCTGGCCACGGCCGTTTCAAGCCGAAACACACCCAAAATGGCAATAAATCGCGATTTCCCGGGGCTGCATGCATTTTCAGCAAATGTTGCGATAGACAAAAACGAAGAGCAAGAAATTCCGCATCCGATGGTCAAAAGTACCGCGCGTTTTGGAGCCCCTAAATTCGAGTTATGGCCATTTTAGTCACCCGGCTGGCCACGGCCGTTTCAAGCCGAAAAACACCTAAAATGGCAATAAATCGCGATTTCCCGGGGCTACGTGCATTTTCAGCAAATGTTGCGGGAGACAAAAACGAAGAGCAAGAAATTCCGCATCCGATGGTCAAAAGTACCGCGCGTTTTGGAGACCCTAAAATCGAGTTATGGCCATTTTAGTCACCCGGCTGGCCACGGCCGTTTGAAGCCGAAAAACACCCAAAATGGCAATAAATCGCAATTTCCGGGGCTACGTGCATTTTCAGCAAATGTTGCGGGAGACAAAAACGAAGAGCAAGAAATTCCGCATCCGATGGTCAAAAGTACCGCGCTTCTTGGAGCCCCTAAATCGAGTTATGGCCATTTTAGTCACCCGGCCGGCCACGGCCGTTTCAAGCCGAAAAACACCCAAAATGGCAATAAATCGCGATTTCCCGGGGCTACGTGCATTTTCAGCAAATGTCGCAGAAGACAAAAACGAACAGCAAGAAATTCCGCATCCGATGGTCAAAAGTACCGTGCGTTTTGGAGCCCCTAAAATCGAGTTATGGCCATTTTAGTCACCCGGCTGGCCACGGTCGTTTCAAGCCGAAAAAAACCTAAAATGGCAATAAATCGCGATTTCCCGGGGCTACGTGCATTTTCAGGAAATGTTGTGAGAGACAAAAACGAAGAGCAAGAAATTCCGCATCCGATGGTCAAAAGTACCGCGCGTTTTGGAGACCCTAAATTCGAGTTATGGCCATTTTAGTCACCCGGCTGGCCACGGCCGTTTCAAGCCGAAACACACCCAAAATGGCAATAAATCGCGATTTCCCGGGGCTGCATGCATTTTCAGGAAATGTTGCGGTAGACAAAAACGAAGAGCAAGAAATTCCGCATCCGATGGTCAAAAGTACCGCGCGTTTTGGAGCCCCTAAATTCGAGTTATGGCCATTTTAGTCACCCGGCTGGCCACGGCCGTTTCAAGCCGAAAAACACCTAAAATGGCAATAAATCGCGATTTCCCGGGGCTACGTGCATTTTCAGCAAATGTTGCGGGAGACAAAAAAGAAGAGCAAGAAATTCTGCATTCAATGGTCAAAAGTACCGTGCGTTTTGGAGCCCCTAAAATCGAGTTATGGCCATTTTAGTCACCCGGCTGGCCACGGCCGTTTGAAGCCGAAAAACACCCAAAATGGCAATAAATCGCGATTTCCCGGGGCTACATGGATTTTCAGCAAATGTTGCGAAAAACAAAAACGAAGAGCAAGAAATTCCGCATCCGATGGTCAAAAGTACCGCGCGTTTTGGAGCCCCTAAATCGAGTTATGGCCATTTTAGTCACCCGGCCGGCCACGGCCGTTTCAAGCCGAAAAACACCCAAAATGGCAATAAATCGCGATTTCCCGGGGCTACGTGCATTTTCAGCAAATGTCGCAGAAGACAAAAACGAACAGCAAGAAATTCCGCATCCGATGGTCAAAAGTACCGTGCGTTTTGGAGCCCCTAAAATCGAGTTATGGCCATTTTAGTCACCCGGCTGGCCACGGTCGTTTCAAGCCGAAAAAAACGTAAAATGGCAATAAATCGCGATTTCCCGGAGCTACGTGCATTTTCAGCAAATGTTGCGGGAGACAAAAACGAAGAGCAAGAAATTCCGCATCCGATGGTCAAAAGTACCGCGCGTTTTGGAGCCCCTAAAATCGGCTTATGGCCATTGTAGTCACCCGGCTGGCCACGGCCGTTTGAAGCCGAAAAAAACCCAAAATGGCAATAAATCGTGATTTCCCGTGGCCACGTGCTTTTTCAGGAAATGTTGTGAGAGACAAAAACGAAGAGCAAGAAATTCCGCATCCGATGGTCAAAAGTACCGCGCGTTTTGGAGACCCTAAATTCGAGTTATGGCCATTTTAGTCACCCGGCTGGCCACGGCCGTTTCAAGCCGAAAAACACCCAAAATGGCAATAAATCGCGATTTCCCGGGGCTACGTGCATTTTCAGGAAATGTTGTGAAAGACAAAAACGAAGAGCAAGAAATTCCGCATCCGATGGTCAAAAGTACCGCGCGTTTTGGAGCCCCTAAAATCGATTTATGGCCATTTTAGTCACCCGGCTGGCCACGGCCGTTTGAAGCCGAAAAACACCCAAAATGGCAATAAATCGCGATTTCCCGGGGTTACCTGCATTTTCAGCAAATGTTGCGGGAGACAAAAACGAAGAGCAAGAAATTCCGCATCCGATGATCAAAAGTACCGCGCGTTTTGGAGCCCCTAAAATCGAGTTATGGCCATTTTAGTCACCCGGCTGGCCACGGCCGTTTGAAGCCGAAAAACACCCAAAATGGCAATAAATCGCGATTTCCCGGGGCTGCGTGCATTTTCAGCACATGTTGCGGGAGACAAAAAAGAAGAGCAAGAAATTCCGCATCCGATGGTCAAAAGTACCGCGCGTTTTGGAGACCCTAAATTCGAGTTATGGCCATTTTAGTCACCCAGCTGGCCACGGCCGTTTCAAGCCGAAAAACACCCAAAATGGCAATAAATCGCGATTTCCCGGGGCTACGTGCATTTTCAGCAAATGTTGCGTTAGACAAAAACGAAGAGCAAGAAATTCCGCATCCGATGGTCAAAAGTACCGCGCGTTTTGGAGACCCTAAATTCGAGTTATGGCCATTTTAGTCACCCGGCTGGCCACGGCCGTTTGAAGCCGAAAAACACCCAAAATGGCAATAAATCGCGATTTCCCGGGGCTACGTGCATTTTCAGCAAATGTTGCGGCAGACAAAAACGAAGAGCAAGAAATTCCGCATCCGATGGTCAAAAGTACCGCGCGTTTTGGAGCCCCTAAAATCGATTTATGGCCATTTTAGTCACCCGGCTGGCCACGGCCGTTTGAAGCCGAAAAACACCCAAAATGGCAATAAATCGCGATTTCCCGGGGCTACCTGCATTTTCAGCAAATGTTGCGGGAGACAAAAACGAAGAGCAAGAAATTCCGCATCCGATGATCAAAAGTACCGCGCGTTTTGGAGCCCCTAAAATCGAGTTATGGCCATTTTAGTCACCCGGCTGGCCACGGCCGTTTGAAGCCGAAAAACACCCAAAATGGCAATAAATCGCGATTTCCCGGGGCTGCGTGCATTTTCAGCACATGTTGCGGGAGACAAAAAAGAAGAGCAAGAAATTCCGCATCCGATGGTCAAAAGTACCGCGCGTTTTGGAGACCCTAAATTCGAGTTATGGCCATTTTAGTCACCCAGCTGGCCACGGCCGTTTCAAGCCGAAAAACACCCAAAATGGCAATAAATCGCGATTTCCCGGGGCTACGTGCATTTTCAGCAAATGTTGCGTTAGACAAAAACGAAGAGCAAGAAATTCCGCATCCGATGGTCAAAAGTACCGCGCGTTTTGGAGACCCTAAATTCGAGTTATGGCCATTTTAGTCACCCGGCTGGCCACGGCCGTTTGAAGCCGAAAAACACCCAAAATGGCAATAAATCGCGATTTCCCGGGGCTACGTGCATTTTCAGCAAATGTTGCGGCAGACAAAAACGAAGAGCAAGAAATTCCGCATCCGATGGTCAAAAGTACCGCGCGTTTTGGAGACCCTAAAATCGACTTATGGCCATTTTAGTCACCCGGCTGGCCACGGCCGTTTCAAGCCGAAAAACACCCAAAATGGCAATAAATCGCGATTTCCCGGGGCTACGTGCATTTTCAGCAAATGTTGCGGGAGACAAAAAAGAAGAGCAAGAAATTCCGCATCCAATGGTCAAAAGTACCGCGCTTCTTGGAGCCCCTAAAATCGAGTTATGGCCATTTTAGTCACCCGGCTGGCCACGGCCGTTTCAAGCCGAAAAACACCCAAAATGGCAATAAATCGCGATTTCCCGGGGCTGCGTGCATTTTCAGCAAATGTTGCGGGAGACAAAAACGAAGAGCAAGAAATTCCGCATCCGATGGTCAAAAGTACCGCGCGTTTTGGAGCCCCTAAAATCGAGTTATGGCCATTTTAGTCACCCGGCTGGCCACGGCCGTTTGAAGCCGAAAAACACCCAAAATGGCAATAAATCGCGATTTCCCGGGGCTGCGTGCATTTTCAGCACATGTTGCGGGAGACAAAAACGAAGAGCAAGAAATTCCGCATCCGATGGTCAAAAGTACCGCGCGTTTTGGAGACCCTAAATTCGAGTTATGGCCATTTTAGTCACCCAGCTGGCCACGGCCGTTTCAAGCCGAAAAACACCCAAAATGGCAATAAATCGCGATTTCCCGGGGCTACGTGCATTTTCAGCAAATGTTGCGTTAGACAAAAACGAAGAGCAAGAAATTCCGCATCCGATGGTCAAAAGTACCGCGCGTTTTGGAGACCCTAAATTCGAGTTATGGCCATTTTAGTCACCCGGCCGGCCACGGCCGTTTCAAGCCGAAAAACACCCAAAATGGCAATAAATCGCGATTTCCCGGGGCTACGTGCATTTTCAGCAAATGTTGCGGCAGACAAAAACGAAGAGCAAGAAATTCCGCATCCGATGGTCAAAAGTACCGCGCGTTTTGGAGACCCTAAAATCGACTTATGGCCATTTTAGTCACCCGGCTGGCCACGACCGTTTGAAGCCGAAAAACACCCAAAATGGCAATAAATCGCGATTTCCCGGGGCTACGTGCATTTTCAGCAAATGTTGCGGTAGACAAAAACGAAGAGCAAGAAATTCCGCATCCGATGGTCAAAAGTACCGCGCGTTTTGGAGACCCTAAATTCGAGTTATGGCCATTTTAGTCACCCGGCCGGCCACGGCCGTTTCAAGCCGAAAAACACCCAAAATGGCAATAAATCGCGATTTCCCGGGGCTACGTGCATTTTCAGCAAATGTTGCGGCAGACAAAAACGAAGAGCAAGAAATTCCGCATCCGATGGTCAAAAGTACCGCGCGTTTTGGAGCCCCTAAAATCGAGTTATGGCCATTTTAGTCACCCGGCTGGCCACGGCCGTTTGAAGCCGAAAAACACCCAAAATGGCAATAAATCGCGATTTCCCGGGGCTGCGTGCATTTTCAGCACATGTTGCGGGAGACAAAAACGAAGAGCAAGAAATTCCGCATCCGATGGTCAAAAGTACCGCGCGTTTTGGAGACCCTAAATTCGAGTTATGGCCATTTTAGTCACCCAGCTGGCCACGGCCGTTTCAAGCCGAAAAACACCCAAAATGGCAATAAATCGCGATTTCCCGGGGCTACGTGCATTTTCAGCAAATGTTGCGTTAGACAAAAACGAAGAGCAAGAAATTCCGCATCCGATGGTCAAAAGTACCGCGCGTTTTGGAGACCCTAAATTCGAGTTATGGCCATTTTAGTCACCCGGCCGGCCACGGCCGTTTCAAGCCGAAAAACACCCAAAATGGCAATAAATCGCGATTTCCCGGGGCTACGTGCATTTTCAGCAAATGTTGCGTTAGACAAAAACGAAGAGCAAGAAATTCCGCATCCGATGGTCAAAAGTACCGCGCGTTTTGGAGACCCTAAAATCGACTTATGGCCATTTTAGTCACCCGGCTGGCCACGACCGTTTGAAGCCGAAAAACACCCAAAATGGCAATAAATCGCGATTTCCCGGGGCTACGTGCATTTTCAGCAAATGTTGCGGTAGACAAAAACGAAGAGCAAGAAATTCCGCATCCGATGGTCAAAAGTACCGCGTGTTTTGGGGCCCCTAAAATCGAGTTACGGCCATTTTAGTCACCCGGCTGGCCACGGCCGTTTGAAGCCGAAAAACACCCAAAATGGCAATAAATCGCGATTTCCCGGGGTTACCTGCATTTTCAGCAAATGTTGCGCGCGACAAAAACGAAGGGCAAGAAATTCCGCATCCGATGGTCAAAAGTACCGTGCGTTTTGGAGCCCCTAAAATCGACTTATGGCCATTTTAGTCACCCGGCTGGCCACGGCCGTTTCAAGCCGAAACACACCGAAAATGGCAATAAATCGCAATTTCCCGGGGCTACGTGCATTTTCAGCAAATGTTGCGGGAGACAAAAGCGAAGAGCAAGAAATTCCGCATCCAATGGTCAAAAGTACCGCGCGTTTTGGAGCCCCTAAAATCGATTTATGGCCATTTTAGTCACCCGGCTGGCCACGGCCGTTTGAAGCCGAAAAACACCCAAAATGGCAATAAATCGCGATTTCCCGGGGCTACGTGCATTTTCAGCAAATGTTGCGGGAGACAAAAACCAAGGGGAAGAAATTCCGCATCCGATGATCAAAAGTACCGCGCGTTTTGGAGCCCCTAAAATCGAGTTATGGCCATTTTAGTCACCCGGCTGGCCACGGCCGTTTGAAGCCGAAAAACACCCAAAATGGCAATAAATCGCGATTTCCGGGGGCTACGTGCATTTTCAGCAAATGTTGCGCGAGACAAAAACGAAGAGCAAGAAATTCCGCATCCGATGGTCAAAAGTACCGCGCGTTTTGGAGCCCCTAAAATCGAGTTATGGCCATTTTAGTCACCCAGCCGGCCAGGGCCGTTTGAAGCCGAAAAACACCCAAAATGGCAATAAATCGCGATTTCCCGGGGCTACGTGCATTTTCAGCAAATGTTGCAACGGACAAAAAAGAAGAGCACGAAATTCCGCATCCGGTGGTCAAAAGTACCGCGCGTTTTGGAGCCCCTAAATTCGAGTTATGGCCATTTTAGTCACCCAGCCGGCCACGGCCGTTTCAAGCTGAAAAACACCCAAAATGGCAATAAATTGCGATTTCCCGGGGCTACGTGCATTTTCAGCAAATGTTGCGGGAGACAAAAACGAAGGGCAAGAAATTCTGCATCTGATGGTCAAAAGTACCGCGTGTTTTGGAGCCCCTAAAATCGAGTTATGGCCATTTTAGTCACCCGGCTGGCCACGGCCGTTTGAAGCCGAAAAACACCCAAAATGGCAATAAACCGCAATTTCCGGGGCTACGTGCATTTTCAGCAAATGTTGCGAAAAACAAAAACGAAGAGCAAGAAATTCCGCATCCGATGGTCAAAAGTACCGCGCGTTTTGGAGCCCCTAAATCGAGTTATGGCCATTTTAGTCACGCGGCCGGCCACGGCCGTTTCAAGCCGAAAAACACCCAAAATGGCAATAAATCGCGATTTCCCGGGGCTACGTGCATTTTCAGCAAATGTCGCAGAAGACAAAAACGAACAGCAAGAAATTCCGCATCCGATGGTCAAAAGTACCGTGCGTTTTGGAGCCCCTAAAATCGAGTTATGGCCATTTTAGTCACCCGGCTGGCCACGGTCGTTTCAAGCCGAAAAAAACGTAAAATGGCAATAAATCGCGATTTCCCGGGGCTACGTGCATTTTCAGCAAATGTTGCGGGAGACAAAAACGAAGAGCAAGAAATTCCGCATCCGATGGTCAAAAGTACCGCGCGTTTTGGGGCCCCTAAAATCGAGTTATGGCCATTTTAGTCACCCGGCTGGCCACGGCCGTTTCAAGCCGAAAAACACCCAAAATGGCAATAATCGCGATTTCCCGGGGCTACATGCATTTTCAGCAAATGTTGCGAGAGACAAAAACGAAGAGCAAGAAATTCCGCATCCGATGGTCAAAAGTACCGCGCGTTTTGGGGCCCCTAAAATCGAGTTATGGCCATTTTAGTCACCCGGCTGGCCACGGTCGTTTCAAGCCGAAAAAAACGTAAAATGGCAATAAATCGCGATTTCCCGGGGCTACGTGCATTTTCAGCAAATGTTGCGGGCGACCAAAACGAAGAGCAAGAAATTCCGCATCCGATGGTCAAAAGTACCGCGTGTTTTGGGGCCCCTAAAATCGAGTTACGGCCATTTTAGTCACACGGCTGGCCACGGCCGTTTGAAGCCGAAAAACACCCAAAATGGCAATAAATCGCGATTTCCCGGGGTTACCTGCATTTTCAGCAAATGTTGCGCGCGACAAAAACGAAGGGCAAGAAATTCCGCATCCGATGGTCAAAAGTACCGTGCGTTTTGGAGCCCCTAAAATCGACTTATGGCCATTTTAGTCACCCGGCTGGCCACGGCCGTTTCAAGCCGAAACACACCGAAAATGGCAATAAATCGCGATTTCCCGGGGCTACGTGCATTTTCAGCAAATGTTGCGGGAGACAAAAGCGAAGAGCAAGAAATTCCGCATCCAATGGTCAAAAGTACCGCGCGTTTTGGAGCCCCTAAAATCGACTTATGGCCATTTTAGTCACCCGGCTGGCCACGGCCGTTTGAAGCCGAAAAACACCCAAAATGGCAATAAATCGCGATTTCCCGGGGCTACGTGCATTTTCAGCAAATGTTGCGGGAGACAAAAACCAAGGGGAAGAAATTCCGCATCCGATGATCAAAAGTACCGCGCGTTTTGGAGCCCCTAAAATCGACTTATGGCCATTTTAGTCACCCGGCTGGCCACGGCCGTTTGAAGCCGAAAAACACCCAAAATGGCAATAAATCGCGATTTCCGGGGGCTACGTGCATTTTCAGCAAATGTTGCGCGAGACAAAAACGAAGAGCAAGAAATTCCGCATCCGATGGTCAAAAGTACCGCTCGTTTTGGTGCCCCTAAAATCGAGTTATGGCCATTTTAGTCACCCAGCCGGCCAGGGCCGTTTGAAGCCGAAAAACACCCAAAATGGCAATAAATCGCGATTTCCCGGGGCTACGTGCATTTTCAGCAAATGTTGCAACGGACAAAAACGAAGAGCACGAAATTCCGCATCCGATGGTCAAAAGTACCGCGCGTTTTGGAGCCCCTAAATTCGAGTTATGGCCATTTTAGTCACCCAGCCGGCCACGGCCGTTTCAAGCTGAAAAACACCCAAAATGGCAATAAATTGCGATTTCCCGGGGCTACGTGCATTTTCAGCAAATGTTGCGGGAGACAAAAACGAAGGGCAAGAAATTCTGCATCTGATGGTCAAAAGTACCGCGTGTTTTGGAGCCCCTAAAATCGAGTTATGGCCATTTTAGTCACCCGGCTGGCCACGGCCGTTTGAAGCCGAAAAACACCCAAAATGGCAATAAACCGCAATTTCCGGGGCTACGTGCATTTTCAGCAAATGTTGCGAAAAACAAAAACGAAGAGCAAGAAATTCCGCATCCGATGGTCAAAAGTACCGCGCGTTTTGGAGCCCCTAAATCGAGTTATGGCCATTTTAGTCACGCGGCCGGCCACGGCCGTTTCAAGCCGAAAAACACCCAAAATGGCAATAAATCGCGATTTCCCGGGGCTACGTGCATTTTCAGCAAATGTCGCAGAAGACAAAAACGAAGAGCAAGAAATTCCGCATCCGATGGTCAAAAGTACCGTGCGTTTTGGAGCCCCTAAAATCGAGTTATGGCCATTTTAGTCACCCGGCTGGCCACGGTCGTTTCAAGCCGAAAAAAACGTAAAATGGCAATAAATCGCGATTTCCCGGGGCTACGTGCATTTTCAGCAAATGTTGCGGGAGACAAAAACGAAGAGCAAGAAATTCCGCATCCGATGGTCAAAAGTACCGCGCGTTTTGGGGCCCCTAAAATCGAGTTATGGCCATTTTAGTCACCCGGCTGGCCACGGCCGTTTCAAGCCGAAAAACACCCAAAATGGCAATAATCGCGATTTCCCGGGGCTACATGCATTTTCAGCAAATGTTGCGAGAGACAAAAACGAAGAGCAAGAAATTCCGCATCCGATGGTCAAAAGTACCGTGCGTTTTGGAGACCCTAAAATCGAGTTATGGCCATTTTAGTCACCCGGCTGGCCACGGTCGTTTGAAGCCGAAAAACACCCAAAATGGCAATAAATCGCGATTTCCCGGGGCCACGTGCTTTTTCAGCAAATGTTGCGGGAGACAAAAACGAAGAGCAAGAAATTCCGCATCCGATGGTCAAAAGTACCGCGCGTTTTGGAGCCCCTAAAATCGAGTTATGGCCATTGTAGTCACCCGGCTGGCCACGGCCGTTTCAAGCCGAAAAACACCCAAAATGGCAATAAATCGTGATTTCCCGGGGCCACGTGCTTTTTCAGGAAATGTTGTGAGAGACAAAAACGAAGAGCAAGAAATTCCGCATCCGATGGTCAAAAGTACCGCGCGTTTTGGAGCCCCTAAAATCGACTTATGGCCATTTTAGTCACCCGGCTGGCCACGGCCGTTTCAAGCCGAAAAACACCCAAAATGGCAATAAATCGCGATTTCCCGGGGCCACGTGCTTTTTCAGCAAATGTTGCGGGAGACAAAAACGAAGAGCAAGAAATTCCGCATCCGATGGTCAAAAGTACCGCGCGTTTTGGAGCCCCTAAAATCGAGTTATGGCCATTGTAGTCACCCGGCTGGCCACGGCCGTTTCAAGCCGAAAAAAACCCAAAATGGCAATAAATCGTGATTTCCCGTGGCCACGTGCTTTTTCAGGAAATGTTGTGAGAGACAAAAACGAAGAGCAAGAAATTCCGCATCCGATGGTCAAAAGTACCGCGCGTTTTGGAGACCCTAAAATCGACTTATGGCCATTTTAGTCACCCGGCTGGCCACGGCCGTTTCAAGCCGAAAAACACCCAAAATGGCAATAAATCGCGATTTCCCGGGGCTACGTGCATTTTCAGGAAATGTTGTGAAAGACAAAAACGAAGAGCAAGAAATTCCGCATCCGATGGTCAAAAGTACCGCGTGTTTTGGAGCCCCTAAAATCGATTTATGGCCATTTTAGTCACCCGGCTGGCCACGGCCGTTTGAAGCCGAAAAACACCCAAAATGGCAATAAATCGCGATTTCCCGGGGTTACCTGCATTTTCAGCAAATGTTGCGGGAGACAAAAACGAAGAGCAAGAAATTCCGCATCCGATGGTCAAAAGTACCGCGCGTTTTGGAGCCCCTAAAATCGAGTTATGGCCATTTTAGTCACCCGGCTGGCCACGGCCGTTTGAAGCCGAAAAACACCCAAAATGGCAATAAATCGCGATTTCCCGGGGCTGCGTGCATTTTCAGCACATGTTGCGGGAGACAAAAACGAAGAGCAAGAAATTCCGCATCCGATGGTCAAAAGTACCGGGCGTTTTGGAGACCCTAAAATCGAGTTATGGCCATTTTAGTCACCCGGCTGGCCACGGCCGTTTGAAGCCGAAAAACACCCAAAATGGCAATAAATCGCGATTTCCCGGGGCTACGTGCATTTTCAGCAAATGTTGCGGCAGACAAAAACGAAGGGCAAGAAATTCCGCATCCGATGGTCAAAAGTACCGCGCGTTTTGGAGCCCCTAAAATCGAGTTATGGCCATTTTAGTCACCCGGCTGGCCACGACCGTTTGAAGCCGAAAAAAACCCAAAATGGCAATAAATCGCAATTTCCCGGGGCTACGTGCATTTTCAGCAAATGTTGCGGGCGACCAAAACGAAGGGCAAGAAATTCCGCATCCGATGGTCAAAAGTACCGCGTGTTTTGGAGCCCCTAAAATCGAGTTACGGCCATTTTAGTCACCCGGCTGGCCACGGCCGTTTGAAGCCGAAAAACACCCAAAATCACAATAAATCGCGATTTCCCGGGGCTACGTGCATTTTCAGCAAATGTTGCGCGCGACAAAAACGAAGGGCAAGAAATTCCGCATCCGATGGTCAAAAGTACCGTGCGTTTTGGAGCCCCTAAAATCGAGTTATGGCCATTTTAGTCACCCGGCTGGCCACGGCCGTTTGAAGCCGAAAAACACCGAAAATGGCAATAAATCGCGATTTCCCGGGGCTACGTGCATTTTCAGCAAATGTTGCGGGAGACAGAAGAGCAAGAAATTCCGCATCCGATGGTCAAAAGTACCGCGCGTTTTGGAGCCCCTAAAATCGAGTTATGGCCATTTTAGTCACCCGGCTGGCCACGGCCGTTTGAAGCCGAAAAAACACCCAAAATGGCAATAAATCGCGATTTCCCGGGGCTACGTGCATTTTCAGCAAATGTTGCGGGAGACAAAAAACAAGGGGAAGAAATTCCGCATCCGATGATCAAAAGTACCGCGCGTTTTGGAGCCCCTAAAATCGAGTTATGGCCATTTTAGTCACCCGACTGGCCACGGCCGTTTGAAGCCGAAAAACACCCAAAATGGCAATAAATCGCGATTTCCGGGGGCTACGTGCATTTTCAGCAAATGTTGCGACGAACAAAAAAGAAGAGCAAGAAATTCCGCATCCGGTGGTCAAAAGTACCGCGCGTTTTGGAGCCCCTAAATTCGAGTTATGGCCATTTTAGTCACCCAGCCGGCCACGGCCGTTTCAAGCTGAAAAACACCCAAAATGGCAATAAATTGCGATTTCCCGGGGCTACGTGCATTTTCAGCAAATGTTGCGGGAGACAAAAACGAAGGGCAAGAAATTCTGCATCTGATGGTCAAAAGTACCGCGTGTTTTGGAGCCCCTAAAATCGAGTTATGGCCATTTTAGTCACCCAGCCGGCCACGGCCGTTTGAAGCCGAAAAACACCCAAAATGGCAATAAATCGCGATTTCCCGGGGCTACGTGAATTTTCAGCAAATGTTGCGGGAGACAAAAACGAAGAGCAAGAAATTCCGCATCCGATGGTCAAAAGTACCGCGCGTTTTGGAGCCCCTAAAATCGAGTTATGGCCATTTTAGTCACCCGGCCGGCCACGGCCGTTTGAAGCCGAAAAACACCCAAAATGACAATAAATCGCGATTTCCCGGGGCTACGTGCATTTTCAGCAATTGCTGCGAGAGACAAAAAAGAAGAGCAAGAAATTCCGCATTCAATGGTCAAAAGTACCGCGCGTTTTGGAGACCCTAAAATCGATTTATGGCCATTTTAGTCACCCGGCCGGCCACGGCCGTTTGAAGCCGAAAAACACCCAAAATGGCAATAAATCGCGATTTCCCGGGGCTACGTGCATTTTCAGCAAATGTTGCGAGAGACAAAAACGAAGAACAAGAAATTCTGCATCTGATGGTCAAAAGTACCGCGCGTTTTGGAGCCCCTAAAATCGAGTTATGGCCATTTTAGTCACCCAGCCGGCCACGGCCGTTTGAAGCCGAAAAACACCGAAAATGGCAATAAATCGCGATTTCCCGGGGCTACGTGCATTTTCAGCAAATGTTGCGGGAGACAAAAAAGAAGAGCAAGAAATTCCGCATCCGGTGGTCAAAAGTACCGCGCGTTTTGGAGCCCCTAAAATCGAGTTATGGCCATTTTAGTCACCCAGCCGGCCACGGCCGTTTGAAGCCGAAAAACACCCAAAATGGCAATAAATCGCGATTTCCCGGGGCTACGTGCATTTTCAGCAAATGTTGCGGGAGACAAAAACGAAGAGCAAGAAATTCCGCATCCGATGGTCAAAAGTACCGCGCGTTTTGGAGCCCCTAAAATCGAGTTATGGCCATTTTAGTCACCCGGCTGGCCTCGGCCGTTTGAAGCCGAAAAACACCCAAAATGGCAATAAATCGCGATTTCCCGGGGCTACGTGCATTTTCAGGAAATGTTGCGAGAGACAAAAACGAAGAGCAAGAAATTCCGCATCCGATGGTCAAAAGTACCGTGCGTTTTGGAGCCCCTAAAATCGAGTTATGGCCATTTTAGTCACCCGGCTGGCCACGGCTGTTTGAAGCCGAAAAACACCCAAAATGGCAATAAATCGCGATTTCCCGGGGCTACGTGCATTTTCAGCAAATGTTGCGACGGACAAAAACGAAGAGCAAGAAATTCTGCATCCGATGGTCAAAAGTACCGCGCGTTTTGGAGCCCCTAAAATCGAGTTATGGCCATTTTAGTCACCCGGCCGGCCACGGCCGTTTGAAGCCGAAAAACACCCAAAATGGCAATAAATCGCGATTTCCCGGGGCTACGTGCATTTTCAGCAAATGTTGCGGGAGACAAAAACGAAGAGCAAGAAATTCCGCATCCGATGGTCAAAAGTACCGCGCGTTTTGGAGCCCCTAAAATCGATTTACGGCCATTTTAGACACCCGGCCGGCCACGGCCGTTTGAAGCCCAAAAACACCCAAAATGGCAATAAATCGCGATTTCCCGGGGCTACGTGCATTTTCAGCAAATGTTGCGGGAGACAAAAACGAAGAGCAAGAAATTCCGCATCCGATGGTCAAAAGTACCGCGCGTTTTGGAGCCCCTAAAATCGAGTTATGGCCATTTTAGTCACCCAGCCGGCCACGGCCGTTTGAAGCCGAAAAAAACCCAAAATGGCAATAAATCGCGATTTCCCGGGGCTATGTGCATTTTCAGCAAATGTTGCGGGGGACAAAAACGAAGGGCAAGAAATTCTGCATCCGATGGTCAAAAGTACCGCGCGTTTTGGAGCCCCTAAAATCGACTTATGGCCATTTTAGTCACCCAGCCGGCCACGGCCGTTTCATGCCGAAAAACACCCAAAATGGCAATAAATCACATCTTCCCGGGGCTACGTGCATTTTCAGCAAATGTTGCGGGAGACAAAAACGAAGAGCAAGAAATTCCGCATCCGATGGTCAAAAGTACCGCGCGTTTTGGATCCCCTAAAATCGAGTTATGGCCATTTTAGTCACCCGGCCGGCCACGGCCGTTTGAAGCCGAAAAACACCCAAAATGGCAGTAAATCGCGATTTCCCGGGGCTGCGTGCATTTTCAGCAAATGTTGCGGGAGACAAAAACCAAGGGGAAGAAATTCCGCATCCGATGGTCAAAAGTACCGCGCGTTTTGGAGCCCCTAAAATCGACTTATGGCCATTTTAGTCACCCGGCTGGCCACGGCCGTTTGAAGCCGAAAAACACCCAAAATGGCAATAAATCGCGATTTCCCGGGGCTACGTGCATTTTCAGCAAATGTTGCGGGGAACCAAAACGAAGAGCAAGAAATTCCGCATCCGATGGTCAAAAGTACCGCACGTTTTGGAGCCCCTAAATTCGAGTTATGGCCATTTTAGTCACGCGGCCGGCCACGGCCTGGGCAAGTTTTCAAGCCGAAAAACACCCAAAATGGCAATAAATTGCGATTTCCCGGGGCTACGTGCATTTTCAGCAAATGTTGTGAGAGACAAAAAAGAAGAGCAAGAAATTCCGCATCCAATGATCAAAACTACTGTGCGTTTTGGAGCCCCTAAAATCGAGTTATGGCCATTTTAGTCACCCCGCCGGCCACGGCCGTTTCAAGCCGAAAAACACCCAAAATGGCAATAAATCGCGATTTCCCGGGGCTGCGTGCATTTTCAGCACATGTTGCGTGAGACAAAAGCGAAGAGCAAGAAATTCCGCATCCAATGGTCAAAAGTACCGCGCCTTTTGGAGCCCCTAAACCGAGTTATGGCGATTTTAGTCACGCGGCCGGCCACGGCCAGGGCAAGTTTTCAAGCCGAAAAACACCCAAAATGGCAATAAATCGCGATTTCCCAGGGCTACGTGCATTTTCAGCAAATGTTGTGAGAGATAAAAAGATAGAGCAAGAAATTCCGCATCCAATGATCAAAAGTACCGCGCGTTTTGGAGCCCCTAAGCCGAGTTATGGCGATTTTAGTCACGCGGCCGGCCACGGCCAGGGCAAGTTTTCAAGCCGAAAAACACCCAAAATGGCAATAAATCGTGATTTCCCAGGGCTACGTGCATTTTCAGCAAATGTTGTGAGAGACAAAAAGGAAGAGCAAGAAATTCCGCATCCGATGGTCAAAACTACTGTGCGTTTTGGAGCCCCTAAAATCGAGTTATGGCCATTTTAGTCACCCGGCCGGCCACGGCCGTTTCAAGCCGAAAAACACCCAAAATGGCAATAAATCGCGATTTCCCGGGGCTGCGTGCATTTTCAGCACATGTTGCGTGAGACAAAAGCGAAGAGCAAGAAATTCCGCATCCAATGGTCAAAAGTACCGCGCGTTTTGGAGCCCCTAAACCGAGTTATGGCGATTTTAGTCACGCGGCCGGCCACGGCCAGGGCAAGTTTTCAAGCCGAAAAACACCCAAAATGGCAATAAATCGCGATTTCCCAGGGCTACGTGCATTTTCAGCAAATGTTGTGAGAGATAAAAAGGTAGAGCAAGAAATTCCGCATCCAATGATCAAAAGTACCGCGCGTTTTGGAGCCCCTAAATCGCGTTATGGCGATTTTAGTCAGCCGGCCACGGCCAGGGCAAGTTTTCAAGCCGAAAAACACCCAAAATGGCAATAAATCGCGATTTCCCGGGGCTACGTGCATTTTCAGCAAATGTTGTGAGAGACAAAAAGGAAGAGCAAGAAATTCCGCATCCGATGGTCAAAACTACTGTGCGTTTTGGAGCCCCTAAAATCGGGTTATGGCCATTTTAGTCACCCGGCCGGCCACGGCCGTTTCAAGCCGAAAAACACCCAAAATGGCAATAAATCGCGATTTCCCGGGCTGCGTGCATTTTCAGCAAATGTTGCGACGGACAAAAACGAAGAGCAAGAAATTCCGCATCCGATGGTCAAAAGTACCGCGCGTTTTGGAGCCCCTAAAATCGAGTTATGGCCATTTTAGTCACCCGGCCGGCCACGGCCGTTTGAAGCCGAAAAACACCCAAAATGGCAATAAATCGCGATTTCCCGGGGCTACGTGCATTTTCAGCAAATGTTGCGGGAGACAAAAACGAAGAGCAAGAAATTCCGCATCCGATGGTCAAAAGTACCGCGCGTTTTGGAGCCCCTAAAATCGAGTTATGGCCATTTTAGTCACCCAGCCGGCCACGGCCGTTTGAAGCCGAAAAACACCCAAAATGGCAATAAATCGCGATTTCCCGGGGCTACGTGCATTTTCAGCAAATGTTGCGGCAGACAAAAACGAAGGGCAAGAAATTCCGCATCTGATGGTCAAAAGTACCGCGCGTTTTGGAGCCCCTAAAATCGACTTATGGCCATTTTAGTCACCCAGCCGGCCACAGCCGTTTGAAGCCGAAAAAAACCCAAAATGGCAATAAATCGCAATTTCCCGGGGCTACGTGCATTTTCAGCAAATGTTGCGGGAGACAAAAACGAAGGGGAAGAAATTCTGCATCCGATGGTCAAAAGTACCGTGCGTTTTGGAGCCCCTAAAATCGAGTTATGGCCATTTTAGTCACCCAGCCGGCCACGGTCGTTTCATGCCGAAAAACACCCAAAATGGCAATAAATCACATCTTCCCGGGGCTACGTGCATTTTCAGCAAATGTTGCGGGAGACAAAAACAAAGAGCAAGAAATTCCGCATCCGATGGTCAAAAGTACCGCGCGTTTTGGATCCCCTAAAATCGATTTATGGCCATTTTAGTCACCCGGCCGGCCACTGCCGTTTGAAGCCGAAAAACACCCAAAATGGCAGTAAATCGCGATTTCCCGGGGCTGCGTGCATTTTCAGCACATGTTGCGGGAGACAAAAACCAAGGGGAAGAAATTCCGCATCCGATGGTCAAAAGTACCGCGCGTTTTGGAGCCCCTAAAATCGAGTTATGGCCATTTTAGTCACCCGGCTGGCCACGGCCGTTTGAAGCCGAAAAACACCCAAAATGGCAATAAATCGCGATTTCCCGGGGCTACGTGCATTTTCAGCACATGTTGCGTGAGACAAAAGCGAAGAGCAAGAAATTCCGCATCCAATGGTCAAAAGTACCGCGCGTTTTGGAGCCCCTAAACCGAGTTATGGCGATTTTAGTCACGCGGCCGGCCACGGCCAGGGCAAGTTTTCAAGCCGAAAAACACCCAAAATGGCAATAAATCGCGATTTCCCAGGGCTACGTGCATTTTCAGCAAATGTTGTGAGAGATAAAAAGGTAGAGCAAGAAATTCCGCATCCAATGATCAAAAGTACCGCGCGTTTTGGAGCCCCTAAATCGAGTTATGGCGATTTTAGTCACGCGGCCGGCCACGGCCAGGGCAAGTTTTCAAGCCGAAAAACACCCAAAATGGCAATAAATCGCGATTTCCCGGGGCTGCGTGCATTTTCAGCACATGTTGCGTGAGACAAAAGCGAAGAGCAAGAAATTCCGCATCCAATGGTCAAAAGTACCGCGCGTTTTGGAGCCCCTAAACCGAGTTATGGCGATTTTAGTCACGCGGCCGGCCACGGCCAGGGCAAGTTTTCAAGCCGAAAAACACCCAAAATGGCAATAAATCGCGATTTCCCAGGGCTACGTGCATTTTCAGCAAATGTTGTGAGAGATAAAAAGGTAGAGCAAGAAATTCCGCATCCAATGGTCAAAAGTACCGCGCGTTTTGGAGCCCCTAAATCGAGTGATGGCGATTTTAGTCACGCGGCCGGCCACGGCCAGGGCAAGTTTTCAAGCCGAAAAACACCCAAAATGGCAATAAATCGCGATTTCCCAAAGCTACGTGCATTTTCAGCAAATGTTGTGAGAGACAAAAAGGAAGAGCAAGAAATTCCGCATCCGATGGTCAAAACTACTGTGCGTTTTGGAGCCCCTAAAATCGAGTTATGGCCATTTTAGTCACCCGGCCGGCCACGGCCGTTTCAAGCCGAAAAACACCCAAAATGGCAATAAATCGCGATTTCCCGGGGCTGCGTGCATTTTCAGCACATGTTGCGTGAGACAAAAGCGAAGAGCAAGAAATTCCGCATCCAATGGTCAAAAGTACCGCGCGTTTTGGAGCCCCTAAACCGAGTTATGGCGATTTTAGTCACGCGGCCGGCCACGGCCAGGGCAAGTTTTCAAGCCGAAAAACACCCAAAATGGCAATAAATCGCGATTTCCCAGGGCTACGTGCATTTTCAGCAAATGTTGTGAGAGATAAAAAGGTAGAGCAAGAAATTCCGCATCCAATGATCAAAAGTGCCGCGCGTTTTGGAGCCCCTAAATCGAGTTATGGCGATTTTAGTCACGCGGCCGGCCACGGCCAGGGCAAGTTTTCAAGCCGAAAAACACCCAAAATGGCAATAAATCGCGATTTCCCGGGGCTACGTGCATTTTCAGCAAATGTTGTGAGAGACAAAAAGGAAGAGCAAGAAATTCCGCATCCGATGGTCAAAACTACTGTGCGTTTTGGAGCCCCTAAAATCGAGTTATGGCCATTTTAGTCACCCGGCCGGCCACGGCCGTTTCAAGCCGAAAAACACCCAAAATGGCAATAAATCGCGATTTCCCGGGGCTGCGTGCATTTTCAGCACATGTTGCGTGAGACAAAAGCGAAGAGCAAGAAATTCCGCATCCAATGGTCAAAAGTACCGCGCGTTTTGGAGCCCCTAAACCGAGTTATGGCGATTTTAGTCACGCGGCCGGCCACGGCCAGGGCAAGTTTTCAAGCCGAAAAACACCCAAAATGGCAATAAATCGCGATTTCCCAGGGCTACGTGCATTTTCAGCAAATGTTGTGAGAGATAAAAAGGTAGAGCAAGAAATTCCGCATCCAATGATCAAAAGTACCGCGCGTTTTGGAGCCCCTAAATCGAGTTATGGCGATTTTAGTCACGCGGCCGGCCACGGCCAGGGCAAGTTTTCAAGCCGAAAAACACCCAAAATGGCAATAAATCGCGATTTCCCGGGGCTACGTGCATTTTCAGCAAATGTTGTGAGAGACAAAAAGGAAGAGCAAGAAATTCCGCATCCGATGGTCAAAACTACTGTGCGTTTTGGAGCCCCTAAAATCGGGTTATGGCCATTTTAGTCACCCGGCTGGCCACGGCCGTTTCAAGCCGAAAAACACCCAAAATGGCAATAAATCGCGATTTCCCGGGGCTGCGTGCATTTTCAGCACATGTTGCGTGAGACAAAAGCGAAGAGCAAGAAATTCCGCATCCAATGGTCAAAAGTACCGCGCGTTTTGGAGCCCCTAAACCGAGTTATGGCGATTTTAGTCACGCGGCCGGCCACGGCCAGGGCAAGTTTTCAAGCCGAAAAACACCCAAAATGGCAATAAATCGCGATTTCCCAGGGCTACGTGCATTTTCAGCAAATGTTGTGAGAGATAAAAAGGTAGAGCAAGAAATTCCGCATCCAATGATCAAAAGTACCGCGCGTTTTGGAGCCCCTAAATCGAGTTATGGCGATTTTAGTCACGCGGCCGGCCACGGCCAGGGCAAGTTTTCAAGCCGAAAAACACCCAAAATGGCAATAAATCGCGATTTCCCGGGGCTACGTGCATTTTCAGCAAATGTTGTGAGAGACAAAAAGGAAGAGCAAGAAATTCCGCATCCGATGGTCAAAACTACTGTGCGTTTTGGAGCCCCTAAAATCGAGTTATGGCCATTTTAGTCACCCGGCCGGCCACGGCCGTTTCAAGCCGAAAAACACCCAAAATGGCAATAAATCGCGATTTCCCGGGGCTGCGTGCATTTTCAGCACATGTTGCGAGAGACAAAAGCGAAGAGCAAGAAATTCCGCATCCAATGGTCAAAAGTACCGCGCGTTTTGGAGCCCCTAAAATCGAGTTATGGCCATTTTAGTCACGCGGCCGGCCACGGCCAGGGCAAGTTTTCAAGCCGAAAAACACCCAAAATGGCAATAAATCGCGATTTCCCAAGGCTACGTGCATTTTCAGCAAATGTTGTGGGGGATAAAAAGGTAGAGCAAGAAATTCCGCATCCAATGATCAAAAGTACCGCGCGTTTTGGAGCCCCTAAAATCGAGTTATGGCCATTTTAGTCACCCGGCCGGCCACGGTCGTTTCAAGCCGAAAAACACCCAAAATGGCAATAAATCGCGATTTCCCGGGGCTGCGTGCATTGTCAGCACATGTTGCGAAAGACAAAAGCGAATAGCAAGAAATTCCGCATCCGATGGTCAAAACTACCGCGCGTTTTGGAGCCCCTAAATCGAGTTATGGCCAATTTATTCACGCGGCCGGCCACGGCCAGGGCAAGTTTTCAAGCCGAAAAACACCCAAAATGGCAATAAATCGCCATTTCCCGGGGCTATGTGCATTTTCAGCAAATGTTGCGAGAGACAAAAACGAAGAGCAAGAAATTCCGCATCCAATGATCAAAAGTACTGTGCGTTTTGGAGCCCCTAAAATCGAGTTATGGCCATTTTAGTCACCCGGCCGGCCACGGCCGTTTCAAGCCGAAAAACACCCAAAATGGCAATAAATCGCGATTTCCCGGGGCTGCGTGCATTTTCAGCACATGTTGCGAGAGACAAAAGCGAAGAGCAAGAAATTCCGCATCCAATGGTCAAAAGTACCGCGCGTTTTGGAGCCCCTAAATCGAGTTATGGCGATGTTAGACACGCGGCCGGCCACGGCCACGGCAAGTTTTCAAGCTGAAAAACACCCAAAATGGCAATAAATCGCGATTTCCCAGGGCTACGTGCATTTTCAGCAAATGTTGTGAGAGACAAAAAGGAAGAGCAAGAAATTCCGCATCCGATGGTCAAAAGTGCCGTGCGTTTTGGAGCCCCTAAAATCGGGTTATGGCCATTTTAGTCACCCAGCCGGCCACGGCCGTTTGAAACCGAAAAATACCCAAAATGGCAATAAATCGCGATTTCCCGGGGCTGCGTGCATTGTCAGCACATGTTGCGAGAGACAAAAGCGAAGAGCAAGAAATTCCGCATCCAATGGTCAAAACTACCGCGCGTTTTGGAGCCCCTAAATCGAGTTATGGCCATTTTAGTCACGCGGCCGGCCACGGCCAGGGCAAGTTTTCAAGCCGAAAAACACCCAAAATGGCAATAAATCGCCATTTCCCGGGGCTACGTGCATTTTCAGCAAATGTTGTGAGAGACAAAAAAGAAGAGCAAGAAATTCCGCATCCAATGATCAAAACTACTGTGCGTTTTGGAGCCCCTAAAATCGAGTTATGGCCATTTTAGTCACCCGGCTGGCCACGGCCGTTTCAAGCCGAAAAACACCCAAAATGGCAATAAATCGCGATTTCCCGGGGCTGCGTGCATTTTCAGCACATGTTGCGTGAGACAAAAGCGAAGAGCAAGAAATTCCGCATCCAATGGTCAAAAGTACCGCGCGTTTTGGAGCCCCTAAACCGAGTTATGGCGATTTTAGTCACGCGGCCGGCCACGGCCAGGGCAAGTTTTCAAGCCGAAAAACACCCAAAATGGCAATAAATCGCGATTTCCCAGGGCTACGTGCATTTTCAGCAAATGTTGTGAGAGATAAAAAGGTAGAGCAAGAAATTCCGCATCCAATGATCAAAAGTACCGCGCGTTTTGGAGCCCCTAAATCGAGTTATGGCGATTTTAGTCACGCGGCCGGCCACGGCCAGGGCAAGTTTTCAAGCCGAAAAACACCCAAAATGGCAATAAATCGCGATTTCCCGGGGCTACGTGCATTTTCAGCAAATGTTGTGAGAGACAAAAAGGAAGAGCAAGAAATTCCGCATCCAATGATCAAAACTACTGTGCGTTTTGGAGCCCCTAAAATCGGGTTATGGCCATTTTTGTCACCCGGCCGGCCACGGCCGTTTCAAGCCGAAAAAACACCCAAAATGGCAATAAATCGCGATTTCCCGGGGCTGCGTGCATTTTCAGCACATGTTGCGAGAGACAAAAGCGAAGAGCAAGAAATTCCGCATCCAATGGTCAAAAGTACCGCGCGTTTTGGAGCCCCTAAATCGAGTTATGGCGATTTTAGTCACGCGGCCGGCCACGGCCAGGGCAAGTTTTCAAGCCGAAAAACACCCAAAATGGCAATAAATCGCGATTTCCCAAGGCTACGTGCATTTTCAGCAAATGTTGTGGGAGATAAAAAGGTAGAGCAAGAAATTCCGCATCCAATGATCAAAAGTACAGCGCGTTTTGGAGCCCCTAAAATCGAGTTATGGCCATTTTAGTCACCCGGCCGGCCACGGTCGTTTCAAGCCGAAAAACACCCAAAATGGCAATAAATCGCGATTTCCCGGGGCTGCGTGCATTGTCAGCACATGTTGCGAGAGACAAAAGCGAGACAAAAGCGAAGAGCAAGAAATTCCGCATCCGATGGTCAAAACTACCGCGCGTTTTGGAGCCCCTAAATCGAGTGATGGCGATTTTAGTCACGCGGCCGGCCACGGCCAGGGCAAGTTTTCAAGCCGAAAAACACCCAAAATGGCGATAAATCGCCATTTCCCGGGGCTATGTGCATTTTCAGCAAATGTTGCGAGAGACAAAAACGAAGAGCAAGAAATTCCGCATCCAATGATCAAAAGTACTGTGCGTTTTGGAGCCCCTAAAATCGAGTTATGGCCATTTTAGTCACCCGGCTGGCCACGGCCGTTTCAAGCCGAAAAACACCCAAAATGGCAATAAATCGCAATTTCCCGGGGCTGCGTGCATTGTCAGCACATGTTGCGAGAGACAAAAGCGAAGAGCAAGAAATTCCGCATCCGATGGTCAAAACTACCGCGCGTTTTGGAGCCCCTAAATCGAGTTATGGCCATTTTAGTCACGCGGCTGGCCACGGCCGTTTCAAGCCGAAAAAACACCCAAAATGGCAATAAATCGCGATTTCCCGGGGCTGCGTGCATTTTCAGCACATGTTGCGAGAGACAAAAGCGAAGAGCAAGAAATTCCGCATCCAATGGTCAAAAGTACCGCGCGTTTTGGAGCCCCTAAATCGAGTTATGGCGATTTTAGTCACGCGGCCGGCCACGGCCAGGGCAAGTTTTCAAGCCGAAAAACACCCAAAATGGCAATAAATCGCGATTTCCCAAGGCTACGTGCATTTTCAGCAAATGTTGTGGGAGATAAAAAGGTAGAGCAAGAAATTCCGCATCCAATGATCAAAAGTACAGCGCGTTTTGGAGCCCCTAAAATCGAGTTATGGCCATTTTAGTCACCCGGCCGGCCACGGTCGTTTCAAGCCGAAAAACACCCAAAATGGCAATAAATCGCGATTTCCCGGGGCTGCGTGCATTGTCAGCACATGTTGCGAGAGACAAAAGCGAGACAAAAGCGAAGAGCAAGAAATTCCGCATCCGATGGTCAAAACTACCGCGCGTTTTGGAGCCCCTAAATCGAGTTATGGCCATTTTAGTCACGCGGCCGGCCACGGCCAGGGCAAGTTTTCAAGCCGAAAAACACCCAAAATGGCGATAAATCGCCATTTCCCGGGGCTATGTGCATTTTCAGCAAATGTTGCGAGAGACAAAAACGAAGAGCAAGAAATTCCGCATCCAATGATCAAAAGTACTGTGCGTTTTGGAGCCCCTAAAATCGAGTTATGGCCATTTTAGTCACCCGGCTGGCCACGGCCGTTTCAAGCCGAAAAACACCCAAAATGGCAATAAATCGCGATTTCCCGGGGCTGCGTGCATTGTCAGCACATGTTGCGAGAGACAAAAGCGAAGAGCAAGAAATTCCGCATCCGATGGTCAAAACTACCGCGCGTTTTGGAGCCCCTAAATCGAGTTATGGCCATTTTAGTCACGCGGCCGGCCACGGCCAGGGCAAGTTTTCAAGCCGAAAAACACCCAAAATGGCAATAAATCGCCGTTTCCCGGGGCTACGTGCATTTTCAGCAAATGTTGTGAGAGACAAAAACGAAGAGCAAGAAATTCCGCATCCAATGATCAAAACTACTGTGCGTTTTGGAGCCCCTAAAATCGAGTTATGGCCATTTTAGTCACCCGGCTGGCCACGGCCGTTTCAAGCCGAAAAACACCCAAAATGGCAATAAATCACGATTTCCCGGGGCTGCGTGCATTTTCAGCACATGTTGCGTGAGACAAAAGCGAAGAGCAAGAAATTCCGCATCCAATGGTCAAAAGTACCGCGCGTTTTGGAGCCCCTAAATCGAGTTATGGCGATTTTAGTCACGCGGCCGGCCACGGCCAGGGCAAGTTTTCAAGCCGAAAAACACCCAAAATGGCAATAAATCGCGATTTCCCAGGGCTACGTGCATTTTCAGCAAATGTTGCGAGTGACAAAAACGAAGAGCAAGAAATTCTGCATCCAATGATCAAAAGTACCGTGCGTTTTGGAGCCCCTAAAATCGAGTTATGGCCATTTTAGTCACCCAGCCGGCCACGGCCGTTTGAAGCCGAAAAACACCCAAAATGGCAATAAATCGCGATTTCCCGGGGCTACGTGCATTTTCAGCAAATGTTGTGAAAGACAAAAAGGAAGAGCAAGAAATTCCGCATCCAATGGTAAAAAGTGCCGCGCGTTTTGGAGCCCCTAAATTCGAGTTATGGCGATTTTAGTCACCCAGCCGGCCACGGCCGTTTGAAGCCGAAAAACACCCAAAATGGCAATAAATCGCGATTTCCCGGGGCTGCGTGCATTTTCAGCACATGTTGCGAGAGACAAAAGCGAAGAGCAAGAAATTCCGCATCCGATGGTCAAAAGTACCGCGCCTTTTGGAGCCCCTAAAATCGAGTTATGGCCATTTTAGTCACCCGGCTGGCCACGGCCAGGGCAAGTTTTCAAGCCGAAAAACACCCAAAATGGCAATAAATCGCGATTTCCCGGGGCTACGTGCATTTTCAGCAAATGTTGTGGGAGACAAAAACAAAGAGCAAGAAATTCCGCACCCGATGGTCAAAAGTACCGCGCGTTTTGGAGCCCCTAAAATCGAGTTATGGCCATTTTAGTCACCCGGCTGGCCACGGCCGTTTGAAGCCGAAAAACACCCAAAATGGCAATAAATCGCGATTTCCCGGGACTGCGTGCATTTTCAGCACATGTTGCGACACACGAAAGCGAAGAGCAAGAAATTCCGCATCCGATGGTCAAAACTACCGCGCGTTTTGGAGCCCCTAAATCGAGTTATGGCCATTTTAGTCACGCGGCTGGCCACGGCCAAGGCAAGTTTTGCAGCCGAAAAACACCCAAAATGGCAATAAATGGCCATTTCCTGGGGCTATGTGCATTTTCAGCAAATGTGGCGGCAGACAAAAACGAAGAGCAAGAAATTCCGCATCCAATGATCAAAAGTACCGCTCGTTTTGGAGCCCCTAAAATCGACTTATGGCCATTTTAGTCACCCGGGCGGCCACGGCCTTTTGAAGCCGAAAAACACCCAAAATGGCAATAAATCGCGATTTCCCTGGCTACGTGCATTTTCAGCAAATGTTGTGAGAGACAAAAACGAAGAGCAAGAAATTCCGCATCCAATGATCAAAAGTACCGCGCGTTTTGGAGCCCCTAAAATCGAGTTATGGCGATTTTAGTCACCCGGCTGGCCACGGCCGTTTCAAGCCGAGAAAACACCCAAAATGGCAATAAATCACGATTTCCCGGGGCTACGTGCATTTTCAGCAAATGTTGTGAAAGATAAAATCGAAGAGCAAGAAATTCCGCATCCAATGATCAAAAGTACCGCGCGTTTTGGAGCCCCTAAAATCGAGTTATGGCCATTTTAGTCACCCGGCTGGCCACGGCCGTTTGAAGCCGAAAAACACCCAAAATGGCAATAAATCGCGATTTCCCGGGGCTACGTGCATTTTCAGCAAATGTTGTGAGAGACAAAAACAAAGAGCAAGAAATTCCGCATCCAATGATCAAAAGTACCGCGTGTTTTGGAGCCCCTAAAATCGAGTTATGGCCATTTTAGTCACCCGGCTGGCCACGGCCGTTTGAAGCCGAAAAACACCCAAAATGGCAATAAATCGCGATTTCCCGGGGCTACGTGCATTTTCAGCAAATGTTGTGAGAGACAAAAACAAAGAGCAAGAAATTCCGCATCCAATGATCAAAAGTACCGCGTGTTTTGGAGCCCCTAAAATCGAGTTATGGCCATTTTAGTCACCCGGCCGGCCACGGCCGTTTGAAGCCGAAAAACACCCCAAAATGGCAATAATCGCGATTTCCCGGGGCTACGTGCATTTTCAGCAAATGTTGTGAGAGACAAAAACGAAGAGCAAGAAATTCCGCATCCGATGGTCAAAAGTACCGCGCGTTTTGGAGCCCCTAAAATCGAGTTATGGCCATTTTAGTCACCCGGCTGGCCACGGCCGTTTCAAGCCGAAAAACACCCAAAATGGCAATAAATCGCGATTTCCCGGGGCTACGTGCATTTTCAGCAAATGTTGTGAGAGACAAAAACGAAGAGCAAGAAATTCCGCATCTGATGGTCAAAAGTACCGCGCGTTTTGGAGCCCCTAAAATCGATTTATGGCCATTTTAGTCACCCGGCTGGCCACGGCCGTTTGAAGCCGAAAAAGACCCAAAATGGCAATAAATCGCGATTTCCCGGGGCTGCGTGCATTTTCAGCACATGTTGCGAGAGACAAAAGCGAAGAGCAAGAAATTCCGCATCCAATGGTCAAAAGTACCGCGCGTTTTGGAGCCCCTAAATCGAGTTATGGCCATTTTAGTCACCCGGCCGGCCACGGCCAGGGCAAGTTTTCAAGCCGAAAAACACCCAAAATGGCAATAAATCGCGATTTCCCGGGGCTATGTGCATTTTCAGCAAATGTTGCGAGAGACAAAAACAGAGAGCAAGAAATTCCGCATCCAATGATAAAAACTACTGTGCGTTTTGAAGCCCCTAAAATCGAGTTATGGCCATTTTAGTCACCCGGCTGGCCACGGCCGTTTGAAGCCGAAAAACACCCAAAATGGCAATAAATCGCGATTTCCCGGGCTACGTGCATTTTCAGCAAATGTTGCGAGAGACAAAAACAAAGAGCAAGAAATTCCGCATCCGATGGTCAAAAGTGCCGCGCGTTTTGGAGACCCTAAAATCGACTTATGGCGATTTTAGTCACCCGGCCGGCCACGGCCGTTTCAAGCCGAAAAACACCCAAAATGGCAATAAATCGCGATTTCCCGGGGCTACGTGCATTTTCAGCAAATGTTGTGAAAGATAAAAACGAAGAGCAAGAAATTCCGCATCCAATGATCAAAAGTACCGCGCGTTTTGGAGCCCCTAAAATCGAGTTATGGCCATTTTAGTCACCCGGCTGGCCACGGCCGTTTGAAGCCGAAAAACACCCAAAATGGCAATAAATCGCGATTTCCCGGGGCTACGTGCATTTTCAGCAAATGTTGTGAGAGACAAAAACAAAGAGCAAGAAATTCCGCATCCAATGATCAAAAGTACCGCGCGTTTTGGAGCCCCTAAAATCGAGTTATGGCCATTTTAGTCACCCGGCTGGCCACGACCGTTTGAAGCCGAAAAACACCCAAAATGGCAATAAATCGCGATTTCCCGGGGCTACGTGCATTTTCAGCAAATGTTGTGAGAGACAAAAACAAAGAGCAAGAAATTCCGCATCCAATGATCAAAAGAACTGCGTGTTTTGGAGCCCCTAAAATCGAGTTATGGCCATTTTAGTCACCCGGCCGGCCACGGCCTTTTGAAGCCAAAAAACACCCAAAATGGCAATAAATCGCGATTTCCTGGGGCTACGTGCATTTTCAGCAAATGTTGCGAGTGACAAAAGCGAAGAGCAAGAAATTCCGCATCCAATGATCAAAAGTACCGCGCGTTTTGGAGCCCCTAAAATCGAGTTATGGCCATTTTAGTCACCCGGCTGGCCACGGCCGTTTCAAGCCGAAAAACACCCAAAATGGCAATAAATCGCGATTTCCCGGGGCTACGTGCATTTTCAGCAAATGTTGTGACGGACAAAAACGAAGAGCAAGAAATTCCGCATCCGATGGTCAAAAGTACCGCGCGTTTTGGAGCCCCTAAATTCGAGTTATGGCCATTTTAGTCACCCGGCTGGCCACGGCCGTTTCAAGCCGAAAAACACCCAAAATGGCAATAAATCGCGATTTCCCGGGGCTGCGTGCATTTTCACCAATTGTTGCGGCAGACAAAAGCGAAGAGCAAGAAATTCCGCATCCAATGATCAAAAGTGCCGCGCGTTTTGGAGCCCCTAAAATCGAGTTATGGCCATTTTAGTCACCCAGCCGGCCACGGCCGTTTGAAGCCGAAAAACACCCCAAAATGGCAATAAATCGCGATTTCCCGGGGCTACGTGCATTTTCAGCAAATGTTGTGAGAGACAAAAACGAAGAGCAAGAAATTCCGCATCCGATGGTCAAAAGTACCGCGCGTTTTGGAGCCCCTAAAATCGAGTTATGGCCATTTTAGTCACCCGGCTGGCCACGGCCGTTTGAAGCCGAAAAACACCCAAAATGGCAATAAATCGCGATTTCCCGGGGCTGCGTGCATTTTCAGCACATGTTGCGAGAGACAAAAGCGAAGAGCAAGAAATTCCGCATCCAATGGTCAAAAGTACCGCGCGTTTTGGAGCCCCTAAATCGAGTTATGGCCATTTTAGTCACCCGGCCGGCCACGGCCAGGGCAAGTTTTCAAGCCGAAAAACACCCAAAATGGCAATAAATCGCGATTTCCCGGGGCTATGTGCATTTTCAGCAAATGTTGCGAGAGACAAAAACAAAGAGCAAGAAATTCCGCATCCAATGATAAAAACTACTGTGCGTTTTGGAGCCCCTAAATTCGAGTTATGGCCATTTTAGTCACCCGGCTGGCCACGGCCGTTTCAAGCCGAAAAACACCCAAAATGGCAATAAATCGCGATTTCCCGGGCCTACGTGCATTTTCAGCAAATGTTGCGAGAGACAAAAACAAAGAGCAAGAAATTCCGCATCGGATGGTCAAAACTACTGTGCGTTTTGGAGCCCCTAAATATGGCCATTTTAGTCACCCGGCCGGCCACAGCCGTTTCAAGCCGAAAAACGCGACTTGATCTACCGGCAGGGTGACAAGGTAGTGCGTGGCTGGCCCTATGGTATCAGCTGGCAGGACGCGGCCTGCCTGACGGCCGTCCTACATCTCTACGACCGCGCAATCGCTTGCCTCTGGGTTGCGGCAGGTCTAGGGGTCGCAGCCCTCGCTCCACCAGTGCTGGTCCCGGAGCCCACCGATGCGCGCTGCGTGCGCCTAGTGGTAGTGGGCACTGGCGCAGCGCCGGAACCGGATGGAGTAGTGACCCACCGCGTCTTCATGCACGGAGCCTCCCAGTGGCTGTTTGCAAGTACGGCTTGGGGACAGGCTCTGGGTGGTAGCGCCTGAGGCGCCTGAGGCGTCGCTACCTGTGCATATGGTGCACCCCATGTCCTCCCTGGCCGCAGTGGTGCCACGCTCAGCCTCCATTATACGTGATCACCGGCCGCGACCCGCAGCGGCCGACACATCATCCACACCGCGTCCGTAGCTTGGCCATCGGCTGGGCCGATTGTGGGGCGGCGTGCAGGAGCGGCAGCGCAGCTCGGAAGCGGGTCGAACTTCGACGCGTGCTCCTTCACCCACGCGGCGTCTAAGACTTCATTGATGGTTGTGCCGGTTCCGGAGGACCCTTCCCTTCCGGGGTCCGTCGCCCTAAAGCCGGAAGAGTCCAACCCCCCCCCCCCAACCCCCCCCCCCCAAACTGGGAGCACACAGCACCACACATGGCGCGGGTGGGTGCGACACGGACAGACCGTCCGCTTTGTTGACCGTTCTACCCACCTCCCCCCCCCGTACCCCTGTGGATGGCCAAAGGTTTCAGCCGTAGCTCTATCCGCGTCCTCATGCCCTTACACATTGTCGTCGCCCATCCCCAGCCCCAGCCCCAGCCCCGTCTCAAAGGCCATCAACATGCACATTCACAAAACCGTCCCATCTTCGGCATCCTTGTGACCACCATCACCACCCACTCCTAGTCTGGTCTCAGGCCGCGTCTCCATTCCCAATACCCCTCAAGAGCACTGCGGGTGTAAGTCCTCGGCATATCGGATTTCTTCCTGTTACACCCCCCTACTTTGTCAGTTTGTGTACCAGAGAAGGTTCAGATGATTTGTGTCATTGGATGATGCTCTGTTTTATTAATTGACAGCCGTGGATGTTGGCAAATCTCCTGCAAGCAAGCCACATTTTGGGCCCATAAGGCTGCTGCCCTTACCAATACTATTCCTTTGCAAAGTGGTGTTCAGGAATCCAAGGCCCAGTGGTCAAGGAGCAAGAAACGGCACACCGAGCCTAGAAAAAACCGCGAATCCTGGGTTGTCTACGCGTGCCCATGCGCCAAACGAGGTGTTTCTGCCACCTGAACACGCCCCAAGCCCTGGCAGTCACCCCGACCATCGATGACAGAATTCTGCATTATTGCGAAATGGTACAAAAGCGAGACGTAATGGCGGGATACGGCCAGGGCCGGGGGTGTGGTCCCAGGGGCCGGGGGTGTGGTCCCAAGGGGCCGGGGGTGTGGTCCCAGGGGCCGGGGGTGTGGTCCCAAGCCCTGATCTTGCCACTGACTCCCCACGCTGCATCCGACCTATGGTCAGCAGGCCTGAGGAAAGGTCAGCGAACCTTGTGCATAGTGCATCCTCTGACACGTCTTGCGAATGTTGTGCAGCGGAACATGTGAGGGCAGACAGGCGCAGTGGAGCAGTGGACAGTCCATCGAATGTCACAGTATATCCAGGTTGATCTCTTGACGCCTCGTCTACGCGTCTGCGATTCCCACGGAGACGCACAACGAAAATATGTACAGACTCCCAGCCACCGTGCGGCACGGAAACGGCAGCACTGAGAAGTCAGGCATATATATGTGACCGGCAACGGGAAGAGCAGATTCCCACACGGCCCGTGGCTGTCCAGATGCCCGGCCACGCGATCACTTCAGCAGAGAGGCCGAGGGTCCTGGGGGCGTCCAGGCAGGAGAAGGGGGAGGGCCCCCCTCCTCTTTGCCTTTACGGCCCCACGGCGCAGAGAAACATCGCGTGCGCCAGTCTCTGAAGGGGGCTGGGCTGGGCCTCAGGGAGACGTCAGTCTGTCGCCACACAGAACGGGACGCGCCAGAGCCCCGACGGGCGTCTTAAACGGCCACCCCGGCCGGTCGAGTGAAGTGCATCAGCACTGAGTCACTGCGCAGGCCCTTGGGAGCAGAAACGAGGCCATACCATTCATTTGCGAACACACACCGTGGCGGCACGGCTCACGACACAGCCCTGGCGCCGGCGCCACGGTGCGTAGGGCCGGGCTCCGCAGTCCTGCGTGGGGTGTCATCCTCAGAGAATGGCGGTCTTGCTGCGGTAAACCCGCGGGGGTCGGGGGGGCTAAAGTGGTTTGGCCGCCCAGGCTGCGGGTGCATATCCGTTTGATGTGCCACAACCAGAGCAGCTAACTGTCAGAAACCGCCGGGAAGATGGGCACCGGGTGGTGAGCCCCTAATTGACAACGAGAGAGAGAGAGAGAGAGAGAGAGAGAGAGAGAGATAGCGGACAGACCGCAGCAAATTGGCCACCTGCGGCTGCCGTACTGTACAACTTGCTGTCGGAGATGGGCACATTGGGGGGTCCTACTTTGGACAGCACTGGCCCACACATGCCGTGTTGGTTCGGGGTGCGTGTGCGTGTGGACGTGGGAAGGAGAGGGGTCGAGGGGAATATCCACAAGGGGAATGCGCCATCATCAAAGCTGCAGACACGGGGATGGAAAGGTACTCAGTAAGATGCGCGCTTCTACACGACTAATGCGTCCACTTTACACGCAGTTCTTGCAACTCCCAGACAGCCCTCCGATCGGGGCGGCCATCAGTAGCAAGGGCCTTGGAACCACACGTCAGAATTCACGATCTCCTGCACCATCTCATCCACCGCTTGGTAATGTTTGTCTTCCTCCGCTGCCATGAATTTCCAGAGTTTCTTGGCTTCGGGATCAGTTTCACTCTGGACACGTGATGCGTTGACACAAACTGCACCCGCTCAGTATTTGTATGTAGAATCATCAGGCGTGGGGAGCAATCAACCATGCCACACCCCACAACCAGAGGCCATCTAGGGTGATCGCATGGGCAGGGGCAAGGGCACACGATCATCGGACCCGCAGCCGTCCCGATGTTCAGGTGTTCTTTGTTGGCTTTGTAGCACCGGCAACCTGTGTGGTTTGGGTGATGCCTCCCAAGTGCTCTGTCCATAATTCCACATGACCGCGCCCAACCCTAACCTGCACCCATGATGACCCATGACTCTAACCCCCCTACCCTTGGTTCTACCAGACTATGCGTTGCCGTGCAAATTGTGGCATCCAGAACCGTCCAACCCGCTCGGCCTGGTGACAGCCAACAGACACTTCACACGAGTCATGCCCCAAGTATCCCGAAGGTTTGAACACAATTCTGTCTTCCAGTTTTGCACAACTTCGTCCTCGGCTGTGCATGCAACGACTCTACCCTGCACCCATGTCTGCTCATGATTGCACTTCTTATTCCACTAAACCCATGACTGCACCCATGAATCTATCCAGTACCCGAGCCACCACTGCATCCCGACAGTGGTTGAGCCCCCACGCTCCCCCCCATACTTCCCCACATACTTCCAAAGCGGGACGCTGTCTGCCTACACGTGTTGGTGTGGTTTGATCTGTTGTGAATTGCCACGGAAACCAGCCCCCCGCCACACCCACGCAGGTAACCGGGTTCCCACGGGCACACAGCATACAAAGCCGGAGGACAGGCGCGCGCACACTCCCACGCACTGGTATCCCCAGCCCCCCGCTGCCCAACAGTGAGGCAATCAGGTTCTAGTTGCACACCTCCGCGAGTGACAGGTAGTGGTCCCGGTTCCGGGCCTCCATGTTTCGAGCTTTGATATACAACTCCAGCATGTCCTTCATATCCCACGTCACCCCATGACCCTCTTGCATTTGATGGACAACGGCGTGCATCTCCTCCAAGAAACTGGACTTGTGCAACTCTGCACAACAAGTGAGAAAGGTTGTTCACCAACCGCCGTTGGTTACCCGCCAACCGCCGTGGGTAATGTGCCAGAGGGGCACCGTCCATGATCCCTGTCGCTTGAAGGGGAAAAAAAGAAAAGGAATCTGCATCCTTACGGACGGACGGTCGGCCCTGGTGATTCGGGCTGGGGTAATCTGGCAAAGGGCCTGCACGTGCAGATCTGTGCGTCCGTGCAAAGCATCGAGGCCCACATTTCTGTTGTGGTGGGGGGGGGGCGGGCGTCGGGGTCTTGTGCCGTGCCGTGCCGTGCCGTGCCGTGTGCCACGGAATGTGCGAGGAACTACATGACCAGACTATAAGGCGGTCCAG
Organism: Eutreptiella sp. 'Long Island Sound 2002'; assembly: GCA_964036045.1. Taxonomy (NCBI): domain Eukaryota; phylum Euglenozoa; class Euglenophyceae; order Eutreptiales; family Eutreptiaceae; genus Eutreptiella; species Eutreptiella sp. 'Long Island Sound 2002'. The sequence continues at coordinate 6,199,033 of OZ038396.1, read as the reverse complement.
AATACGCAGATACCCAGGCTTGTTTTCGGACGGGGGGGGGGGCCTTCGGCTTGTGGCCGAACGGGGAGGGGTGGGGGGGAGGGGCTTCCTGTGGCGTGACACGATGTCAAAGGGTCAAATTCATAAGTTTTTTTAATGGGACTTCCCATCTTTGGTTGCTTTTGGTGCACATGTCATGTGACAACAAAAAACTTTTGTACTTCAACGAGCCAAAAAGGGGGTTGGAATAGGCGGCATAGAACTTGCACGCCCCCCTCTGGGGTATGATCTGAACGGCACGCGGCACAAGCCGTTTACACCCTTGCCCCCCCCCCCCCCCCCCCGTTCTGCGCAAAGCAGTAGCCGTCCCCCGAACGCGACGAAAGTCAGGGTGAACGACAGGTGCACAGGGCCGTCCGTTGCCATTCGTCGCGCACCCAAGAGTCCATAGGCGAGCCAATTTCCACAATTCAAGAGCAAGATTCCCCGAGAGCAATGAGTTCCAAAGGACGCCCAAAATACAACGGCCCGGGGACCATGAACCTCACCCTTAATGCCCGCAAAAGGGTGCTTGCCATTGCCGGCGATGTCACTAGCTAGCTACGCTACTTCGGCACATCTAAACGGTCGACCTCTTGAGCGCCCAGCAAAAACCTTGTGTCCCGGAAGAGAGCATCAGGAAACCTCTTAGCCAAAACTCAATGGAGACGTGCCTTGCCCGATGTGACCATGTCCTCGAAAATGCCGTGGAACAAACGGAAAAAATGTTGAGACAATGAGGGAGGAGCCATCGAGGCGCCAACCGGGGGTCGCAGAATATGGATCATCAAATGCACTGCACGATTGGCATTTGGCCACTAGCACGCCACACGCTCAAACGACCGAAAATTTGGGCTTTAAGGGAAGTGTACTCGCGAACCCTCATGTCCACAATACCTTGCCACAACTAGCCCGGTTGAAATGCTCGACCTGCTGGGGTGCTGGTGGGATCCGTATGAACTCACGGAACGCGCCATACAATCGATATCGTAACCTTGCACCGGCACCCTATACCGTCAGCCTATACCGCACTCTATACCATTACCCTCTTCCGTCACTCCACACCGTCACTTTCTGTATTTCCTTTGGCGTCGCTTGATGCCGTCACGTGAGGCCATACACACCTGGCAACTTGCCGGCTTGAAAAGCCTTCTCCAAAGTTTCACGGTGATCTTTGGCCTCGTCTGCCAACCGCCCAAAGACCCCGTCCAATGGAGTGGAGGACTACAATACGGCAGAAGTGGAAAGGGGATGGGCCATGCCACAATCGGTGCGGATTGGGTTTGTGTAAGTGCGGCATCGGGTGACAACAAGCATTAGAGGATATGGTAGTCGACCGCAAACTCAATGGCGACAAACCGCAAGGGAACCAACTCGTGCGAGCAACAAGACACCCCGGTGGCACCCTTTTGTGGCACAATGTGACGACGAGGAACAAAGCAACACAACCAAAAAATCTCACATCCTCTCGCCATCTACACCCACGAACAGTCAATCGTGCATCTATCTATCTATCTGTCTGTCTATCTATCTATCTATCTATCTATCTATCTATCTATCTATCTATCTATCTATCTATCTATATGTACTTCTCTTGACGTCTTAATTGTTGAGTGAAAGTGAACACGAGCATGCTCAGTTGGCAATGGCGTTTGTCGTTGTCATGAGTGGGCATGCTTACATCTCTATTCAGCAACAAGGAACGATACACTTTCATAGCGCTTCGGCGCCGCACGAAAACACCACACCCCGCCGACCCGGTAGATTTTAGGAGGGCGTTTGGGAAGAAGTCTTGGGGGCCACAACAAGGCGGGACTACCGTTGCACATGTCAACGCTAGGGGGTAGCGCAAAGCACGTGCCACGCTCATGGCGCGTGCATGTGTGTCGCGGGTAAATGTGTTCGGCGCTGTGAGCGTGACACAACACAACCACAACGCAACATCTAAACACCCGTACCTCGGAGGACCCACGTGCGGCATAGGGAATAACATCGCTCCGAAGAAAACATGCCGATTGTCGAAGGTTGTACATTCAAAGGTCGTCCATTCAATTGTCCATGCCACTAAATCTACGCCTACGCCATTCTCGTAAGCCTCCCAGAGTCGAACTTCTCCATCGGTTGGTCATGGCATTTCAACGACATGCTCACACCTTCTCAGCAAGGCTCCGGTAATATTCTTCTCCTGCAGTCTCAACCTCTAGGATGAGCTTCTTCACGGATGCGTGGGATTGCATCGCGCGAACACGAGGGAGTCGAGGACGCGGAGCCTTGCCACGAAGCGCAAGGATTGGCGAGAAGAAAGACCGGAACGGGAACATTTTTGAACTCTTTGAATAGCCAAAGTTAGAAGTCGGTAAGGGTTTAAAAATGGTCCAGCAGGGAGTTGGTGGCGCTATTCTTCTAATCTTTTCCGGTCGCATCCAAGTTATGAGGCTGCCCTCTGCGCCGTTCGAGCACGCATGAGACATATTGCGAGTTGAATGAGGCGTCTCTGAACATCCTGGGGCTAAGTCAGATGGCCATACAATTCCTCGTCAGAATATTCGCCTCAGGTCTCCATAGGCGAGGCTGCACAGGGCAATGGAGTACTTGGGGGACTTCAGTACTTGGTTGGAGCCTTCCGAACTCTTGCCGCATGCGCTGCGAGTCACTTTGGAAACTTTCCATCTGCTGATTGCATCGAATATGGTTCCTCTCATGAGCAGGGAAAATACCATGGATACTTCCATGCTCATGGTGTGGTCTTTGCATTTGAGAACTTGAAACCTTCCGCACTGTATGGCACTCCTTGAGTCGAATTTTTCGTGATACTATAGCATTTGCACACACATACTAGCATAACTTAGGCTTCGTTGGTGACCATGGGAGGGCTAACTAGAGAGCAAGTCGAGATATGTGCCCGTGGGGCAATGCAAAATGGCCGTGCATGCGACCCCCAAAGTCATGAAGTTAGCGGTTGGGTCTTTGTCACGGTGGCTTCATGAACGGGCTCCCCAACTCTCATAGCCTGTCGTCTTATGTTTTGTATCTTGGAGGTCTCGCCCCTGCGAACGTGCAATTCCCATTTGCGCAACAATCACCCCCGTGTGTGTGCAAGGCTCAACAAAGTCGGAAACATACAATCAGAAACTAGAGAATGTGCAAACGCAACGAGCGAGTGTGTATGCCCGCCTTGCCACGTCTATGAAGGATAGAACTCATGGAGACTCGTAACAGAATACAGTGGGCTAAAGGGTTGTGTGCCGATGTGACGCCTTCGATGTCTCATCTTTTGGTTCCCAAACCAACAGCATCAAAGACACCAAAGGGTCGAAAGTAAAGCACTCCCTACCCGTGGGTGCCGCACTTGCATGTTGCGCCCCAAGCAACTTGGCGACGTCCACGTAGGTTTGTTTGGAAGAGTGCAAGCTATGGTGAGGAAGGCGTGATCATGTGAACACTAGGGATTGCAACATCCACAGCTGCTGGTTGTCATGCCCTTTATTCCTGAGGCTGACATACCAATCCCGTGAGTGAGTGGCCGAAGAATCGCATTTTTGTACGAAGTTCGGTTGAGACTTGGCCTTGTGGTGTGGATGGCATAATATACCGGTGGGTTTGTCTGGATTCCAAGACGTCTATCGTATGGCAATGAAAGAGGGACCATCTAAGTGTTTAAGTTTATGAAGCTAAATTTGCACCAAACCGTCATGCGTCTATTGTAACGGAGGCTCGCGGTTTCACCATTCGTTGCTCAAACTATTCAGATTTGCTTTCGGATTGAGGAAAACACGGAGTTGAGTGTCCCTCGATCACAAACTGCCATACACACTCACACCTAAGCGCACGTGCAAAGTCCCTGCACCACTTTTTGAGCGGTGCATGAAGCACTGTTTGTATGTGCGTACAATTTATGCGGCTTGACTTTTGCCTCGATCGGGCAACGGAAAATATGTCGTTTCGACACCCGTGGATGGGGCTAGGGGTGAATGGTCAAACATTGCACCAAACATTAATCGAGGAATCGTGCCCTTGGTTGCACGAAGTCGTCGTGATCTCCGCTCCCCTGTCGTGCGATGCATCGTCGGAATATTGTGTGGAGATCACGGTTGAAACTTTAGACCTCCACTGACGACAGATTTGGAGTTAGAGCAACGAATAAGACGGGTTTTGAAGTGTTGTGTCATTCCGCCTTGGCCACCCCCATGATTGTAATGATGCTGCGAGCTTGCCCCTGTTTTTGTAAGTATCGCAAGCATATCAAGAGGGGCTTTCTCCTCCGTTAAATTTGTTGTCGCGTGCTTCACCAAGTATTTGCCTGGGGTTCAAAGAAGTGGGAAGTTTTAGAGGTGGTGACGGCATGGGAAGAGCATCCATGTCTTGGTTGAGGAAACATGTGGACGTGGAACGTACGCATGTTTGGTTGTGCGAACATACAAATGGATAACAGAGATGGGAATGCAATACCTTTTTGTTGTGTGTAGCTACGGTGTGTGTAAGTGGCACGCCATATGTGTCGCTGAAGCGTCCATGTCACATTTGATTTCGTTGCTTCTCAATCGAAGATGCATTTGTGGGCAACCTTCAAGACGCTTGCCCCCTTCGCCACGTGAGATTGTTGGCCTTGCTAGCACACGTAGCACACGTGCACACGGAGTTGGTACACTCCATGTTTTGTGGCCATCCTTTCAACTAGGGCTCGGCCGTTTTATTCACTGTAGTGCCTGCCCTTGTGTGCTCGTCAAGATTATTTACAAGTCGTGCGTCGTCATTGTGCAGCTTGTTCACCCCACCGACTAGCCTCCAAGGGTGTCGTGTCAAGATGTTTGACCGGATGAATGGTTCGTGTACGTGTAGACGACACTCTAGGAGGGGAATGTTGTCTCCGGTGCTATGGTGGATTGAGACCACGGTAAGGAACACTCTTAGGGCTGTCAAGAACACCAAGAGGAATGCCATTCATCAAAGCACGTACGCCTTGAACTGCATTACACCTTCCAACCACACGCGAGTGGGAACTTCGGCAATCGGAGTAAGTTGTCCCATACGTGCTCTCAGCCATCCTGTTGGTGTCTCCTCTAATGAAGAATGATTGTTGGTTTTGCAGTGCTTCATTAGGTGCGTAGTCTTCTCGACCCCAGAGACCACACTCTCGTGTTGTGCTTCAATTCTTTGATGATAGGATGGTTTTAGGTGGCACATTATTTGAGCGCAATGAGCGCATGCCTGGGCCTTCACGCACCGACAGATCGTTCTTGAAAGAGCTCCAGTCGGGACTGTCGGAAAACCAGGCGCTCGGGCCCCTTGGCCGCCATTTCAAGTATCACGTGGCTGAGGATCAGGCATGTTGTCTTGCGGGCATGGACTTGAGCATACTCTTGGGGTATGGGCTTAGTTGCTGGCCTGTCCAACCTCGACCTGTGCTGCACCACCCTGCGCTCTCCGGGTGGTGGTGGCGGTCAGCCATACTTGTGCTTGTGTGAAGGGGGGGGGGGGGCTGCCCTGCGCTTGAAGCAGAGAGGCAGCTGCAGAGGGTAGTGCAGCAAACGCTTGTAAAACTGGTTGGCCACGTTTGGGGAAGCGGTTGGGGAGCAGGAGGCGCCGGTTACCAAACCGTTGCAGCCGCAGTGTGGGACAATTTACTGCAGGGTGGGGGGTTGGGGGCGCTTCAAGCGCAGGCCGGGGGGTGGGGGGGTTCCCTTTCTCCGGTCCTGTTTTGTTCCTCTTTGGCCTTTCTCGCCTGGTGGAGTGTGTCTTCCTGATTCTCCGCGAAGGAGTCAATTGCCAAAGTACAGTGGCCAGTCGACAAAGGTGACAGAACGAGATCCCGTTTTCAATGTTTTTTGTGTCCTGCTGGTGCTGAGTAGCTGCACCTCACGGTCCCCAGTCGATGTGCATTTACCCCACACCCACGACGTAGTTCTCCGTGTCTCTCCCCTCGAATTTGTTGTTCCCGGGGGAGGAGTTCCAGGAGGAGGATTGGGTGTCATCACTGGAGCTGCGTTCCGTGCGGCCTGTTGAGCAAACCCTGCCCTTCCATGGTTCTTGGCAGAATGCACAGGAGATCCAAGAGGAGCTGGAGTTTCTACCTGTCCAGGCGCGCCCCGCCACGCGATCCCTGGCGGACCCCAATGAGCTGCGCTACGGACGCACCGCGGAGGAGGAGATGTCCAAAAAAGACGCCCTCATTGACCATTTCTTGGAGGAGAACGACAACCTGGAGAACGTCATTGAGTTGTCAGAGCACATCCTGCAGGAGAGCGCCGTGGAGTACTTCCGCGCAGCCGTTGAGGAGGCCTCCCGCTCGAAGGCAATGGAGAGAACATTGATGGCGACTGCCGAGCCCGATTCACATGGGACACTGCCGGAGATTGACTCCCGTGACACGTACAGGTGGTGTGCTCACGTGGCACTGGGCGGTCCCCTCGCGTACCGGCGCTGTGGGACAGGACCAACCCCATCGGGCCCTGCTCCACACACAACAACACCAACCACCATCCAGTGCTGCGCCCAGCACGCAAGGGCATGGACAAACGGTCCACGGCCCATTTGGGGTGAGGCCAAACGGGACGGGCTCCACATGGGTTGGGTGGGGGCATGGCGCGCTCGGGCAGGGTGCACGAAGCTTTGCCTGGGAAGGTGCATGGGATCTGGCTGCGTGTTGACCGTTGTCCACCTGCATGCCCTCATGCTCCAGGCTGATCTGAGAGGTCATCTGCCCCAAGCTTTAGGAAACCAGGACCCCGAGGACGCGATGTTGTGTGGGCGAATGAGGGTATCGGCGGTCATGCAAAGTCCAGGATACGCATGACCCTGTGTTCGGCTGACCCCAAGAGCTGTGCTAGGCGTAGGACCATTGCTTTTGGCGCCCTACGCATTCCCACACAGATGGGGTTGCACCAACCACCCTGGGATGTGATTCCTAAACCCCCTGTCTTCTTATTTGGTGTGTCTTCTTGTTTTGACCCTCCCCCCTTTGACACCCAGAAGTGCTTTGTTTCGGACCTGTGGTGCTGCTTTGAAACCCTTTTTGTACCAGGGCCGCATGACAGGCAACATGGAAACATTTGATGCATTTGTTGTTGATGTTGATGAAGCACGGCAACATGATGAACTTGTTGAGGACGCATTCTGGGAGCCAAACACAGTTGTGGAAGAGGAGGACAAGAGCCTCAGTGAGGCCTCTAGTACAGAGTTTGACGGTGGACAACTCCCCTGAACGAAACATCCGCAGCACTGCCCAGGCAGCTGTCCATGGCCACCTTTTTCGCGGAAGCAAGCAACCAAAATGCTTTAGTGGTTGAGAGACATGATCAATGCATTCTTTTTTTGCTTCTAGGGAAGGGATGGTGCTGGGGTTCTGGGGTTCTGGGGCTCTGGGGCTCAGCCCAAATGAGAAGATGCTTCTTATTTTTGCTGTGTCTTCTTGCTGGCGGTGTTCAATCAGTGGAGGCCCACCTCTTCCATTCCGGGACTTGATGAAATGAGATTCTTTTCGTCCACACTTTTTTGTCCCATTGGGACTTTTTTTGTGTTATTTCCTTTTTTTTGCTTGCTGTGGAGAGGCCCTACTGGTTTGCGCCACAAAAGTGGGAGGAGATGTGAAATCCTTGTACGGGGGGACAGGCGGGTGGGGCAGGAGTGGGTGCGCAAAAGGGGCACCCAGGAGCGTCAACAGACAGGGGGAGAAGCAACACAGACACACAGAACGCGGGAGCCACACCAGGAGGGACAAGGGTAAGCACAGCAGACAAGGAGGAGGGGCACAGCAAGGCAGGAGAGGCAACCAGAACAGCGGGAACAGGGAACCAGAATGGAGGGGATGGGAGAGCGTGCGCATGGGAGGCAGCGACAACAAAGGGGATGGCCTGGCCAGCCAGCCCCGTCGCTACCGGGTGCCAGGGCAACCCCTGCTCAACCGGCATCAGGTGGGGGGTGTCTCCCGCAGCGCAGATGGGCTGTTTGCGCAACAGGAGCGGGAGCCCATCAGGGGCAGACCAGCCGTGAGGGGGAAAAGGACATATGGTGGACGGCTGGGACAATGCGTGGAGGAACAGGGCACCTGGGCCTCACGCACACAGAAACACAGCGAGGCAGGCTATGGACGGCCTGTGGACAGAGGCGCGTGGACAGCCAAAACAGTCAAACGACCCCTGCAACAACCAGCACATCCTCAATACGCCAATTATTGGGCGCCGCTGACTTGCAAACGGCACACCATGCCACATTCAGCACAGCCCCAACACACCAAATACTGGGCTCCACGAACGCGGAAACGACACCAGCAAGAGCACCGGCCGCAGAGGCCGACAGAAAGCAGCAACCCGACGCAACATGTGAAGGGAAGAACGGGTGACTGTCCAGGGCCCCGTACAGGAACAACAACCAGACGGAATGTCACACAGGGGGGCAGATGGATGTAGGGAAGGGTGTTGCATTGGATAGAACTCGGTTGCATTGGATTGTATTGAATTGGAGTGCCGCCAAGGCATGTGCTGATGAGGCCACCCATTGCCCTAGACAAAGCGGAAATAGCCCCAGCCTTGACCCCATGGCCGCCGCCGGGCGCTACGGCGAGGTATACCACCGCCGCTCCAGCCAAGGTGATGCTATTGTAATCATGCACTTTCTCCTGGCACATGCTGGGATATTTGGGGCAGCAGAAGCAAGTGGCCAACTCCCTGCCACCACACACAACACATCCACCCCCATCCAGTGCCGCAACTAGCAGGCAAGGGGATGAACAGCCGGTACACAGCCCATTTGGGGTGGAACCTGCGGGACGGGGCTCACATGGGGTTGGATGGAGTGGGGCCGGGGCATGGCGCGCTCGCCACACAGAGGGCACGGCACGGGAAAAGGAAGGTCTAAGATTGTTATGTGTCGGGGAATTTTGCCTTAAACCCCCCCCTGATTGCGTATCTGTGCAGTCGCCGACCCATGTACCTGACGGAGTCGCCAACATTTCGTCGCTTTACGCCGAAGAATTGCCGGTTGCAGCCGCGCCAGCGGACTGGCGGCGCTGTGCCGATGATGGAAACCAGAGACGACGAGGAGGCATTGGAAATTGATCCGAATTCACCCACAAGTCCATTTGGCCCGCTACCAAGCACCCCCAGCGTTCCCAGTCCCAGGTACTGTTCCGCACGCTGAGGGTCGAAACACAGGATATTGCCCATGCAAAACAAGCACCGCACGCAGGCAATACAATTGCATGTGCCTTGGCCGCGTGGGAAGCAAATCCAATGCCACAAAACACGCTTTCTGTGTCACAAGAGGAACATAGAGATGCCAGTGGACAGGCCACTGACACGCAATACTGCAAGGCTGAGCTAGATCACGTGCAAGACACGTGCACGACAAGACAATGCAATGGAGCGGGCCGTGGTTGTGGAAGCGTTGTTGTGGTGGTGTGTGCCTCGTCTGTGTGTTGTGTGCGGATTGTAGTTGCATTGTGCGCGCTTTCTCTGTGTGCGCGCATGTGTGTATGTGTGTGTGTTGGGGGGGGGGGTGCGCGTGCGCGTGGGTGCTCGTGTATGTTCGTGTGGGTGTGCGCCTTTACTGCAATCGAGAAAATCGAGGTCCCGGTAGGTGCTCAGGGGGGCGCTGGCATTCCCATGCATGTGCGGCGATGCTGTTTGCATGTGTCGTGCACAAGGATGTGCATAGCCACAGGGGGGGGGGCAGCGCTTTGAGAACATCTGCCGTGCTGCATGACAGAAAGGCGTCTAGCCCATGGGTTTCTGTTCTATCCCGTGTATTGTTGCCGGAAGAGGTGTGCCTTCACTTGATCCTACGCTTTGTTGCCCGCAGGGCGTTGGTGTTGAATTGTGCTCGCTCGGTGTATGCGTGTGGGTGTGCGTGCGCGTGTTGCGCATGCGCATCTGTGCGCATGTCCGTGCGCCAGCGCACGACTGTGTGGGTGGGGGGGTGGGGCTCACCAGACAGGCCTGTGTATGAAAGTGAACAGGAAGGAAACAGGCGGTGAACGGCCATCGAGGCTGTTGATAATCGTCGGGGCTTGCCTAAGGGCGCAGACTGGGGGGGAACGGTGACGGTCACAACGGATAGCAGAGGCCCGCGCCATCGCTAAGGATAATGGGGGTTGGGGATGTGGACTGTGAAGAGCCCAGGACAACAAACTGTTGCCCAGCCTCGTAAGTGAAGAAACGACCAGAGATGCCTCCTGGAAGGGTCCTGAGTACACAGACCGTGGAATCCCTCCCCTGCACCGGCCAGAGGACTACCCCCCACACCCGGTGTTCTGATTGTGCCATCTTTCAGTCCTTTACGGCCGATACAGGCAGCGCTGTGTGCGTGTGTGAGTGGGTGCAGGCACCCAATACCGATGGATGTTTGCACGGCGCTCCTGTCGACAATTCGCATTGCGTGCGGGGGGCACAGCACTTGTGGGGGGGCGGTAGGGAAGTCCATCTTGACAGCTTCCGCACGGTGCTCTTCTCCACGCAGAACGACAGCCGTCCAGGGCTGCTCTGCAGCTCCAGAGGAGCTTTTCGTGTCACTGCCTTGCCGCTCTGCTTGCGGTTGTTTGTTTGCGGTTCCCATCGCGTGTGTGTGGGGGGCAGGGCGGCTCTGTTAAATGGGGTCAGCCTGCCAGAGGCCTTGTCCACACTGTTCTGTTCCAGCTGCTGTCTGACCCCCTGCCTTTTGCAGCAGGGCCCGTCTGCGTATCTGATCTGTATCCAGAACTTCAACAGCACGCGCGTCACTCTCAGTGTGCGTCCCCGTGTTGGTGCGCGCGCGCGCGCCCGTGGCCTGCCTGCGTGAGTAGGCGGGTGCGTGCATTGCGGGCTGATGCGCGCCCGGTCAGTGGGGCGGCGGGCGGCGTCGCCCGCACTTGCCCTTGGGCACTTGGCGGTGTGTGACACGCCCTCCGCTGATCCCCCACATGACCCGCGACCCGCGTCCCTGACCTTCCCCCCCCCCCACCCCAGGGCTTTGCTTGACGGGGAGGGGTGCGATCAGGGAAATTCCAGAGCGGTTGCAGAGCGGTCACAGGGGATGTGAAGCGGTTGGGGGGGGGCGGTTACTGGCGGTTGGAAATGCGGTTGGGGCTGGTGTGGGGGTACAGGGATGCCTTTGGGGTAGAGTCAGGGCCGGAGTGATGGGGGGGGGGGGGAAGGGGGGACCCCCCCCCCTTCAAGCGATTCCCTGCCCCACCCCCACACCTCCGTCCCCTGCCATTCCGTTGCTCTCAGCTGGGGCCACGTGTCGACCCCCGGCACGCGCCGGTCCTTCACCCCCGCCGCCCGGACGTCCACCCCCGCCCACCGCTCCCCCACGCCCGGGGCCCTGACCCCCACGGGCCGCCGCCTGTCGCTGTCGTCCCTCACGTCCAAGCTCAGCCCCCCCAAGCGCCGCGCCCCCCCGCCCCGCGCCCCGCCGGCCCCGGCCGCCAACTCGGGGCTCATGGTCCTGACGGGCCCCATCGACTACGCGCAGATGCTGAGCGAGCAGCGGGCGGCCGACGCCAAGGCCAAGCAGTCGGCCCAGCAGTACGAGGCCATGCTCGCCTGCACCTTCCGCATCCAGGAGGCGGTGCTGCAGCACTTGACCGTGTGACCCGCGCGGAGACCTGAGACCCCCCCCAAAAGGCCTGCGCTGGAAGAGGGGGGGCATCCCCCTTCCCCCGCCCTCCGCTTCCGGCGGCTTCGCGACGAGAGCGAATGCCGCGTGTGACCAGTCGCCCCCGCCCACCCCCCGAGGACGGAGCTCCCCAACCGCCGTCGGTTGGGGCGTCGGTTAGGGACCAACCGCCGTCGTTTCACCGCCGGCCGCGGTCTGCCGAGCCCCGCCCTTCGTGGGGCGGCCGGGGCGGCGTTCTGGGCACGTCGTGCGCACGCGGCGTCTTGTCCGGCCCCGGGCAGTGGCTGTCAGTAACCCGTCGGCCGCATCCTTCCAATTGCAACTGCGGCTGCGACAGTTTCGTTGCAACCGCCTCCTCCTATCCACCAACCGCTTTCCCAACCGTTTTACAACCGTCTGCCGGAGTACCCTATGGCCCGCCTCTCATTGAAGCGAAGCCCCCCCTCCCCCTCCTTGAGGGACCCCGGAGCCCCACCACATGGGGCGTCTCCCGGCAGGGGCCCCCGGCGCACACGGCTGGGCCCTGACCGGCGGACGCTTCCACGCTGGGGGCCCGTCTCTCGTTGTCTGAACGGTCGCGCTGGTCGGTCTGGCGGCCATGCCTCCGGATGCCACACGCGACTCTAACCCCCTGACCTCTCCCGTTAATCTGTTCCCCCCCCGCCCCTCCGGACTCGCCGCCATGTCGCCCGGCCGCAGGCATGACGCGGCGGGGCTGCCTCCTACCGAGTGGCGCGTCGGAGGCGGCCCCCTGTGCAGTGGATGGGCAGTCCTGGCTGCCCCCGGTTTCACACGGACCCCCTCCTTCATCCGGGCGCCTTCATCTGCCATCCCATGTTCTCTGTGTGTGCGTTGTCGTATCAGTGTACCATCGTATCAGGCCTGTTGTTTCCTACTGAGGTCTCCCCCTGAGAGACCAACACCAACGAGCCCAAGCCGAAACGCAAAGGTATTATCGATGTTCGGCAGACCAGGCCATTGGACTGGAACCGGAGGTTTCCTGAAAGTTCATCACAGTGCGCGCGCGGGGGGGGGGGATGGCGGGCTCCCGGTGCCGGGCTTCACGGTCCCATCCTTTGACGACGGACCTCCTTTTTACGGGAGTGGAATGATTAATGCCGGAGAAAGCGGGGGAATTGGCGCCGGGCGCCCGGCCGTTGTGACGCCTCACGGCTCGGCGTGTTTCGTCCGATTGCTCCCAACGGTCTCAATGCAAATGGGATTTTTGAATGAAAAGCTGCTGTCGACTCCTGCCGCCGTTCCGGTGCAATGCCGTTGAGGCCTTTATTGTCTTCTTTGGCCCTCTGCAGCACGGCGACCATGGCTGACGTTGGTGGTTTGACGGTTCTTGTGGTCGAGAAGGTGCCTGCACACGGATGTGAGCGTATGGTGGTTGGACAGTGGTGCGTGCAGGAGTCGTGTCATGCGTGCAGGAGTCGTGTCATGCGTGCAGGAGTCGTGTCATGCGTGTAGACTCAGGGTTTGCCTCAGGAAATCAGCAGTGACCTCGTTTGTGTCCCACGTGGTCCCTTTAGTTGATCAAAGTTGGCGTTCATTTGCTCAGTGGTGTGCTTGAAGACACAAACGGTTGGGCTTGGTAGCATTGGTCGGGACACCGCCGCACTCTCGACCGGGAAGCCTTGCGGGTGTGGAGACGGGGCAAGGGTGTACGTTTCTGTCCGGTTATCCCCCTGCATCCGAGGGCCTCCCGGGCGTGCAGGCCGGCCCGGGATCAGCGCCCGCACAGTAGCGTGCTGCTGGAAGCTTCACGACGAGAGCGAATGCCGCGTGTGACCAGTCGCCCCCGTCCACCCCCGGGACGGAGCCCCCCAACCGCCGTCGGTTACGGCGTCGGTTAGGGACCAACCGCCTTCGTTTCACTGGCGGCTGCGGACTGTCGAGCCCCGCCCTTCGTGGGGCGGCCGGGGCGGCGTTCTGGGCATATCGTGCGCACGCGGCGTCTTTTCGGGCCGCGGTGGCAGTCGGCCCTGGAAGGCCCGCCACAATAATCCCTCATCTCGCCGCAGTCGCCCGACGGCTGGCAGCGCAGTGGCCAAGAGTCGCGTGCGATGTGGTTCAGCACTGTTTTGCGTCACGCAGTGCCCCACCAACCCCCGATCACACCGTCGCATGCTCCCCGTGTCCCTCCGTCCCAGTCACGAATGTGTGGTGGTGGTGGTGGTGGTTGGGGCGGGGGGTTGGGGGCTCCGCACTGCCCCGACAGTGGCATCGCCTTCCCTGTACTGAACCCAACCCCATCCCCACCTCCAATCCGTGTTCCCGCGCTGTGGAGCCTCACAGCACCGCCCACAACCCCTTCCTTCGGTCCGCGCTGTGCGCTGGTGCGGGTGTGCGCCAACACGGGGAACTTTGCGCGGGGTTGCCTCATATCGCGCACGGGCCCCATTCCCTTCTCCCTTCGCTTTTCGTCCCAAGGCTCCCACCATTTGCCTCCGCCGGGGGCGTTGCAGTGGGGGACCCCGATCAGACTTGCCACTAGCGTCTGCCAGCCCAGACATGATCGGATTGAGCAGGGTCCTACTGAGCCACAGACTGGACAGAGCACGTTCCTACTGAGTTTCGGTGGTGCGGGGGGCGGGTATTACTGAGTGGCCTTTGGTACGGGGCCGATTCCTACTGAGAACCAGTTTCCCTGACGGACGCTAGTGGCATGTCTGACCCCGATCCCCCCCCCCCGTCCCCAGCCGACCTTCCCTTCCCACCGACGTGGGGAGCAGCAGTGTTGTCGCCCTCACAAGTGGGGCCGACAACGCTACGGCTCGTTGGGTGCTGTGCCAAAACTGCCTGCTCGTTTCTTCGCTTACGAGGCTGGGCAACAATTTGTTGTCCTGGGCTCTTCACAGTCCACATCCCCAACCCCCATTATCCTTAGCGATGGCGCGGGCCTCTGCTATCCGTTGTGACCGTCACCGTTCCCCCCCAGTCTGCGCCCTTAGGCAAGCCCCGACGATTATCAACAGCCTCGATGGCCGTTCACCGCCTGTTTCCTTCCTGTTCACTTTCAGCTTGCCCCATACACAGGCCTGTGCTTATTTTTTTTTTTTGGCCGGGGGGGGTCCCCCCCCCCTCCCCCCCCTCCAGACTCCTCCCCCGACCAAAGTGACCATCGTGGGAAAAACGACATTTACCATTGGGAAAACCTTCTCGGGCCATTTTTGGTACCCCCCCCCCCCCTTGTCGCTCCCCAGGGGGGGGTGGGGGACCGTCACTTGGTCAACCCAAAATTTTTCGTTGCAGCTCATTGTGTTGTTGTGTGGGTGACTGTGTTGTGGGGCACTGCCACTTGTATCCCTTGCACTCATGGCGGGACATTTTGCTTACTTTCGCTGAAATGGTACTTGACAGCACAACCATGTTTCCCCCTGGGACAAATGTGACGGATGATGATAGTGACCTGAATCCTGACACGGACACGCAAACTGTTGGGTCCCAGTGCCCCCCCCCCCCCCCAACACCCCCTTTAAGCCCAGCCCTGGCCATCAATCTCTGTTAATATAACGACAAGTATTCACAGATGTGCCGTGTCATTCCGCAGAAGGCATTGCATCACGACACACATGAGCTGTGGACGCGGAGAATGGGGAATTTTCACACCCCCCCCCCCCGTGTGGCAACCCCGCAAAGCCCGAGGCCTCGTGTTCGAGAGGGAGGCCAAGGCCCCCCCCTGCACCGGATCGTGGTGCCCCTTGAATGTGACCTTGTTCTCTTTTCGATGAGTTTAGGAAGTCCCGTCCGCTTTGCTGCCGATTGCGTTGGCGGTGGGCGTGCGCAGTCCGCTTTCTGATGTGAGGCGTTGGAATGGCGCTGCGACATGACGTGTGTTTCTGTTTGACCCCCGGGCTGCACCAGTGCACCGCCAGGGCCGTCAGGTTTGGGGATGGCCCCTGGTGGGAGGGGGGGGCATTGCGCGTTCGGGGAGGACTGTCCAGAGGGGGGGTAGGGGGGGGGGGGCAAGGGTTTTGGAAGGTCCCCTTCACCAGCACGAGGCCCCGGTTGACGTAGAACGCCGGTGAATGTTGCCCAAAAGCGGTCGTTGGGGCCTTGGCATCCCAAAAGGAATGGCCAATGGCGTTGCGTTTGGGGGGAAATAACAATGAGGTCCGTGGAGTGCAGTGCAGTGGGCCGGTGCTGTATGCTCCCTACCCCCCCTCAGGGGGCGTACTGTGCGCTGTGCGCGCGCTGTGCGAAAAGTTGGCTGTTCTCCACCACCGGGAGTTGGGTAAGTTCAGAAGATTGAAAGGACGTCATTGAATGGCTGGTGCAGTGGACGGGGCTATAGGGGGCAGAATTTAGGTCCCTGGGACCCATGGCAAGCATCAGATGTTTGAATTTTTGAGTTTTCAATTGGTTGTGCATGATTCCGCAGGTGCGTGGTTTTCAGGGTTGTTACCTGGATAATCACCGTAATAATTGGCGCTGTGCCCGCGCTGCCGCGCTGTGCGAAAACGCCCCCTCAGGCCCCCGGGCCCCCGCCTGAAACGCTTGTGCAGTGCGCCGGGAAGTGGCACGTCTGCCTCAGCGCTCCGTGCGGGCGCGCGGTCCGGCCGAGGCACCCTCCGCGGGCTCTGGACCAGGGGTGGCTCAAGGCAGGAGGACGGGCTATGGCGTCTGTTGGGGCGAGCGAGCGCGGGGCGTAGCCGTGCCGCCTGTGCGACGTCCATTCTGCACGGGTCTGGGGCGTGGCGGGGCGCCCTCCAGACCGCAACGCCCCTGCAAAGGCACGGGGGGTGTGTGCAGGACCGCCGGTGGGGGTTCGATACGATGCGCGGCCCTTTCGAACCGTCGGATTGGCTGACAACCGCCGTCGATGGGCGGCCGGTCCGGAGACCACCTCCCGATGGCGGGCGCATCGCGGGGCGTACAGAGCACGCCTCCGAACAGCCTTCGGGCCCTCTGTCTGCCGTCCGTGTGCGGGAGGGGCTGTCAGCAGGTGACCCCCCGCCCGCCAGACCCCCAGAACAATTCAAACGAACGGCCGAAAGTGTCTGTGGCGGGGACATTCAGTCCGTCAGAACCGACCCTTGATCCCGATCCCCCAGAGGGTGGGAGATGTGTGTGTGAGGGGGGGGGGGATTCACAGGCAGGTGCGTTGGCTGCTATCAGCCCTCATCTGCCATCGCCACCATCACATCGTTCGCCATGGGGGGGGGGGGTCTGCAAGTGAGCACTGTTGGCACGCAGCGGGGAGGATTGTCGTGGGGGGTTTCCTCTCTGTGATTTCGTGTCTTTGTATGTGACCTGCACCTGCTCTCCGTTCCAGTCTGCGACTTCAGTTTCCCTGTACGTGCTGTTGACCAGTCTCGCCATTGGGCCCGCTGTTGGTCCGCCTGCAAACGTAGCGTTTGGAACACAATTGATTCTCCAATAGGTTCCATTCTAAGGAAGGCCCTGTGGGCACTGAGTGGGGTGCCAAACGATGCTGGGGCCCACATGGAGGCTCCGTTTCGGTGACCCCAGCCGCTGAGCTCTACGCCTGCCCTCAGGGTTTGTGTACCCCCCTCCCCTTGTAACCCCCCCCCCCCTTGCAACCCCCCCCCAAATTGGGGGGACCGTCACTTTGACAAAGGGGGCGTCTTGCGCGCTGTGCACAAACTTTGTGCAAAACCATACCCCAGCTGCATAGTAGTGCCTAGTACCAGTAACAATGAGCCTACCCCCTGCTATGTGGACCTTCTTATTGGGGTCATGCCATCCCCAATGCAACGAAGAGAAACCCAATAGGCCTTGGTTGCCGCCGCTCAGGAGGGTTTTACCATCGACAATGCCATTTTGTCCCTCTTTCCCGGGGACAACACTACACGGTTGAGCAACGTGAACCTTGTTTTGATCGGCAATGCTGCCGATTTTGGTATGTTAGCCGACCAGCACTACTACTTTCTTCGGTGAATGTTTCCGAACTTTGTGGAGTACGACGTTGAAAGAGGTATGTACAACTACACTCTTGACGCTACCCGTGATCTTTCATCGATCTTCAGGTCTCTCGCATGTGCTGGGTTGAGTCAAGGGTGTGCCATTTTGGGCATGGTGCTGGGGTTGGCTGTGGATTGAATTTGTTCATTGTCTGTGGGTCATACATAGGAGATTCCTTTTGAGGCTGCCCAACATTGTGGGGGTGTAGTATGGTCTGCATAGGCAAGAGTAATGCCATTTGTAGCAAAAACCCCCAATTTCTCCCTGTCATATGTGCGCCGTGCGTGTACTGTGCACGCTGTACGCGCGCTGTGCCGGGACGCCCCCCAAAAAGCATAGGAAATACTAGGTGCCGAAGGTGCTGAAGAAAAATTTTCTTTAGATTACATTGGAACAGCTGCATTTAAGTGCTGCCATTGGGTGACACAATCCCCCCCCCCCCCCCTTGGGGGGGACACGCCTGACATTAGGGGTGGGATTACAACGGGGGGCGGGGGGTATCTGTGTGTACCCAACAGCACCTGGGACACTCTTGACGTGGCTTAATGTATGTTAATGATGCATGCAACTGTACTGGTTCCTTGCACCAGCAAAGCTGCGGACCCTGACCTCTTCGTTGCATCCAATCAGTCTGTCTGCCGGTGCACATCATTGTTCGAGCATCAATTCCGCTGCGGGTTGCGAGGGCCCACCCTGTGCACGGCGGCATGCGCACATGTGTTTCGTGCCCTTGTTGAGGGCCACACAGGGCTGCGTGGGGGGCTGCCGTTGGTTGATGAGGTTGTCACAGAGTTGGTCCAGGCCCAGGCTTGTGCTAGTGTTTGGCATATGGGACAAGAGGGGGGGTTATGAGGGCAAAACAAAGTTTGTGTACCCAAAATGGGCCTCTCATTTTTGGTTCTCTTTTCAGAATTTCACTTTTCCCTCGAGGAAATTTTTTTTGGTTTTGGGTGGTTTGGGGTGGGGTGGGTGGTTTGGCCTTGGGGGTGGGGTGGGGGTTCCGCCAGATCACCCCCCGCCCCCCTCCCACGGATCAGCACATCCCTGTCCAGGCCACTTATGCACCTGTTTGTGGGGGCATGGGCGATTCCCTATCATGGCCTCAGTGTGCTAGAGGGTTGTTACCCCCCTCCCCCCCATTTTGAACAGCGTCACTTGCCGCATAAATTCCACGCTGCCTTCGGCCTGCGCCTTCTGCGCCGAAGACAAAATTTCCTCGAGTTACAATTGGGTTGTAGTGGAAACGTCATGTTTGGGTGCTCGTGCATAGCCCCCCCCCCCCCGGGGGGGGGATCATTTGGGGATGGCCCCTCCCAAGGGTGGGGGGGGGGGGCATTGCGCGTTCGGGGAGGGCAATCCAGAGGGGGGTGGGGGGGCAAGGATTTTAGAAGGTCTCCTTCACCAACACTCAAGCTTGGGAATGCAAGCCATACAGCCTCTCAAGTTGCACATGGCGCCCTACTTCAGGATTTGCACACCCTACCGCCCCACACAGAGGGATTGGGGTAGCTGCCAAGCCCAAATTACAACACCTCCCCAAGCAACAGGCAAGCGCTGACTGAGGCCTTTCTGGGAATAAGTCACACCTAGTCAAGGCCTTCTGCACCGACTTGCCGCCTTGTCAAAATCGAAAGCTGCAAACCAAAGGGAATGCTCTTGCAAAGCTTTGTGCCGCGACCCATTCCACAAGGTACTGAGTTTGTTCCAGGGACAGTGAGTTGAAGGGTATTGATGCGATCCATATCATATGAATTTGTGTGCAACGGGTCCACTAAAAGGATAGCCACACCACTCCTTATGATAGCCAAGCTGCAGGAGTGGACTCTACGCAGTGGTCCAAGACCACTGTTGGATTTTGATGACTTTGAAAACCCTGATACATCACGCACTAGACCTTGGCAGAAGACACAAAGGTGCGAACAATGGGTGCAAGAAGCCCAGGTTTCGCAGAAACCAAAGTTTGGCAGCACAGCCCCTTCCCCTCTCACAGTGGGCCCAGCGCGCTCCAGCCCGTCAAATGAGCCTGTGTTCACTGCTTGTCCAAACGCACGAAGGCCATAAAATGTCAGGACGCCCCTGGCGTTCACTGGCTCAGATTTTGAAGCAATCCAGAGGCCTATGCCAAGGGAGCCACTCGAGGGCCACGGCTAGAACTCCCAGGAGGTGCCCACGCCCTCCCTCATCAAGCGAGAGGCTCGCATTGCACACCCGGGAACCCCTGCATGCCATTGTAGGCGTCAACAACACACGCAGTGCCCACATAGTGCGACAAAGACCCAACGGTGCCGTTGGCCGCTCACATCATGTCGAAAGGGCCACATCGGCTATCTGGGGGAGTATCAGACGCGGTGCGCGCGCGGTGCATGCGCGGTGCGGGTACTGGGGTTGTTCCACAGACCCTTTCATCCAGAGCCAATCAGGGGGAATGGTAACGCCTCAGAGCCCAGCAGGTACCATTTACAACTCCTCTCCCAGTAGACCATCTCCTAGGGAAGTTGTTCAAATACCTGACGCGGTGCGGACGCGGTGCGCACGCGGTGCGGATACTCCCCCTCTGGCCTCCTTTTCGGCCAAAAAGGTCACAAATTTGAGGGGTGAACCGAATTCCGGGTGCCAAACAGCCCGTGGCTCATGGGCGTGGGCCACACATCGCCGAAGCCATTCCGCCGGTTTCTTCGTCTGTGTGCACCAGCGTTTGCCTGCCCCGTGGATCACCGAAGCGCTGAAAGGCACGCAACGTGCACGACACGAATGCGATCACTGCGGTCGCTGTCCGGCGGCCCTGGGCCCCGCTCACGCCAAACGAGTTCGGATTGCATGCGCCGCGCCGCTTCTGATGTCAAAGGCGTTTTGACTGACATGGAAGGCGGGGGGGGGGGGGGGGTACCAAACTGTAGCATGTCGCGTTGCCCAAAGAGGCTGCTCCCACGTGTGCCTTCGGCAGAAGGCCCCTCCCCTCTTCCAAGGCACGGCCCCCGCAGGGACACGAACGCGGGCGCATTCCGTACCTTTGGGGCCTCGCAATCCGACACGCCCGTCGGAAGGTCCCGCAAGAAGTCGCGTGGCTGCGTCACTCCGGAAGGCGTCACAAGTTTGACGCGCTGCGTGATCACGACGGCGGCCAGCGAGAGCGCTGCGCACGCGGCGCTTGCGAGACCAAAGAGGACGGCGGGGGCGATGCCGAGGGGCTGTCTCGTGTGGAAGATCGCGAACCAGACCACGTGCAGGCCGGTGCAGAGGCCCAGCGGGGCCAGCGCGTGGAGGACAGCAGAGTTGTATAAGCTACGCCCTTGTCCAAGCTACAGTAGGCGTAGGGACCGTATTAATTTGGGACTTTGGCGTAGCTTATACAAGGGGGGGGCGGGGTACACTTCCATTGCACGCTGCTGCACACCCCGTGCACTGACACAACCATTGCCCTGAGGAGTGGATGAATGCAAAGGTGTGTACAGCACACACCAGGGGACGTGTGGCATCGCCCACACACATCCGCACACACAGGTGAGATTTTGATGAAATTACCTTCCCCCCCCCGTGTCCATCCCCCCCCCCAGGGGGGGAACCGTCACTTGGCCCATGAACAATAAGAAATCAATAGGAAATCACAGGCGCCGAAGGCGCTGAAGAAAATTTTTAGTTGGGTTATACTAGAATTGGCTGGTCGGGAGTGGTGTACGGTCCCCCCCCCCCCCCAGGGGGGAAACCGTCACTTGGTGACGGTTCCCCCCGGGGGGGGGGGGGAACCGTCGTCCCTTGGGGGGGGCTGGACATGGGGGGGGGAAGGTAAGAGAAATGCACTAGGCGCCTATGGCTCTGTGTAACTGGCAAATTCGTCACCGAACCCATGTCTTACGTGGCTGCACTACATTTGGTACCGAATTAAATTGGGTCCCAAATAGTCCCAAATTAACACGGGCCCTACGCCTGCTGTAGCTTAGACAAGACCGTAGCTTAGATAAGGGGGGGGGATGAAGCGCCAGATACTTCAGCTTCCGTCTACCTTCTTTTCTCACGGAGCACGTCGCAGATGAAGTGGTGGGCAGGTGGCACCAAAACGGGACCCTGCCACAGCCAAAGCAGCCCGCCTGATGTATCTGAGCAGGGGGATGCCAGCCTTGCGTGGGGCTTGCAATGTGCACAAATGGGCGTACGGCATCGCTTCGGTACGATCGTCGCCAGTTTGTGCCGAATAGTTCTGAACGGTGAGGCATGTTCCGGAGTCCGTGGGCACCCGGGCCTTGACTGGCACACCGACACATGCAGCGTAGCCGGAATGGTGTGTACATTGTTGGAACACCACCGCCGCTCTACCGTGCCATCCGCGTCCTGGGGATCGCCCCCGGGCGTCACCGCAACGGCTGTGGCCCTCCGTTGCGCTTCTCCACAGCAACCGATCGAAGAGGCACTGGACGGGTCATCCCGGCCAACACGTCCTCCATCGGCCCAAATGCGTAGACCCCCCCGCTTTGCGGGGCCACACCTGACCTTTTGAGCCCCCCCCCGACGTAGCCACGCCCGGAAGGCCCTCCAGGCCCCGAAATAGTACAGACCAGAGGGGTGTAGACTTGCTGGTCCGGGATTCCCGTGAGATGGAATGGACTGCCAATGGAATAGAAGGGTGGCCCCTGGTCAAACGGCGCTGTTTACATCCAAAGGAAGGGCGAAAACAGGTTTGCGCGCGCGGGGGGGGGGGGTCGTTGAAGCCCCCTGAAGGAGTGGGGGGAGGGTCTGGGAAAGGGGATCTCGTGATAGGCCAGCCCAAAGACGCTAGTCTAAAGTCAAACTCTCCGCCGCGAAGACCTCCGCCGCAAAGACAATAAACTCCCCCTATGGCACATACCTCAAAATGATCAGCGCATCGTGGGGGATCGTTTGGAGCCACGTGTGTTGGAGTACCGCAGGGACCCTCCCCCCCTCCCCCGTCGGCAGGGGGCGTACGGGCTGGAACACGCCAGTGCACCCGAATGCACTGGATGCGCCATTGCGGACAGAAGGCGATGAAAGCCGTGGGGCAGGCGCAGCCGGAGCCTAATGCGGACATTGCAACCTGACCATTGATGCCCGTCGGCCCGTCGGGGGGTCCCCGTCACGGGAGCCTTGAAGGGGGGCAGCAAAAACAGTCAAACGACCCCGGCAACAACCTGCACATCCTCAATACGCCAACTACTGGGCGCCGCTGACACGCAAACGGCACACCACGCCACATTCAGCACAGCCCCAACACACCAACTACTGGGCTCCGCGAACGCGGAAAAGACACCAGCAAGAGCACCGGCCGCAGCAGCCGACAGAACGCGGCGACCCTACGCAACATGCGAAGGGAAGAACGGGTGACTGTCCAGGGCCGCGTGAAGGAACAACAACCCGACGGAATGTCACACGGGGGTCCTGGAAAAGGGGCTCCCACGACCCCGCCCCCCGCCCCGCGCAAACCGTTTTTTCTTCCACCCCCGGTGGTCGAACGGTGAAGCATCAGAGGTCGTTGCCCAAGGGGCAGGGGGGGCTATGGTGCGCGCCACGCAAATGCCACCTCTTTGCCTGACGAGGACGGGGGCCTTGCATCGGCGCGTCGGGCCGTGTGGGCCCTCGTTGGAGCCCCGTCGCGCTTGACGGTCGCCGGAGTGCAATGCCGCGTTCCCGTGCGTGGCTCACAGGCCGTGTCCTTCAATCTCGAGCCCCAAATCCCGGGCCCCCCGCGGCTGAAGGTGACGACGCCGGACCCCTGCGACAGCCCCCCGGCCGAGGCGATGCAGAGCCGGACGTGGCCCCGCAGCGGCTCGGCCTTGTGCATGTGCCTCGCCTTCATTGCCACGGATCTCCTCTGGGCCGCGTGCGGCCGCCACTCGGTTTGGTTCCTGGCGGCCCTCCCTCCGTTGGCCGCCCACCGCCGGCTGTTCCTGTGCACGTCGGTCTTGGCGCCCCTGTCGTCGTCGTTGTACGTGGTCCTGCAGGCGTTGGACGTGTCGCTGCTGCCGCGGCCCCTCTCGCAGGTGCTCTTGGACCCGCCGCGGAGTTGTGGTCGGGCAGGGGGAGAGGGTGCTTTGGTCTGAGGGGTGGCAGGGTGCATCCGCCCTGCGCAATGATGCGCTGAGGGAGAAACGGGCCGATGGCGGGGCTTCAAGAGCGGTTGCAACAGCGGTTACCGTCGGTTGGAACAGCGGTTGGGGGGCAGTGTTTAGCGGAGACAAACCGGTTGCAGGGCCGTTGGAGGGCGCTCTTGCCACGGGGCGCGCGCGGTGCAAAGTTTGGGTACAGCTGGGGACCCTCCTGGTGATAGTTGCAACCATCACCAGACCTCCAGGAAAGAGCAAAAACTACCCACAAGCCTCTGGGATTTATTGGCAACCGTAAAAGAGAACCTCGGAAGACAGGTCTTGTGCTTGCAACTGAGCTTTTCCAGGGTTTTATGGGCTGTTTGTGTGCGTGCATCTTGGGATGGTGCACCGGTGTTTGACCAGTGATAGTTGCCACGGCGCGGACGCGGCGCGCGCAGCGCAACAACACCCTCTCAGGGGATACGGGCCGATAGTGAGGTTTCAAGAGCGGTTGCAACAGCGGTTACCGTCGGTTGGAACAGCGGTTCGGGGCAATGTCTCGCGGTTACAAACCGTTGCAGGGCCGTTGGGGGCCGATGGACCCGGGTGGCGGGGCGGACCGTGATCGCAAAGACGGGGTGGAGATACTCATTCAGACTCAGCCCTGGCCTTGCGGAGGGGCTGAGGCACGTGCCCGCCGCAGTCCTGGGGATGTGCCTGGGGTGTGGGGAGCCCAGCGCTGACCTCTGTAGTGCACAGTCCGAGCGCCTGCAGTGCCCTGGGGACGGAGTACTATCCTCAAAGCAGAGGGTACCCGCACGTGCCCGCCGCACCGCAGATGCGGTCCAGCCCTGGGGGATTCGGGTGTTCGGGCCACCGAAAAGGGAATCGCCCGGGTCGGCGTGCAGCGCAAAAGCGCTAATGGAAAGGAGGGAGCGGCTGCACGTGCAGCAACGGAGCGGTCCCACATGTCTGGCTTTCGGCGGCCCCCTGGCCAGGGGGTGCCATAAGGACGCTCGCCCCCCCCCCCTTTTTTTTTTTACTATGGCATCCACTCTCTGATGTTTGGTGGCTACCCACCAACCGCCATCGGTTACCCGCCAACCGCCATCGGTTACCCACCAACCGCCATCGGTTACCCACCGGCCGCCATCGTAGGGCGTATTGGACACTCCGAGTTGTTTTTTTTTCCCATTACGGCACCCCCTGCCCCTGGCCCGGAGTTGCCACTCGACGATCGAAAGTCGTTTCGTTTCAGAAGCGGCACACGTGAGGCGTTTGCCGTTCGCCCCCGCGGCGCGCGTGCACTGCGCGCGCGCTGTGCGATGGCTCCTTCAAGGCCCGGGTGTAGGCCATGAACAGTGGGCGACCCGTGTTAGGCCCCCGCGCAAATGCCCAGAAGACACTCTGTCGTGCCGGGGGTTTTGGTGCGGCGGTGGTGCATGTCGCGGCGCTGCTCCCGGTCGCGCGGCATCACTGTGTTCGCTGCGGCGCCGTTTCGCGTGCTGAGACGGCTGCAGTGCTGTGCGTGCCCGGTGCCCGGCGGGTGGAGGTGCTGTGTGGCTGAGGCAGTGGGTGGGGGAGAGCAGGGGAACAGCGGAGCAAGTGAAGCGACGCGGGGGTGCCAAGCCCGAAGGAGGGGACAACAATGTAAACAAACGGGCGCCCTTGAGGGCCCTGTACAGCCGTCCAGTGGAGTGCCTGTTGGGACTGTGGGCCAGTCGTAGGGAGTGCCCCCCGACTCACCACAGGACTGTCTGTCGCAGGGGCATGGCCACGAGCACGGGCAGGGGCAGAGCATGGGGACGTTCACGCACAGGGGCATAGACATCAGGGCCTCGGGGGCACGGGCACAGGCAGAGGCACACGGGCGAAGGCACAGACCAAAACATGGGCAAAGGCATTGTGCACCTGCAGGCCCTTGGCATTGAACTCCTGAATGCCGTGGAACAGCTCCTGGGCCCACGGCGGCAGCCCTGCGGTGTCGTACGACTCCTGGGGGCCACCGCCGTTCGGCACGGCCCCGGCCCCGGCCCCAAGGCCCATACTCGCGAACGCGCCCTTCGGGACCTCGGTGCTGAATGCCACCCGCGAGGCGCCTTTCGAATTGAAGGGGTCGGGGTCCGCCATCGGGTCGTAACCGGGAGTAAACCGCCCCACCGCGACCGGGGTTTGTGCACCGAACGGGCGACCCTTGGGGGCCTTGTACAATGCCCCAGAGGACACTGTGTCGTGCAGGGGGACGGGCACAGCTGCTGCTGCTCCAGACGTGCCTCACACAACGGGTGAGTGGGTTGGTGGCATCACAAGTGTCGGGGGTCCAGCCCCGGGCGGTGCCCACCGCCCGGAGGAGGCACTGACGCCTACTGCCCGGCCTGCCTTTGTGCTGGTGTCCCATCGCCCCGTTTGTGCCCGTGGGTACTCGTGGGTGCGCCGGTGATGCCGGGGTCGCCCCCGGCCAAAGCCTGGGGGGTGTCCTCCGGACGGGGACATTGGTGCGGCATGCTCATGGCCAGGGGTTTGCTTGAGGGGGAGTGGGGTGATGGGGGCAGCTACAGAGCGGTTACAGGGGACTGTGAAAGCGGTTGGGGGCGGTTACTGGCGGTTGGAACTGCGGTTGGGGCTGGCGTTGGGGTAGGGGAATGTAGAGCCAGGGCCGGAGTCTTGGGCGGGAGGGGGTTGCCCCCCCCCCCACCCCTCCTCAAGCGATTCCCTGCTCACGGCCACTGATCAGTGCTGTGTCCTGCAGGTCGAGCGGCTCTTGCAGGGGGTCAACCTCGTGTTCCCCGTCGCCGTGTTCCTCTGGCAGACCCTCCCCAGCGCCCGCGCCCCGCCCCCCGGGCCCGCCCCCTCCCCCTCCGACGGGGCCTTCCGCGCGGAGTCGGACCGCCTGGACCGCGGCGAGAGCAGCAACACGCAGTCGCGCGTCAGCCTCAGCGTGTCCAGCTCCGAGTTCCCCTCGGGGCTGCTGCCGCCGCCGCGCAAGTCGCTGCGGTCCGGGAAGCGTCTGCGGTACAGCGCCGCGACGCTCATCGGCACCGGGGGCTTTGCGGAGGTGTACCTGGGGCTCAGCCACAACACCGGCGAACTGATCTGCGTGAAGCAGCTGTCCGCCGGGTACCAGGTCTCGGACGTGGAGCACATGGAGGCGGGGGTCGCCGTCCTGCGGGAGCTGCACCACCCGAACATCGTGCAGGTCCGGAGGGCGGGCGCGGGGGGTGGGGGGGTTGTGGCGCGGTCGCGGGCGGACCCTCGGAGACACGGATTTCTTATCTCAAGGGTTATTTATTCCGCCCCCCCCCCCCGGAATATTTTGTCAGACCCCGGAATATTTTGTCAGACCCCGGAATATTTTGTCAGACCCCGGAATATTTTGTCAGACCCCGGGATATTTTGTCAGACCCCGGAATATTTTGTCAGACCCCGGAATATTTTGTCAGACCCCGGAATATTTTGTCAGACCCCGGAATATTTTGTCAGACCCCGAAATATTTTGTCAGACCCCGGAATATTTTGTCAGACCCCGGAATATTTTGTCAGACCCCGGAATATTTTGTCAGACCCCGGAATATTTTGTCAGACCCCGGACTATTTTGTCAGACCCCGGAATATTTGTCAGACCCCGGACTATTTTGTCAGACCCCGGAATATTTTGTCAGACCCCTGAATATTTTGTCAGACCCCGGACTATCTTGTCAGACCCCGGAATATTTTGTCAGACCCCGGAATATTTTTCCAGACCCCTGAATATTTTGTCGGACCCCGGACTATTTTGTCAGACCCCGGAATATTTTGTCAGACCCCGGAATATTTTGTCAGACCCCGGACTATTTTGTCAGACCCCGGAATATTTTGTCAGACCCCGGACTATTTTGTCAGACCCCGGACCATTTTGTCAGACCCCGGAATATTTTGTCAGACCCCGGAATATTTTGTCAGACCCCGGAATATTTTGTCAGACCCCGGAATATTTTGTCAGACCCCGGAATATTTTGTCAGACCCCGGAATATTTTGTCAGACCCCTGAATATTTTGTCAGACCCCTGAATATTTTGTCAGACCCCGGAATATTTTGTCAGACCCCGGAATATTTTGTCAGACCCCGGAATATTTTGTCAGACCCCGGAATATTTTGTGAGACCCCGGAATATTTTGTCAGACCCGGAATATTTTGTCAGACCCCGGACTATTTTGTTAGACCCCGGAATATTTTGTCAGACCCCGGAATATTTTGTCAGACCCTGGAATATTTTGTGAGACCCTGGAATATTTTGTCAGACCCCGGAATATTTTGTCAGACCCCGGAATATTTTGTCAGACCCCGGAATATTTTGTCAGACCCCGGAATATTTTGTCAGACCCCGGAATATTTTGTCGGACCCCGAAATATTTTGTCAGACCCCGGAATATTTTGTCAGACCCCGGAATATTTTGTCAGACCCCGGACTATTTTGTCAGACCCCGGAATATTTGTCAGACCCCGGAATATTTTGTCAGACCCCTGAATATTTTGTCAGACTCCGGAATATTTTGTCAGACCCCGGAATATTTTGTCAGACCCCGGAATATTTTGTCAGACCCCGGACTATTTTGTCAGACCCCGGAATATTTTGTCAGACCCCGGAATATTTTGTCAGACCCCGGACTATTTTGTCAGACCCCGGAATATTTTGTCAGACCCCGGAATATTTTGTCAGACCCCGGAATATTTTGTCAGACCCCGGAATATTTTGTCAGACCCCGGAATATTTTGTCAGACCCCGGAATATTTTGTCAGACCCCGGAATATTTTGTCAGACCCGGGAATATTTTGTCAGACCCCGGACTATTTTGTCAGACCCCGGAATATTTTGTCAGACCCCGGAATATTTTGTCAGACCCCGGACTTTTTTGTCAGACCCCGGAATATTTTGTCAGACCACGGACTATTTTGTCAGACCCCGGACTATTTTGTCAGACCCCGGAATATTTTGTCAGACCCCGGAATATTTTGTCAGACCCCCTGGAATATTTTGTCAGACCCCGGAATTTTTTGTCAGACCCGGAATATTTTGTCAGACCCCGGAATATTTTGTCAGACCCCGGAATATTTTGTCAGACCCCGGAATATTTTGTCAGACCCCGGAATATTTTGTCAGACCCCGGAATATTTTGTCAGACCCCAGAATATTTTGTCAGACCCCGGAATATTTTGTGAGACCCCGGAATATTTTGTCAGACCCCGGAATATTTTGTGAGACCCCGGAATATTTTGTCAGACCCCGGAATATTTTGTCAGACCCCGGAATGTTTTGTCAGACCCCGGAATATTTTGTCAGACCCCGGAATATTTTGTGAGACCCCGGAATATTTTGTCAGACCCGGAATATTTTGTCAGACCTCGGACTATTTTGTCAGACCCCGGAATATTTTGTCAGACCCCGAAATATTTTGTCAGACCCCGGAATATTTTGTCAGACCCCGGAATATTTTGTGAGACCCCGGAATATTTTGTCAGACCCCGGAATATTTTGTGAGACCCCGGAATATTTTGTCAGACCCCGGAATAATTCTAGTTTAGTAGGGTTTTATATCTCTCGGGGACATTCGTTCTATGCCAACACGGAGCAAATTCGCAATTTTTCAGGGTTTTCACACGTTTTGGTCCAATGCACCAAAATTTCGTTCCATAGGGGGGGGGTATGTGTATGCTTTTCGAAATCTGTGAGAAAAGGCCGTTTCAGAAATGTATGGGTTGGGGGGGATAGGTGACCATATCTTTGAGTACTCAGGCCGAACCTTTTGGCGTTTCAGGGTTTTCGGGCCTCAGGCTGCTCCGCTCACGCGTGGGGGACACCAACTCACAGGTTTTCCCCTGGGTGCTCCGACATATTGTGGAGTTGGAGCAAAGTGAAAGGAGATAAATGGATGCATTTTCACGTGCTGAATCCAAATATTGTGGTCTCGTGTCCCAACTTGACAGCCTGTTTGAGAAATTCTGCCATCCTTGATTTCTTGCACTCTGGTGAGCTTGATGCTGCAAGTTGCACCAGGCATCACCCGGGTGTCCAAGGTAGTTATTGGTCAAAGTCTTCAACATATTGGGGTCTTGAGGGGACCCATGTTGCACATGTCTTCTACACATCAAATGCAACAAATCCACCCGAATGACTTGACCCTCGTATGCCGATCTGTTGGAGTAACGGGGGTAGGGGTGCGGTGCAGTCTGTCTGAAACCGGACTAGAACAGGCAAAAAAAACCCAACCTGTCAACGGTAACGGCCAAATTTTGAAAAAATATGGTTCCGGACCCCCCCCCTAACCCATACATCTCCGAAAAGCCTTTTTCAAGGGCTTTCAGAATATACCCCACATACCCCCCCCTTTGGGACACTCAGCGGGCACAAACGAGGCAACAATGACGGCGACCCCTGAAAACGCTCCGTGTTGGCATAATCAGTACCGTCCCCGAGAGATATTCCAGTACCCGGAATCTTTATTTCGAGGTCTAACTAAATATTCCGGGGGGGGGGGGGGGGCGGAATATTATTTACTACACCCCAGAATAATAAGCCTACCATCTCTCTTTTATTCTGGGCGTAAAAAAATATTCCGCCCCCCCCAGAATATCTTTACCCTATAGCCTTGGGGGGGTGGAGGATGGCCGGGACGACCCGTTCCCGGCCCCCCTTTCCAGAAACTTCCCTCCGCGCCAAAGAAGTCGCGACGCGCTGCACGCGTGCGGTATGGCGAGGGTGGACGCTCATGTGCAGCAGCTGCCATCAGCCGGCGGGACGGTCGATGGCACATGCCCATGGGTTTGCAGGGGAGGGGGGGGGGGCTGTTGGTGCCCCATGCCCCCCCCCCCCCCCCCGTGTGACATTCCGTCGGGTTGTTGTCTCTTTACGGGGCCCGGGACAGTCACCCGTTCTGCCCTTCGCGTGTTGCGTCGGGTCGCTGCGTTCTGTCGGCCGCTGCGGCCGCTGCTCTTGCTGGTGTCGTTTCCGCGTTCGCGGAGCCCAGTGGTTGGCGTTCCGGGGGTTGTGCTGGATGTGGCGGGGGTCGTTTGACTGTTTGTGCTGTCCACACACCTCCGTCCTCAGGCCGTCCACAACCTGCCTGGCTGCGTTTTTCCGTGTGCGTGAGGCCCAGGTGCCCTGCCCCCCCCCCCCCCCTCCATGGCCAGGTTGGGTTGTGTTAGTTGCGGATGGCCCGCCCCCCCTCCCCCTTCTCGCACTCGCAGAGCCACTTGCAGACCCTCACCCCTTCGGGTAAAATGCTGAACCGGTTCGTTTGAGGACGGCATTGTAACAACGGTTTTGGCGGGCGGAGTTCTTGCAAAGAGTGTGGCACCGATGGTGTGTGTGGTCTGGCCGTCTGCCCTGCTCTCGCCCACGGCTCAAGTTTTGACTGCGACTGCATTCCGCATCCATCCATCCATTGCCTCAACCGCATCCGCTTCTGTGAAGGTGGCATGCACGCCTGCATGGCTTTTCGCGGAGTCTGTTTCGCTGACGCCAGTCCAGTATTGCTTGCAATACAAGTGACGCTTTTTCGGCGGCCCTCCATCAGCAGTTGATGGTCAGCCAACTCCATTCGGGGCATCGCGAAGCAAAACAGTGTTCATTTGTTTTCGTCATACAATAAATATGTAACACTGCCTTTTGTCATGGCGGACCATTTTGTCGCAACATGCTCGACACATGTATCGGTCAGCCCCCTACCCCGCCCAGTTTTGGGGGGTCAGTGCAGATATAGTTCCGCGTCGTGCCACGTGCCTTCGCCCTTCATTTCCGACGCTCGTACCCCCCCCCCCCTTGCAAACCCCCCCCCCCTTGCAATCTCCCCCCCCCACCCGGGAGACCGTCACTTCCATGTTTTTCTAGTTAACATGTATTGTGCTGGTTTGTTTTGCCCATCTGCTTTACACCACAGTTTGCCTTGAAATACCCTTGCAATCTCCCCCCCCTCCCCGGGAGACCGTCACTTGGCGACCGTCCCCCCCCCCCCCACCCGGGAGACCGTCGCGCGCCGGGAGTTTGCAAGGGGGGCGGGGGGTAGCTGTTGTGGGTGGTCTCTGATCAGCCCCACCTGTCGCCCAAGCACGGGTGTGTCCAAAGACGGGGTCCTGCTCGGACTGCGCTTTTCTGTTTTCGTCTTTGGGTCTCTCGCCTCGGGGGGGGGGGTGCGTGGAATCATGACGCGCGTGCGGCGTGTAACGGCCCAGCCCAGCCCAGGCCCACCCCACGCCAGCCCTAACGCTCATTACTGCTGCCCAGTACCTCGGAACGGATCGCGCGGATCACTTCACCATCCTCATGGAGTACGTCGCGGGCGGCTGCATTGCAGGGCTGCTGGAGAAGTATGGGGCGTTCGAGGACGAGGTGGCGCAGCACTACGTACGGCAGTGTCTTTGCGGTATGCCCCCCCGCCTTGGCAGGTTGGGCACGGCCTGTGGCACGGTCTGTTACTGCAGCCCTCGGCACCGGCGCCAGGCCTCCACCTGCTCTTAATTCACTGCACGCAGTCACACTGATTTTGGGGAAAGTGCAGGTACCCGCCCCCCGCCCCAGAGGGGGGGGGGTCAGCTCCTTTGGGTGGGCGGATGGGTCGAGCTCTGTGACCCGCCCCCCCCCTGAGGTACATAGGTGGGTGGGTGGGTGGGTGGGTGGGTGAGCCAAAATCCCAAGGAGCGCCCCCCCCCCCCCCGTAGTATCACTTAGCAAAGGCCCGAGGACCGCCCCGCCACTGCAGAGTCACGCACACCCACGACGCGCGCAGCGGGTGTCGCTTCCCCATACATTTGCTGCGGGACGCGCGTGGCCTCCGCAGGCAGAGGGATGTAATGAGAACGGCCGTACACCGGAGGAGGAGGGCCCCCCTAGACCCCCATCCCCCCTCCCCGCCCCCTAGAGCGCAGAAGGAGGAGAAGGAAAGGACAAACGGGAAAGAATCATTGCGGTTGTTAGAAGCCCCTGTCAGGAAACTTATCCCGCAGATGCACACCCCAGCGCGCACAAGGCAGTGCTGGAGTCGGCAAACCCACGCATGGACTCGGAGTGTGCATCTGGATGCCCCTGGTCAACGGCACGGGCAACAGCCCGTCTCCGGGACGGCCGACCCCCGGAGTAGTCAAACAGGACAAGCCCTCCAGGGGCTCCGTTGACACAACCAAAACACGTTCGGGCCCACAGAGGGTCAGAATGAGCAGTGGCGAGAGGCCAATAGGCGCCGCCAAAGGCAAACAATCAGATACCGAGGCCTTGTGCCAACCCCCCCCCCCTCCCGGACCCGGATTTCACAGCGGGAGAAGATGAAACTTACGAATGGAAATATTGATTTGCACTCGTTTTGGTACGCAAACTTTTGGGTCCCAGACCCCCCCCCCTCTCCCCTCTTCCGATACATCTCCGTCCGCAGGTCTCGAGTACCTGCACAACAAAGGGGTCATCCACCGGGACATCAAGGGGGCCAACATCCTGGTCTCCGCCACGGGGGAGGTCAAGCTGTCGGACTTCGGGTGCTCCTACACGTGCATGGCCCCCGCGGAGGGCGTCCGCATCCTCGGGACGGTGCTGTGGATGGCCCCGGAGGTGTGCCGGGAGGAGGTCGTCCACGCGTCCTGCGACATCTGGGCGCTGGGCTGCACGGTGCTGCAGATGCTGACGAACCGCCTGCCGTGGACGGAGCGCGGCTTCGACACGTGCATCGCGGCGTTCTACCACATCACCACCTGCGCGGAGGGCCCGCACGTGCCGGACCACGTCAGTGCGGTCGCCCGGGACTTCATCAACGCCTGCGTCCGGGTGCGGGCGGAGCTGCGCCCGGACTGCGCGGTGTGTGCGCGTGGCTCTGTGTCGCGCGTGCGGGAGGGAGGGGAGGGGCGCTTTGGTGAAGTTCGGGCGGCACTATTATTGTGTTGGCCAAGTTTGGGCTGCAGTTTTGTTGTTTTGGCACGTTTGGCCCAATTTCTGGCCTGAATTTTTATCGTTTTGGCCCCATCGTGCCAAACCGGGTCAAAATAGTAAATATACCGCCTGAGTTTTTGCCATATTGAAATTTAAAATGCTTCGAGTTGTTTTGACCCAACTCGTGCTTCTATGCCCTCAGTGTCACACAGCGAAGCAAAGCAGCCTCAAGCTTGAATCAACACTGGCAATGTATCACTCTGAGCGTCTACTCCATAAGAGTATGCATTTCGCCGCCAAACAACAGCGGCCTCATCAGCTCACGCCGAAACGAAAAAAAATAGACACTCAGAATTTATCGTTTTGGCCCCATCGTGCCAAAACGGGTCAAAATAGTAAATATACCGCCTGAGTTTTTGCCAAAACGGTTGGGAGGGGGAGGGAGCGCAGCGGTGTTGGGGATGGTTCCCGCCTGTGGCCGGCCGGGAGCCGGGCACCGCTGTGATCAGTCGAGTCGACCTGCCGGGGTCCTCCTGATAGGGCCGAGCGTTGGTTTGTGTTTGTGTATGTGACTGTGTTTGTGTTCGTGTTGATGCTTTGGTTTGTGTTTGTGTGTGTGATTTGTTTGTGTTTGTGACTGTGTTTGTGTTTGTGTTGATGCTTTGGTTTGTGTTTGTGTTTGTGACTGTGTTTGTGTTTGTGTTGATGCTTTGGTTTGTATTTGTGTTTGTGACTGTGTTTGTGTTCGTGTTGATGCTTTGGTTTGTGTTTGTGTGTGTGATTGTGTTTGTGTTCGTGTTGATGCTTTGGTTTGTGTTTGTGTTTGTGACTGTGTTTGTGTTCGTGTTGATGCGTTGGTTTGTGTTTGTGTGTGTGATTGTGTTTGTGTTTGTGACTGTGTTTGTGTTCGTGTTGATGCTTCCGTTTGTGTTTGTGTTGATCTTGATGCTTTGGTTTGCGTATGTGATTGTGCGCGCTCTTACCGGGGGTGTCTGTGTGTGCAGGAGCTGCTGCAGCACGTGTGGCTAGAGGAAGTCAGCGATGACGAGGAGGAATTTCTGGAGAGCATGCCCGACGAGGTGCCGCCGAAATCCCCGCGTTGGTTCCGGACCCCGACCACCGCCACGCCGCCCGAGCGGCGCCGCAACTCCGGCCCGGACGCCCTCAAACTGCAGGAGCAGCTGCAGTACGTCCGACGGCAGTCGCACGCGCTGTGGCAGGAGTCGGTGCAGGCGTGCCCCCTCTTGGCGCGCGCCCACAACCTCCCGTCCTCGGCCTTGCCACACCCCGCAAAGGACCGGGTGGAGGCGAATGGACAGCCGCCGGCCGACGTCGTTGGGGACCCTGAGTCCGCCCCAGACATGGTGCAGTACCGGTCCCACAACGGCACCCTCTCGACCCTCATCCCCCGCCTCACGCGGGAGGCCCCGGGGGCGAGCTACGCGCTGCAGGTGGAGAGTCCGCTGGACCTTCTTGGCTCGGTCCCACAGTTCTCTACGTCGCCCCCGACCGAATAGCCCCGAATCATCCGCCAGGGCCCCGCCCCAGGCACACCCGCAGTGTGGCAGGCACGGTGGCCGCACTGCGTATGGGCGTCTTGGGCGCCCCCATCACCAGGGCTGCGCTTGAGGGGGAGGGAGGCTGAAGGGCGGTTTCAAGGGCGGCTGCAACGGCGGTTACTGGCGGTTGGAGAGCGGGTTCGGTGGCCGTGCTGGCGGCTGTGAAGCGGTTGGAGGGTATGGGGGGGCGGGCAGCAGCAGTCGGCGGAACCGACAGTCATTCCCCAGGGGCCCTCCGACCAGTCATTCTCCAACACCCCCTCAAGTGGAGGCCAAGTGGAGGCCTGCCCATCACTGCCTCCATCCACATCCACATCCACATCCACATCCACATCTCCATCTCCGTCCTCACCCCCATCACCGTCTCCATTCCCATCGCCATCGCATCATTCACATCTCGATCCACACCTACGGCCTCGTCACCATCCCTCAGCCGCCACCGGAGCCGTCCTGACGGGCCATCTTCATGTTTCATTGTTTTTTGTGAAGGCCAGCCCAGGCCGATGGCGGTTGGGGGAGGGGTAGCGACGAATGGCAATGGGACGCTGACAAACAGCCGTGGGAGCACATGGGATGGGTACCGGTAGGCAAATCGGTAGAGGCCCATGTTGAGTGCTTTTGTCTGGAGCAATGGCCAGCGCTGGCCCCCAAGATTGTGCATATGTGGCCCGCGCAGGCCTGTGCTGGAAGGGGGGGGAACCGGGAAGGGGGTCTCAGGGGTCATTGCAACAGCCCCCCCTTCCCCCCCCCCCCTTCCCTCCCTCCCTCCGCAGTTACTGCCGGTTGGGGGCGGGGAACGCAGGGACAAACGGTTTGAGGGCAAGTGGCGGCAGGACGGGAGCGGTTGGGGCGGATCTGGCAGTCGCTGCAGCTGCGGGGTACGGGGCGTCGTCCTGCCCTCTTTCCCCTTTCCGAACACCTGGACCCCCATTCGGGCCGCAAGAGTCGTTTCCAGTCCCGACCTCTTTGGCCCGGCCGTGGCAGGCCGGGCGTCCAAAATGGCCGTCCGTAATTCGGTCCAGGCGCAGTGGAAGTGGCCCAGGCATGGGCCGTCGGTTGCGCGCTTACGAGCTCCACGAATTTTCCTCCGGGACAAATTTGCTAAAAATGCACGTCGGCCCCGGAGATCGCGATTTATGAGCCGAAGGTGCAGCACCTCGAATGCTGCCGTCACGGATGGTGATCTGAGGCTGTGGCGGTATGTGCCCTGACCACGGCTGCAAGGGTCCGGGAGTGGGGAGGGCTCGTGCCGGACCACCCCATGGGAGCGTCAGTCGCCGTGGTCCTCGAGCAGGTGGTGATACGGGGAGTGCCGTGTGGCCTATGCCCCAAAGTGCCTGCAAAGACGGAGGAGGAGGAGCCGGGCGGTGCCTCTCGTCCACTCAGCCGGAGAACTGACTTCCGCCCCCCGCGTGCACCGGCATCCGTGACGTGTGCGCAGGGGGCCACGTGCAAGACCCGAAATGGACCCCTCGCCCAAAGTAGGGTCCGCCTGGGCTCGCCTGGGCGACCAGAAATTTGCCCCAAAGGAGGGCCGGGGGGTGGGGGGCTCGGGAGCTCCGGGATGGTGGCGGTGGGGTGGGGGGGCTGAGAAACCGGGCTCCCAAGTCCAAGAACCAATTTTGTGTTTACCCTCTGCTGATGGCGGGAAACGAATTTGTTTTTGACAAAATTTTTTCCGCCACTCGTGTGTGTTCAAAATGATCAGCGCGTCATGGGGATCATTTTTGAGGTACGCACGTTGGGGTACCCAGCGAACCCCCCCCCCCTCTCATGGGCGCACTCTCAGACGCCTCCCAGGCACAGTAAAGACGCAGACTCGGGACGCCATGGTGGTGGGGAGGTTTGGAAAATGGGCTCCCAAGGCCCCCCCGCCCCTCAACCCGCCCCGCCACAACCGACCTAAACGGGGGGCTTCATTGATGCGCATGGGCGGGCGGGGGGGGGCAGCCTTGTCCGACGTCGAAGACCTGTCCGACCTCCCCCTTTCCCCGGGCCCGCTTCGCAGCGAGAAATCCAGATGGTCGGTCCTAAGCAGTAGCTATTTCAGCGCCATATGCCTTCAGCGCCAGCGTCCCTCAACTCCCAGGGATTTCTTTTGCAGCAACATTCTTACACGACACGTGCTTCTTGCTCTGCTCTTCTGCCACCCCCGGCGGTCCAGGCCGTAGATTTGGCTCGAGCGCCTACCAAGTTACCACAGCACGTCCATTTCAAGGCCGGGATGTGGGATCAGGGGTGTGGTACCGCCTACGATCCCCTGCTTTGGGGCCTGCACTCCTGCTGCGGCTTTTGCACGCAATCTGTTTCCTGACACTCATGATGCCGGAGCCCTGCTCCAACGGACGAGCCGGTCGTCTCGGCACCGCCTGTCTTCCGTCACCACGCCAGACTGCCGGGTCCATGAGGCTCCATACAACGCGGCCTAACAAGCTGGGGCCACACTTTGGGTCGTCCAGCCGTAGCATCCCTCGTGAAATTTTGTGGACGCTGCAAAGCCCGCGACTGCGATTCTGCCTCAGGATCACCAGTCAGCTCATCCCTCATCACGATTGTGTGATCAATTTGCCCCGCCACCCTGTCATTCTTCCATGTAGAGCATCACTCACATTCACATTTACAGTCGCTTGTGTGTTCTTCGAAACCATCGCGTTGTGCGGTGTGCACTTAATCTGCACGGCAATCCCAGCTCCCATGCCCTACATTGACCACCAGAGACTCTGCTGTGGTCAAGAACCTGGATTCCCAACGACGCGGGCAAACGCCACCTGGACCCCACCCGTGGCCTGTCCACACCCTCTTTCCCTCCATGTTCCCATGTTCAAGCGCATGGCTGAAGTGCAGCAAAGCAGACGACGATGCGGAAATGCAGGAACGCCTCAATTTGCTGCTGCCGGGCAAAGGGCTTTTGTGCTGAATGAGCTGAGGCCTCACTGTTCAAGTGAATGTGGTCGCCCACGGCAGTTGTCACTGATTCACAAGGAAAAGACAGTGGGTGCGGTGTGTGTGTGTGTGTGTGTGTGTGTGTGTGTGTGTGTGTGTGTGTGTGTGTGTGTGTGTGTGTGTGTGTGTGCCTAGCCACACGACTCTCCCTGTTTTGATGGCCCAATGAGGTGTTCAGAAGCCAGCGCCTTTTGACTGCCTGCCTGTGCCTGTCCACATTGGTCGTCGGTTCGTCGGTTTCTCTCACAAAGTGTGTGGGTGTGTGTGTGTGTGTGTGTGTGTGTGTGTCCCAAATTATACGGGTACCCAGGTGAGTTTTGACATTTTGCTGTATCCAGCGCAGGGTTCTGGTCCAGCGATGCTACCAGAGGCAGCATTTCGCTTCATGGAAGTCACGGTGCATCCCCCATGATGCGTGCCCATCTCTGCCCATTACCTGTGCTGCAGAAAGGCGCCTATTGGCGTCGGACATGCTCTGTCTTGTTTGACAATCCAACCGACGAGGATTCTGACACTCAGAACCTGAGTTGCGCCCGTTTGTCTTGCAATCGTGTGTGTGTGTGTGTGTGTGTGTGTGTGTGTGTGTGTGTGTGTGTGTGTGTGTGTGTGTGTGTGTGTGTGTGTGTGTGTGTGTGTGTGTGTGTGCGTGTGTGTGTGTGTGTGTGTGTGTGTGTGTGTGTGTGTGTGTGTGTGTGTGTGTGTGTGTGTGTGTGTGTGTGTGCGTGTGTGTGTGTGTGTGTGTGTGTGTGTGTCTCATGTGAACTCACCACTTGACAGACAGGTCCATTAGGTACTGCTTGGCATTGGCCGTTGACGTGCCGCCGCGGGCCTATCGATGTCTTGTGGGTGTCCTATCCACCCGCATCTTCGTTGGTGACAGAAGTTTGTCAAAATTGTGACTCTTTGTGACAGAAAGGGACCTATGGTCTTATAGGCCTCTGATGGGTCAACTTTCTGTCTGTGCTTTGTGCTGACTGCCGTTTGTGCACGCGTGTCATGGCCCAGACTTCCTTCGGGGGTGGCGCTGTGATGCCAAACGCTTGTGTTAGAGAGAACAAAGGCTGTGAGTGCGTGCGCACTCTCCCCTTTCCAATTTCTCGGATACAGACCAACTTGCAGTCTGCACAGGGAGAGCTCTGGTGCAGGGCATTGCAGTGGCGCTGCGTATCGGTGCTGTAGTAAAGATGAGCCGCCCCACACAGGGGCACGACTGCGCTCGAACAGCAAGTCCTCGACTGAAATTGCGCTTCCTTGGGCCACAGGTCTCTACGTTTGGCCACACTTCCCACCGCTTTTGGGAGCAGATGCCACCGCTGCGCATGCGCATGCAGCCCTACCCACCACACAGATCACATCCAGGCATACCTGCTGACCTCGCAAATTCATGTACCCCTGCCACACAAATTCCGGATGCATGCATGGCCGCTACCCGCTACATGCACACAGTGCAGACTTTCCCGCTCTGCGATTGGTGTGTCTGATGTACATTCCAGTTACAAAAGTGCCATCAGTGCCATCCTGTGGCAACCCCTCCCGTGCCATGGCTCAGATATGTCCGCCCAGAGAAAATCGTGATAGCTACGGGGGTATCAAATCTGGATCCCAACAAAACTGGGCATCCGCTTTGATGCACTCGCTTCCAGTCTGTTCATGTCCTCCTGACAAGGTTCTTTGATGGCCGGAGCGGTACCATGAGACTGACATGCCGATAGAAAAACATTTTGCCGTGGAGTCAGCAATGGTACTGACGTGCCTCAATTGCACTCATGCATTCATATGGTCATATGTATTCCCTCACATCCATTGATGGCTCTTCTGCATCATATTTGTTTCCTCACACCCATTGCTCGTCCCCCTGCATCATATCCGTTTCCTCACGGCCTTGCTTCTTCTGCACGATGCAAAATTGGCAGTAGAGAGAGAGGAGTGGTCGCAGTTGAGCCCCGGATCATAAAAGGGGCCCCTTGGGCTTTTTGAAGCATCCTGACGCTTGCTGAGCACAGTGATAGCCGGTGGTCCACTGGGTACCGTGCTGTACTCTTTTTCGAATACACTCCTCCTGATTGCCTTTGGCGTGGCAGCAATTGCTGTACCGGATGGTGTACCCGGTATGAAACGCATCAGTCCCAATCCAATACACTCACCCGGTGGGGGATTTGGCGCTGTCAGACCTCGGATCCACTTGATTCCAGCGTTGTTCCTGAGGACTGGCCAAACTCAGCCACCCTTTGCGATTGACTGAGCCCGCAGGGCATTGCGTTGGGTCTGGGGCGACCCTGCGACCCCGTGACTTGCTGAACGATGGGGAGATGGATTTTGCGGGGGTGTGTCTGGGCGTCACTCGTGGTGACATCCGCAGCTCATCCCGCATGGCAGTAACTCCCAGGAGCATACGGTATTGGGACCGGGCTGCTCGGTACCGTAGATGCCGTTGTGCTTGCGGGGCCAAGGAGTTGACGAAGGACGCGGGAACTCGCAATCGGGAGACTTGCTTCATGTCCTCAGGGGTCGCAGTCCTTCACCAATCATCAATGGGGCGCACAGATATGAGTCAGGGGGCACGCCAACAAAATGTGGCAAAGGTGAAGAGTTTTCTCACAAGGCGGGGGACAACTTCCCGGGTGGATACGTGAATCCCTCCCCGCGAATGGGGGTTAGCCGGTGGCTTGGGGGACAGAGGACCCTAACATATATATCTCAAAATAACCAACACCCCAAAAGTGCTCCAAGTAGTCCCCTGGCGATGCCTGTCGGTATGGGTCGCTTTGAAAGTCGAGCAAAAGAAAAGTCAGCTGGTGGAATGGATGGGCCATTGCAGCGTGTTTGGCTGAGAGTAACCACGGAGGGGGAGGGGGAAGCGACCCCTCGGTTTCCATTTGCGACCCCCCAGCCCCCCCCACACCTGGTCTGCTGCCGGTAGCCAAAATACAGGCAAAAACCCCCCGGACGCACACCAGCTAGCGAGAACCTGGGGGATAAACTGCAAGCAGTTCTGGATGTGCCATTTTCCACGAAGACGAAAGCCGTAGCTCTCAAACTGCTCGGCGCCCACATTGAGACCCATCACCGCCAGGCCCCTATGGAATACCTCGAGTAACCATGCACCCCCCCCCGCCCCCCGCCACGGCCCCAACACCGACCCTCCTGCTTGAGCATTGCACCCAGCTGATCCAGGCGCTCGACCAGTGGAG
Organism: Eutreptiella sp. 'Long Island Sound 2002'; assembly: GCA_964036045.1. Lineage (NCBI taxonomy): Eukaryota > Euglenozoa > Euglenophyceae > Eutreptiales > Eutreptiaceae > Eutreptiella > Eutreptiella sp. 'Long Island Sound 2002'. The sequence goes on along the minus strand of OZ038396.1, from coordinate 6,157,880 downwards.
AGATGACATCTCCCACATCCTTGGACAGTGCCACCAGTCAACGCATTGGGGGGCTAGACTCAGCAACTACATCCGACGATGCCAAATGCATTATGAGGCTGCCTGCAACGTGTTCCGGACACACACATGCGCGACACACACAGCACACATGCGCGCATTCCGCGCCCCCTCTGCCCCTGTAGGAGACGTGCCTGTCGGTCACAGTGAGCTTTGGCATTCCAAGTTACGGCTCTTGACCGCTGCTACCCATGAGTTGAAGTCACCTGTTAGATCGAGCGCAGGCGCGGGCGTCGTATACCCCCCCTTTTTTTGGATCATTCGCGTAGCATACCCCAAGGCATGATATTTGATGTCCAACCCCTTGTAAAATCATTATTTTGCCCAATAAGATCACCCCGCAATGGATTTTTTGATTCTGAGGCCTCTATCCCCTAAAACTGGATATCACTTTTTTGAGGGGGTGGGGGGGTTGGGGGGGATGGGGGGGGGTCAAAAGTTTTCGCTCAGAAGGCTCTAAGCAGTGGGGAGGGATATCGCTGTCACACCAAAAGCCTGTCGAATGGTAACGCAGCCAACCGCACAGGTGTAGGTCAGCGGTCAGCAGTTTATTCGGTTCGAATCCTAGTCGGTTGACTGTCATTGGCGTCGGTGGTGCCATATTCGCCGGACCATGAAGACTCTGTTCAGCTGCATTACCATTCGGCCACTGCTTGCCGTGAGCCGAATGTTCTCCCCACTGCTTGGGGCCACGGCTGCCACTGACAAAAAATCCAAACTGTGTGTTTCTGTCTGACTGACTGCTGGCCTGGCTAAAGGACTGATTGGCTGACTGTCAGCCTCTCTTTGAGGTGCACTGCCGAAGGCAATAGAAGTTTCAGCTGTGACGAATTTTGTCCACTGCCTTGATTACTGATTTTCTTGTCTAATTTCGCGAATATTTGATTTTGAGGTGCTGCAGCGTGGCCTAACCTGGCAGTACCCACTGCACTACCATACACCAGAGTAACCTGCAAGCACAGGTCCATGTTCTTCCCACGGGGCACATAATTATTCGCGTGACAGCACTGCGCCCTGCAGCAGCTGGTGTACAGACCAGGCAGCAAGCCTGAGCGCCTCTCCGCAACTCAGCACAGGCCTGATGTTTAAAAACAAAAATCTATGCGTCCTGTTGATGGGTCTGAATTTCTCTTGTAAAGGCTTTTGTTTCGGAAAATACCCGTGTGCACTGCATTTCCTGGGATCAGGTTTGGCGCATTCTCACTGCGTGTTACGCCCACTACCTCATTGCATGTGGGGAAATCGCCGCATTGGACAGCTCTGATCTTGATTCCGAGAGATTTCTCGAGTGCCATCTGGCGAGGCGGCTTCGCCAGCTTGCCATGGCCTGACCGCCCCCTCCCCAACCAGACGAAGCAGTGTCATGCGGGACCGTGGGGGACGCATGGGGCCGCTGCATGGCGCCCCATGCGGGCATTGACACACCCCAACCAGCCCATTGACACTGCGATGGGGAGCGCCGGGCGGTAGGACTGGGGTGCAGCAGAGGGGGTGGACAACGGGGCGCAACCACAAGACGAGATGAGGGGATCAATGGTCGGTATTGATCGACTGAATGTCCCCGCCATAGACAATTCCAGCCATTAGTCCATAGGTTCGTCCTATCAAATGCATGTGTTCCCTTCTTGGTTGGGGTGCTCCACTACTCCTATGTACAGTAGGATGTACAGTGTGAAGGCGGCGCTCTCAGTGAAGCTACAGCGCAGGCATAGATAAGAATAAAACCAGTGAAACATCGATCCGAAAGAGATCAATACCTAAGTCCTGTTAAAGTACGCAGGGGCATGAAAAACAGCCATGCCATGTGGTGTGTTGTGTGGGGAAAACACTGTCAGCGTATAGCATGGTGCACTCCTTCGGCCTAACTGTACGCGTGTCTGTGGTTCCCGTTTGGCTCAATCATGGTTGATATATTGACGAGGACCTTCATAAACCTGACAACATCGCTGACAAAAAACAGACAGTACAAACACGAACAAGGCATAGCCAAAACCTGTCGAAGGGCGTCCCCCCAGTGTTCCACCTGAAGCAACCAGGAAAGATGAGATGATGGGGGGCAGGGGCACAGCGGCAGGGGGGGCCACACAGGGCGGCGGATCGGCGGCCTCCCTCTGGACCCTTCTGCCCGCGCCGCGGGGGTCGGGTTCCGGAACTGAAGTGAACGCCCCCCTCCCCCGTGAGCGGGTGGTTTGGCCCTGACATCTGTCCGCGTGGTGCATATGCGAGGGGTAGATCACGCTGGTAGTGAACAGAGCTCATTCAGGGAACACTAGGGATCACCAGGGGACACTGTAAATAGCCGAGCACCCAAACCAGTCTGGGTCTGCTTGAAGTGGCGGCGGTTGGGAAAGCAGCGATACCTGCACATGCCTTCCTATATATTCATGTATACATCAGATCCCACACCTCAGCCAGTGCCCTGCGTGTCCGTGGTTGAGTGTCCGTCCCCCCCCCCCAACACCCCTTGAAACCTTGGGAGATTTCAGGAGGGCTGGGGGGGGGGGTTACAGCAAGTAAGCCTCTGCAGCACCATGGAAGTGCAATGCCGGGGGACGACACTGCAGTACCATCAAAGCAGGCGAAACATGCAGAATGATTCATTTGGGTGATCACCGTGGGGAGGGCGTCTTTCATGTCGCACTGATCACATCCTGGACTTGTAGGGCACGGGCCGGCACCCGATGCACCCTGACGAGGGGTACAGGGTTAGAAAGCAGGGGGCACTGTTTTGCTTCGCTGGTGATCTACCTGCTGTCTGTTCTGTACTGTCCGCCTATTCTGTCTGGAACCCGTCTGTCTGTCTGTATGAGAATGATCACGCAAGTCCGGAGGCGAAGAACGGAAACTGCTATCCGTTCTTGTCCAGCCAATTTGTCCATTGCAATTGCAATATGTAGCCATGGCTTTTGACTGCGCCAACTGAGGTTTCTTGTGGCGCAATAGATAGTGTGCGAGCAACAGTATGCTCAACAAATCATCAGTCTGAAACAGAAATACGATACATCTCTTGCCGATCTGCCTGTCCCTCTGCGGACACTTGGTGGCGCTTCGGTCTCGGGATTCACGGTATCCAAGACCTCCCCTCCCCTGTGCACCAAGTGGGACCAAACAGGGCATAGGTCAGCTCATCTGTACATATACTTGTCCCTTGGGTCTGTGAAGTGTGCATGAGAACTGCCGAACATTGCTGCGCATGGAACCAGGACATGCATGCGTGGAGCCCTTTGTTGATCTGCCATGTTTCACCCTGCTAGATTGTTGTCTAAATCTGCTGTTTTTGCCTTGCGGCCGTATCCTTCCCTGGTGATGGGTGGTTTGCAGGATTGTCACGGGAAGCTAAATTACCAAAGGGCGCTGTGCCCGCACGGTGCAGAAACACCCCCGGAGACTCGACCTTTTGTTTGAACAATGATAAAACCATCTTCGAAACGCAGTGGTCAGTTTTTTTTTTGCCATCAGTGGTCAGACGCGTCAGGTTACAGGAGATATGGACATGCAATCACTCCGGGCCGAGCTCAACCGTACAATAAGCCCCCGTTTGTGTACCAGTTGGTGAACATCGACGAATATAGGTCTTGATCCTTGGGGACATCCCACATGAAGGTACCCCCCCCCCCCTTGCAAAGTCCCCCCCCTTGCAATCTCCCCCCCCCCCGGCGCCGCCAGCTGCAGACGAGAACACAAGACCATGGCTTCTTGCCAAAACCCCCCCCCCCGGGAGACCGTCACTTCCATGTTTTTCTAGTTAACATGTATTGTGCTGGTTTGTGTTGCCCATCTGCTTTACGCATGGCCTTGCATTGCTTTCCCAGTACTACAAATCAAGCACCTGTGTGTGTTCTGTGATTTTCTCTCTCCAAAGGCGTTGTATGGGTGTGTTGAAGAGGAAAGCCAGCTGGTTTGGCTGTGCAACCGGGCGCTAAAGCGGCTGCCAAACCAGCCCCGCGCGCCATTGCCTCCTCCTCCTCGGCCAGTGCAACACACCCCGTGCCTGTCATGCAAACCGAGCATGTGCAACAATTCAAAGTGTGTTATTCTCGTACCCAGAAGTTCTTTACCGTTCCTTTGGATCCTCAATAACATTTGTGTTGGATGAAACACATTGGCACTGCATCAACGCGAAAGTCGCTTCACATGTGTTCTCTTTGCTTGCGTCAGTGGAGGGTACCACAGTTTGCCTTGAGATACCCTTGCAATCTCCCCCCCCCCCTGGGAGACCGTCACTTGGTGACCGTCTCCCCCCCCCACCCGGGAGACCGTCGCGCGCTACCCCGGGACGTTGCAAGGGGGGCGGGGGGTAGTAAGAGTAGAGAATGGGCCAACAGAGGGGCACTCCAAGGGGGCGCCCTTGGCGCAGTGCGGGCGCAGTGCGGGTGCAGTGCGGGCGCAGTGCAAATATTTGGGCATATAGCCGTACTGGAGACCCATACTTTGTGATACTAGGGGCATCATTGTTGCCCCTAGCATAGGTTTTCATGCTTCCACATTGGGGATATGGCATTCTTGGATTTTCACCCACTTTCACCCATTTCCACCCCTTTTCACACTTTTTTTTCTCATCTTCACCATGGACTCCCACACTTTGATGTGGGCCCTTGAGTTGGGTGATGCTTTGGCGTGCCCCTCGAGTTGACGTGACGGACTCCCCGGTTTTTGCCTGACCACAGTCGAATGTCCTATGCGAGGCCGCATCCCTACTGATGAGGATGTGTGGTTATACTTCAAGTCAAAAACGGAGGTTGGCGTGGATTCCCTCCTGCAAGCCACTTTGCCCCCCGGTCCAGTTGAGGATGAGGTGGACACATACACGGCTTTGGGACCAGCTAGCAGGGTGAGTGAGCTTTCAATTGATCAAAAAAGAGGATATGTGTGTGACTTTCCGAATTTTGTACGATGTCTTATGAAAAGGGAAGGTAGCTTGCATTCTTCTTGAGCTAGGGTGGTTTGGGTGACCTAAATTTAAGCGCGTTTGGGGAGCTGGGGTGGCCTAATTTCGAGGGTGTCGTAAGGGGGTTCTTCACGGGGGAATCTAGTCTAAAAGTAGCGCGCAGTGCGGGCGCAGTGCAAGGGCGCCCCCCAACGTACCTTCACCATTGTTGCCGCAGTCCTGTGACCGCACACATCATACCCACAACGAATTTTGCCCGAGACATGGTGTCCCATATATGTGCCCCAAGTCCGCCATCTGGCTGGACAACAAAGAAGTTGTCCAAGGTAACCCCCCCCCCCCTTTGTCCTTCCCCACCCCTTGTCGTCCCCCAGGGGGGGGGGGGCGTCACTTGCTTAGCCCAAAATTTTTCGTTGCAGCTCACTGTGTTGTTGTGGCAAAACCACCACCCAAGAGTGCTGCCCAAAGCATTCCAGTGGAAAGTGGTGAGCATGTGCAAGAGTTCATGGTCAAGTGGAGCAAGACCGGGAAAAATTACACCCAGCTGGTCAAGGAGTAGGTCTCCGCACATTGGCAGCCCTTTGAATGTATCTTATGCTGAATTCTTTCGTTTTATGCTGCTATTTCTGTGCCTGCAAATGTGTGTGTACGGTGGTAGTGCGGTCCCCCAGGGGGGGTGGGGGACCGTCTTCCCTGGGTGGGGAAGGACAGGGGGGGGGGTACACAAGGAACTCTCGAAAACAGAAGTTTCCCACATTGATTTTGCGAAACGAGTGTTCCCGAAGTTGACCAAAATGGGTCGCCAGCCATCAAACAACGTCTCGTCGGATGACAAAAGAGCAAGCACAGATCGCCCCCCCCCGCCCCCGTAACAGCTACGCCTCTGTCCAAGCTACAGCAGGCGTAGGGACCGTATTGATTTCGTACCTAATTTGATTCGGTACACACGTAGTGCGGCCACATGGGACATGGGTTTGGGGGGTGTTGCCTGAACCGTGCGCGCACCGTGCACGCACCGTGCGCGCACCGTGCATCCTTTTGCGTATTCTGTGTCCACCAGATCCACAATGCCTGAATCTGAGCTGCCCTAGCTTGTCGCCGGACTGCCTGTGTACTACCACCGCTCCAACGGGGATAGGGTGTCGGCCACTGTCGTTGACCCTTCTCCAAGAGGTGGGAGTCGCGTCTCTATTCGGTACGAATTGGGTGGTGAAGAGGTCTTGTATGAGCATGCACCCGAGGAGCGGTTGGAGTTTGCAATTGTGACTGCTGAGAGCCCCGATTCCCCCCAACCTGTGCACCATGAGGCGCCGATGGACGCTTTGCTGGAGCCCCAATTACCTGAAGTGGAAGCTGAAGCCCCTAGAATTGATGATCATGAGCCAGAATGCTGTGGCGGATGAAATTGAAATTCCCGTAACCCAACCAGTGTTGTCGCTTGTGTTGTCGCCTGTGCATGGTTTGTTACGGAGGTGCGTGCAAGGTGCAGAAACTGGGAGCCTGGAACCTGTGACAAGCATCAAATTCAAAAAAAAAAAATTCCCGGTACGCCAATAGGGGCTGCAGGGTGCAGAAAATAGGACCCTGGAACCCGTGACAAGCATCAGACTAAAAATTGAAGAATCCTGGTATGCCAGTATGGACTGCAAGGTGCAGAAATCAGGACCCTGGGTGTGTTTCTATGGGGGCCATTCAACGGGGTACAAGTTGGGCAACCATCCCAAAAACATTGAACCGTGCGCGCACCGTGCACGCACCGTGCGCGCACCGTGCGCGCACCGTGCGACAACGCCCCCTTGGTGACAAATTTGCCAGTTACATTTCTTATGAGTGTTTGCCCACTTGAACCCACATAACTCTAATTTTGGGGATATTTATGCATCACATTCCCCTTTCTTGCACCAGCTCCCCATGTATGTGGTGCGTGCAAGCTACGGCCTTGTCTAAGCTACAGTAGGACGGTGGGAGGCGGCTTCGCCGCCTTTATGAGACACAATTTGCACAATGTTTGTCGAGGGAGTGATTCCCGGGGTAGCGGCCAATACTTCATTGAAGCTAAGCTACAGTAGGCGTAGGGAGCGTATTAATTTGGGACTTTTCCTTAGCAATTACCAGCGGGGGGGGGGGGGAGGCAAAACACCAAAGCAGACGCACTGGCAAAGCAATGAGCAGACTTGGCACAACAAAACATGGAGCACAGTGGGTTATGCCACTCACTTGTGTGTATGTAGTCCGGACAGACGCCCCCGCCCCCCAAGGCCCATGCTGTGCCTTCTTCCATCAAATTTCCTGCTTCCCACAGCACATGCCTCAACGGTCACCTGCAGTGACCTCCGAGAGCAGTGCAGCCAATGGCGCATGGACAGATTATGCTGATTGCAGCGACGACTGCATCCTCCCGACCGGCCCCCTCCGCCGGGACCGTAACCACCGCCGGGCCCTGGAGGCCCGTCTGCAGGTTTCCTTCCAGTCTGACTGAGTGTGGGGGGCCAGGGGGTGCCATAAGGACGCTCACCCCCCCCCTTTTTTTTAACTATGGCATCCACTCTCTGATGTTTGGTGGCTACCCACCAACCGCCATTGGTTACACACCAACCGCCATCGGTTACCCACCAACCGCCATCGGTTACCCACCAACCGCCATCGGTTATCCACCGGCCGCCATCGTAGGGCGTATTGGACACTCCGAGTTTTTTTTTTCCTTTCATTACGGCACCCCCTGGTGGGGGCCGCGCAGGCATGGGCTCGAAGGAGCTGAGGGGTGCCCCGCTCTGGCCCTCACACCCCTAATCGCAGCAACTGCATCACATAGTCAAGGGCACGTCTGGACGATCAAATGCCTCAACTCCGCTCTGTTGTTGTGCTTGTTATCGTCCTCGCACTCGGCGCCCCCCCCCCCCCTCTTCTTGCTTGTGGCTCTGCCATCTCTCCTCCGTCTCCCCCCGGCTCTCGTGGCCCTCCGATCCGCGTCGTCTGTATGCTCGTGCTCTGCGGCTGCAGGTCAAAAACAAGCACAAGATGATCGCCCAGCGGGCCAACACCCAGCGGCATGTCCTGGGGAGGTGTGTGTGTGTCATGCGTCAGGATGAGCATGTGTACATGTTGCGCCACGCGTAGAAGCGCTGCAAGACTGAACAGGATGCACCTCAAATGCAGCAGAAGCGGGGGGGGGTCGATAGAGCCCCCAAAGACTGGTGGGGCGGGGGTTCGAGAAAAGGGCTCAATTGACACGCACCATTAATCAGTGATTATGAACTCGAACTCGAAAAAATTTTTTGAGCATCAAAATTGGTCAATTTTTTTTCCACCCAATACATGGCAAATGATGACTTTTCTGAACCCCCCCGACGCGCTGATTCCAAAAATCCCATTTTCATTTTTTGCCGACTTTTGGGTCTGGGTCACCTCCGAGGCCCCGGGATCAGTCTCGGTAGGATTTTGTGGGTCCCGTCAATTGAGGTTTTTTTAGGAGGGGGTCCGGCCGGAGGGCTCTATCGACTCCCCCCCCCCCCCGGAAGTGACTGGGTCAGTGGTGGTTTGCGTGGCTCCGAGTCCAGCGCGCGGCAGCCTGTGGCACAAGCCGCTGACACATAGGGTCGGCCTGGCGACGTGTCTGGCAGGTGTTGGACACACTCCCATCCCATCCCATCCCCCCCCGGAAGTGAAAGCCTGAAGGACCGAGAACAGGCATCCGGTACGGAGGGCAGAGCAATGGTCCACAGAGGGTGGGGAGGGCAGAGCGATGGTGGGCTCCTCTGATATTGACTTTCGAAAAGCTGTTGTGGTGGGGGGTCAGCGCTTCCCTATCGTATCTCACAGGCTTAAGGAAGGCATACTGCGGTTCAGCGTAGCGGCAGTACGCCACGCCCCCCCGCTGCCGAACCGTGTCAAAACTCATCGGTGACTGTTTTGGCCACCCACCGTCCGTCACCCTCTTTGACAGAACTATACCTCCGGTGTTTTTGATGGCCACTGACGGGGTCCTGCTCTGTGCTGAGCGTGTGCGTGCGCACCGCCATCGACCGCTTCCGGATTGGGCGCGGGGGTGTGCCGGTTGGTATCTGCAGGTTCACGCACTTCGGTGTCCTTTGTTGTGGCGTGCCTCTTCGTGGTGGGTGGTGGGTTCTGTGGACGTGTGTGTGTGGGTATGTGGGGAGGAGGGAGGGTGTGAGGGAGTGAGCGAGCGAGCGAGCGAGCGCGCGCGCGCGTTTTGCTTTTCCATCGAAAGATGTTCAGGGCAGACAGAGGGTTTCTCTACAACCGCTTTTCGTTGTGGTTGTGGTTGTGGTTCCCAAGTTGTGTGTGTGGGGGAGCGGGGGCTGGTGGTCCATCATTCTGAGCACTTCTATGCAACACGTTAGCCCCTGTGTTCTCGCCTGCCTCCTGCTGATCGCACGTGCTACAGCCTTCTGGACGGCTACAGCGGCGTGGGCAACATCCCCGGGGCCGTCAGCCAGCTCTTCGGCTACAAGCACGGCGGGCCTCCGCCCAAATGTAGCTCGCCCCCGACGCACCGCTTCGCGAACTACACCAAGGCGCTCAACATGAGCAACAACAAGGCGCAGGGCAGCACCCGCGACGAGTCGCCCGCACGCGCCCCGGAGCACGGGGTGGTCGTCGCGCGGAAGCTGTGGGGCCGCCGCGGCTCCGACCACAAGGCCCAGTACAAAGTGATCACGGAGCACCCGCACCAAAGCCCGTTCGACATGTCGCCGATGGAGATGGTGACGACGCACCTCAACGACCTGCCCTTTGCGCTGGACTACCAGCCCCGCAAGGCCAAGGCCAAGCCCGCCACGGTTCGGACGCGGTGCCGTGCGGAGGGCTGTGCTGGCGGGTGGACACGAGCGCTGAAGGGCAAGGGGGGGGGGACTCCACAAAGCAGACAGCGCTTGGCGGTTCAGGCGCACCCCCTCCCCCCCTCAAACAGTTGCACAACGACCACCAGCTGGTCAAATGGCGCATTTTGTTTTACCCCCAGCTGTCGGGTAGCCCAACAGGCTGCCCACCTCTCGCAGTTTTTTCGAACCTGCCCTCTTCACCGCAACAGGGGGGCAACCAACCCACCTACCCCCCCCCCTTTGAAATCCACCCCCCCCCCAGGGGGCGAACCGTCACCTTGGCCCAGAAAGCATACGAAATACCAGCCGCCGAAATTTTTACAAGGCGCCGAAGCTGATTTACACTGTGATACTATGGTACAGATTTGTGGTGCGGTCTCCCCCCCCCCCAGGGGGGGAACCGTCACCTTGTGACCGCCCCCCCCCCCCCCAGGGGGGTAACCGGCCCGACAAAACGGGGGAGATTTCAAGGGAGGCGGGGGGTATCCACAGGTGGAGGATTCCCAGGACCAACCGGCATACTCTTCCAGCCTTTATGCCACACCCCACCCCGGGGGGGGCGGCCGGGCCCGGTCCTTGTATGCGACACCCCCCCCCAGCCCCCCCCCCCCCCCCGAGTTTTGAAAGATAGCAGTGCAGGGGCCATGGCGCCAACGGCGCCAAATTTTTTGTCCCATGCTCAGTTGAAGGGGGTATTATGCCTTTGGCCCTTAAGACGCCAAAGACTTTCGTCCTGGCAAAGACGAGAAATCGCTATTATTGCATACATACCTCTATACCCGCATGCCCCCAGACACACACACACACACCCTTGAGGTATGCATGTGGTAGTAGTGGGTCACGCGCAGCCCCCCCCCCTGGCCGAGCTGCCAATACCCCCCCCCCCCACCCTCCCGCCGACCCCCCCCCCCCCCCCGCGCAAGTTTTGGCAGATAGCTGGGGGGTTGTCGCATCAGGGCCGCTTGTAGTTGCCCCCCCGGGCACCCCACCCCCTGTGCCCCTGCATTGCGCTGTGGGCGTTGTGCTTGGTAACCTCTGCCCTCTGCTCTGTGCCAAGGGAGGTCACTGAGCTCAGCTGTCATGGCACATAAACTCCGACCAGGTGGTCCCAGAGAGGGCAACAGTAGTAGCACGAAGTTGTGCGAGAGGCTTGGGGCGTCAGTGGGGACCCCCGCAGGCTGAAACGGACTGATGAGGGTGCGCTGGTGCCTGGGGTTTGCCCGGGTATTCTGCCTCTGCCTCTGCCTCTGCCTCTGCCCCGTGCCCTTGCCTCCGGCCTGCGCCTTCGGCGGCCCCGCAGACCCTCGTCCTGGGAACAGGGCGGTGGCAGGCAATGCCATTGTTTTGCAGAGCATACGCGATGTCACACGGAGTAGATCCAGAAAACAGGACCATTTTTGCGCGCCAGGCCGCACGTGCCTGCTGCCAAAATTAGTTCTGGCCAGTCGGCGAGCCAAGGGCCATTTTGGCACCATTTGGGTAGATTGCGGGGAACACCCCGGCTTGACCCATGATTTCAAACCTATTCCCCCCCCCCCCATTTTTACGCAGGCCAACTCCACCCAAATTTTGTTCGCGGCGCGCGTATTATGCGCCCCGTAGACACTGTGCACATACCCCATTTACCTGTGTACTGTGTGTAGGCTCTGTGCACACCTGGTGTACGGCATGCCCGTGTTGTAGACCCTGCGCACATGTTGTAGCTGCGAACAGGGAATAGTCAGGAGGGGGTGCTTCGCCCCCTCCTGCCCCCTCCTTAAAAGAGTGGAATAGGTCCGTTTACCTGTCTACCCCCCCCCCCCCCAGTGTCCACCGAACAGCTTGTTCCACGAACACTTGGTGTTCAGACCATATCAATTTGAAACCCAAAGTAATTAGGTACCGATTTTCAGAGTACATGACTTTGGCGAGACGATTGGGGAAATGAGTGGCTGTTGTGAAGTGTCTTGCAATGGTGCTTGTGAACATTGTACCGGATGCAAGGTACTGCTGGCCCTCAACTATCGGACCTCTATTGCCCAGCAGGACTGATTCTCTTCTTGCACTTGGCCACACGCACCGAACGGCTTGTCCAACGAACAATTGGTGTTCGGACCGTATTGTTTGGGAACTTTATTGTTGGGTACTACGCGTCTCAGATGTGTAATGCGTGTTAGACCGCGTACGCCAGCCCCAGGGGTGCATTGGAAGGGAAGGGGCCTCAGAGGCAGCCCCAGGGGCTGGACAGGCGGTCGGAGGAGCTTGCCGAAGCGGTGGGGGGCGGTTACTGTCGGTTACAAATGCCATCCAAGTGGCACCTGGCGTCAGGGAGACAGTCGCTGGGCGTAGGCTGGGCGCCCTGGGGGGCGGGGGACCTCCCCCCCCTTCCAATGCATCCCTGGCCAGCCCTGTTGTCTGCGCCGCCGCAAATCGCCATCACCTGTGGTCCTGCGGACCGGCCTCTGCCCGCGCCCGTTCCCGCATCAGGTCCAGTTTGCCGGGGCCCTCCCCCCCGTGCCCTTCCCCCAGCGGGAGGCCCCGTCGGGCGTGGCGCCGGTCCGCGAGGGGGGGCTCTCGGACCACATCCTGGCGGCCTCCACCGCGTCGCGGCAGAAGCCGCGGCAGATGCGCGACAGCAGCGCCGTGCAGGTGCTGGTCAACCCCAACGTCCGCGTGGGCACGCCGCCCAAACAGATCGACCCCAGGCACAAGGACAAGGTCGTCGAGGTGAGCTGGCCCCCGATGCGACGGAAGCTGCTGCTGGACGGGTAGGGCCGCGGGCCGCCGTCCCCCCCGGGTCCCCCCCGGAGGGCGGCCCCTGAGTGGGGGCGTGGCCGGCAGTCCGCAACCGCCTTCCCCAACGGATGGCGGTTGCTGCTCAACCGACGGCAGTTTCGGTGTCATGACTCCGTGTTCTTTGTTCATAACCGTGAGTCCAGCGGCATGCGCTGGCCCGTGGAATGGCCAATCCGGTCCAAGGCAGCAAAGCGACTGGCACCCGATCAGGGCCGCCCTGCCCAAGCGGTGGGGGCCGTGCCTCCCTCCTCCACGCCTCAGTCGTTCAGTCGGGGAGAGCCCGCAAATCCACGCGCGTTGCGCGCAGGTGCCCAAGGAATCGACACGGGGAACTATGCGCAAAAGCCCAGTGTGGCCGCTTTCGGGCAACGCAGGCGTTGCGCACGGGGGAGTGGGGTCAGCCCACAGTGCGGACACAGCGAAAGGTGCCCATGGCAATCTCATTGAAGAGCTATTTTGTTCTGACTTAGATGTATCTTGTGGGCCAATTTCATAAGATACATCCGCGGGCGGGATTTATCTTATGAAATGTATCTTATGAAATCGGCCGCTCAGAGACATCGAGCGCGGGAATTATCTTTTGAAAAGTCAGTCAGATAAATCGGCACATGGATTCATCTTATGGTGCTCCAGAATTTTGGTGGCGCCCCTACCGCCCCTACTGGGCCCCTACTGGGGCGCCGCGAAAATTCCTCCGGACCATAAGATATATCCATGTGCCGATTTATCTTACTGACTTTTCATAAGACAATTCCATTTGTTGCTCTGCAGCCTTGTGCCTATGCGGTCAAGATTAGCATACACCATCCACATCCTACAGCGGGGGAGTTGTAGGAAGCGGGTGTTTATGATATCGGGTTGTGCCCTCGCATCACCCGTCTGTACCTGTACCCCTTTATGACCCCCACACAGTCACGCGTCCCTTCGCGGCCCGGTCAATGCTCGGCACTCCACACCACTGCCACACCTCCGTGGTCACCGCCCTGTTTCCCCAAGGGCTTTTCGGTTCTGACGGTGTTGCTCTGCAGCCATGTGCCGTGCGGCGTGTGGGGCAGCATCCAACATCCGCATCCCACAGCGAGATGGCCCACTGCCTAGGACGGGCCCTGCACGTGGGCAGCAGCAGTGCATGGACAACACAGACCAGGGCTGACCGCCGCGAAGCGCACTGGGAATACGGGGCGTGGCCGCGCGGGCGGCCCCTGAACCGGGGATCTTCCATTTGTTGAACGGCTCCCGCCCGTTGCGCCGCATTTCCCCGGATTCGCGGCCCGCGCCCCGCACACCATGCGGACCCTCCCACATTTGCCCCCCCCCCCCCCTCTCCCCCATCCGGTTTGCGCTGCGAGAGCGGCACGGCAAAACAATTGTGACAGCGGAACGTTGCAATAAATTGAACTGAGTGAGTCTGGCGTGAGGTCAGGGTCATGTTGGGTATTTCAAACCCCGACGTTATGGCCCCGTCCCACATCCCACTGCTCTTCCCCGATCCCAGGTTTCCCCAGAAACCCAAGTTTGGCTCCACTGCCCTTCTTCTCCTGACAGTGAGCAGTTCCCGCCCCCCGCCCGTCAATTGGAGTGAGATTTACACGTGCCTGCAGGGAACCAGGAGGAGGGAATCTGCCAAACCCTCACCGCACGGCCTGCGACTGTTTGTACCGCGCGCGCTGGGGCTACGACAAGGGGGGGGGGGGCGCGAGCAACGCAGTGCCTGCGTCCGGCCGGACGACGGGCACTGACCGACGGCACCGCCCGGTCCGGGTCGCGCTCGACCCCGGCGCCCTGCGTCAGCCAGCGCTCCGTCCAGTGGCCATCCGTGACCCCGCAGCTCCGCGCGCTGTGTACCCCGGTCCCATGGCAGTGGCCGCTGAGGGCCCCGCAGCGGAGGGGGCGGGGGGGGGGCTGAGGGTTGGGGTCCGCCATTTTCCGCAATTGCTTTTTGCGTGTGCACAGCCCGCGCGCCTTGTGGGTGTGGTGCCCGGTGTGTCCCATGTGCAGAGGTGTTGCCTCTGAGGCTTCGGGAGGTTTGGGTACGGCACCGCAATTTTCCGGCAATCGGATTTGACGCGCCATTCCCCCCCGCCCCCGTTGTCCACAGGCAGTCCTCAACACGCCGCCTGAGGCGGGGGGAGGGTGTGCCACTCCTGCCAAGCCCCGACTCTTGTGCTGCGATGCCCCTCCTCCGGCTCTGGACGACCCTCCCTCCGTGGGGCCGACCCCCTCATTGTACATACGGTGTTCCGGAGGAATTCAAACGGTCTTGTTTTGGTTTGAGGGTTTTTTTTTTAAGCCTCATGTGTGTGTAGACCTCAAATCATGACTGCGGCCACCAGAACTTGGACTTCATCTGCATGACCCCCTCACCCAAAGCCAAGGCTGCACTCACCTACCGCCAACCGCCATCCGGCACCCTCCAACCGCCGTCTGCCCCCCCACCCCCCCGACCGTCGAGCCACGCTGGTCGGACACGCACCTTCTCTTTTGCTCCTAGGGACCGTGTTGGGCCCGAAAAGGCAATGCCCAGTGGCGATGTCTGGGCTAATTTTGTGTGGTGTGGCCGAGGCCAAGCGCTCAGGCATTTTGAGGTCCCCAGCGAGTTGCAGAAGTGCGGCCCACATATCGCTGGCGCGGTCCCCTGCGGGGCTGGCCCGGATTGCCGAAGCTGCAGAGCTTTGAGGTTGATTGCAAGAGTGCAGCCCATCGCACTGGGCGACCAGACATTTTGCTCTGAGGGCGGGGGGGACTCGGGCCTCAGGGTGGGGGTGGGGGTTGAGAAAACAGGCCCCAAGTCCAAGAGCCAAGTTTGTTTGTTTTTACCCGATTGCGATGGGGGGACAAACATTCGTTTTTGAAAAAAAATTACGCCACTTGTGTGTGTTCAACATGATCAGCGGGTCATGGGGATCATTTTTGAGGTATGCATGGGCCACGGGCGCCCGCTCAGTCATGCGCTGAGGGTGGGGTCTGCCCCACGGGGGGGGGGGGGCATGAGGGCAAAGAGTTTGTGTACGTAAAATGGGCCTCTCATTTTTGGCTCTGATCCAAATTTCATTTTCCCGAGGGGACCATTTTTTTGGGTCCTGGTGTGGGGGTTGGGGGGTCCAAAGAGAGGCCACCCCCCCTCCGTTGGTGAGTAAATGACTGTTCTCACTGTACATACGTGGCCCTGACGGCGGTGTACCGATCTGCCGGGCATTCGGGGGCGGTGTGTCGGACGCCCCTCGGCAACGGCAGACCAGTACGGCCCAGGGCTTTGCCATGACTCCCGCCCCCCCCCCGCCCCCCTTTTTGTGACCTCGTAGACTTGTGGGTGCCGATGCCCCTCGTGACCTGTGTGTTCCAGCGGGACTTCAGTGTGTTCGGGGGCGCAGGGGGTTTGGGGGTGGGGTATGGGGGGGGGGGGTGCACCACCGCCGGTTTGGGATCCCACGCCCCCCAATCGCCTGATGGGCGCCACCTGGCGGCCCGTTCACAAGGGGTGCGGTCTGCATGACTTGCCAGGCCTTGGGATGGGGGGTTGCCCCTCGTCTTGCCGTCGTAGGGGCAGTGCCTGTGCCCATCGGTAGTGGCGTGTGGGGGTGCAGGGGGGGGGGGCTTTGGGGGCTGGCGCGGCGCACTGGCCCCGCCGCTCGTACTTTGGACGGAGATGCGGGCGCATGCGCCGCGCCCGGTCCGCGCCGGAGAAGGAGGGTGTCCACTGGTGTCCACGGAAGAAGGGGACCGGGGGGGGGGGGGGGCTGGGGTGTGGGCAGGGGACGTATCTGAACGGCCGACAACCGTACCCCCCCCTCGCCCTTGCGCAAGCACGGCCGTGTCTAAGCACCTGGTGGGCATTGAACCGCCGTTTTTAGGATTTTGTGGGACCACTGTTTTTGGAGTTCCGGATGTAAGATGGGGTTTAAACCCATTCTACCGCACGTTGCAACCCATGTTTAATTCGATTTGATTCTTAGCCATGCCTGATATTCCCCTTCCACAGCCTGTCACCATCTGCATTGTCTGGACATGGGCGGTCATGTGCGTTTGCCGTCATGTGCGCCGCACACTGGCACGGCCTTGTCTAAGGGGGCGTACCGTGCGCTGTGCACGCGCTGTGCGAAAAGTTGGCTGTTCTCCACCACCGGGAGTTCGGTAAGTTCAGAAGATTGAAAGGATGTCATTGAATGGCTGCTGCAGTGGACGGGGCTATAGGGGGCAGAATTTAGGTCCCTGGGACCCATGGCAAGCATTAGATGTTTGAATTTTTGTGTTTTGAATTGATTGTGCATGATTCCGCAGGTGGGTGGTTTTCAGGGTTGTTACCTGGATAATCACCGTAATAATTGGCGCTGTGCGCGCGCTGTGCGAAAACGCCCCCGAAGCATCGGGTGGGCGTTGGTGGAGCGTTAGCGCGCAAGGCGCGCACAGGGCAATTTTTTGGGCTATTTCTGATCCCTACCCCTATGCGTGAGGCAGCCAATTCCGATTTTTTCCCTCTTTGTTTGGGGATCCCCGAGAATGCAGGGCGGACATAGCATTTCCGCCCTCTTTTGGGCCCCCGAGAAGGCAGGGGTGAGGCAGCCAATTCTGATTTTGTCCCCCTTTGTTTGGGGATCCCCGAGAATGAAGGTGTACAATGGTGCCAACGTGTGGAATCCACTTCGCCGCGGACACAAGACACAAATTGAATGGATGGGTGCTGATGCGGCAACGATGGAGGAGTTTTGGTTGAAATATGGTCACCTGCACCTTCTTGATAGGGAGTCGATGTTTCATTTCTTTTTTTGGATGAAACACACTCCTCCATCGGGTAGTGGTGCATTCGTGTCACGCAGTACAGATTGCTCGGAGATCGCATGGCTCAACTCCATTGGTGGGATGTGGTCTAAGGACCTTTGGAACCCAAAGTACGCGGCACACATTTTCAAGGTCACCGTGACCGTTGATATGTTGGGGAATATTGTACGGATTTGTCCTTTGGCATCGGGCACCTCCGCCGATGTATTGATATGGGATGGTTATGGACCTTCCCGCACACGAGGAGATTTCTTTGATTTTGAGGTGGGCGGCCATGACGGAGCCTACAAGGGCCGGGTGCATGTCATTGTGCCGTTCATTGATGATGGATGATTCATGGATGGTTTGTTGCGTCTTTTGGTAGGCAAGAGGCAGCCATTGGTCTTCTCGGGGGCTCCATACGGTAACGGTAAAGTTGGGGACTCAATCGGGGAAAGTCATCATAACAGTAGCACGCAGGGCGCGCGCAGGGCAAACACTCCTCCGTTGAAACGCTATTTTGCCTGTTTTTTTGGGACCCCGGCCGTGCTTGCGCAAGGGGGGGGGGCGGGGTAGGAGGAGCCCCCCCCCCCCCCTAGGACCCAGGTTTCCCCAAAAACCCCAGTTTGGGTTCACTGCCTCTCTTCTCACGCGCGCTTCCGCCCGGCAGATGGTTGTTCGACTTATACTGTGCCCGTGTCATGAGGGTAGTGGGGTCCAGGGAACCAGCCAAACTCCCCCTCCGGGACTCAGATTTCAGAGCGGGAGAAAATGAAATTTACAAACGGAAGTATTGATTTGGGTACACAACAATGAAATTTACAAACGGAAGTATTGATTTGGGTACACAAACTTTTGGGTCCCAGACCCCCCACCCCGGCCCTCTGCTCCTCTCATACGTCCCTCGGGTTTGGGCACTTGGGGGACAGCGGCTCTGTCTAGGGGCAGGCGTGCACGACCCATGCCCTGCCCTCATAAACCCTTGGCAGACCCGCCCTCCCCGGACCTGCGGTGGGGGGGTCGATTACTGCGGCTTATTCTCTTCCTCTCTTTGCATCCCCTCCCTCCCTCCCCCCTCTCCCCCATGTGGGCCCGCCACGGAGCAGCGAAATAGGGACCGTCCGGGGTATCTGCTGGCACCACCTCCGAAGGGACCGGAAGGGGGTGTGGGAGGTAAGCGTAGGCCAGGCAGGGGGAGGGGGGGGGCACGAGGGGGTGAGGGGCGCCGCCGCCTCCGGAGGGGGGGGTCAAGGGTAAGTGGCGACAGGCCAATACGCGCCGCCGCTGCAAACAGCAATGCAACGGGCGCCATCCCCCCCCCCCCCCAAAGGCAAGTAATAGAATGGCCGTACGCCGTAGGAGGAGGATCTCAGAGCCAAAAGACCCTCCTCCCCATCTTATACGCCAAAAAACAACCTTCTCCACCCGCAAGTCGCACCATCGGTGCCTGACCCGACCCACCGCCTCAAGCGCTGCACACGCCGCGGCCCCCTCTTTGTGTTGTACGTGTGACACCCTCCGCTCCCGGTCCGTATGTTGCCTCTGGAGGCTCCTCTACCCCATCGCATGTTCGCCCGATGGCCTGATGGCCTCGCGGCCCCGCCCGTTGACTCGCACTCGCCCCGTGCCCCCCGCGTCTCTGACCCGCTGCCCCGCCCCCCCCCCCTTCCGCCCCCTGTCTTCGTCTTGAGTGGCTGCACACCTCCGTGCCCACGTGCACAGGGCATGATCACGGGGACAGCACCGCCCAATGCCGTCCCTTTGGGGGCAGCACCGCCTGTCGCTTCAACCCCGGGCCAGTCCATTAGGGAGTGTCTGCGCACAGGCGACAGGCACAGAGGTCACGCGTCCAAGGCAAAAAGGCCACCGGGCCCTGGGGAGCGCGCCTCTTCCCTCGAAGTCGCAAATCCGAGGAATGCAAATCGCGAGGCCGGACCAGCACCCCGACTCTGACACGGCGCATTACCGCGGGTGTCGCCTGCGCGCAGGGCACGCACACCCTCCATGGCTCCGGTCCCACGGGACGCCCCATGCCACGCCGCGGTGGTGGTCGCGACAACGCAGTGACTCGCTCTCATTTGGTGAATTTTTCTGCTGCCCCGCCCCCCAACTCCAGCCTTCCTCATCCATGTCGCTGCCTCCCCATCGAAACACGTGTGGAGGCCGTAACCGTTGTCTCCCCCGGTCTTGTCTCTTCGACAGCGAGTCATCGCTCCAAAATACGTTGTTTCCGACAGAGCCAAGCCTGACTGCCGTGTGCAGACGCCGCCCTCTGTGTGCCTCGTTAAGGGTATGCACCCCCCCCCCCCCCTCCCGCGTCCCATCAATTTGTCTCATTACCTCGGCCTGTCGTCACGACCACTGCCACAATGTGCGGCCACGGTGCACTGCTTCAATGGACAGGGCTTCTGCCTGAGAGTCGTTTGCCTTTGTGTTCGTTTGCTTATCTGCTGTTTCGTCCCTCTGCCCTTAGGCCCTCAGGCCCATTTGGGTCTGTATGCCACTGAGCCCCATCTCATGTTCCGGTTTTCCAATGGCGCAGTGTCCTTATGCTCGTCCCAACTGCGGAACCGGCGCCAGTCAGGGAGATGGATGTAGGAAGCCCGCGTTTAGCGTGTGGGGCCTGCGTGAAAAGTGGGCCATTTTCGAGCCGTTTTCCCTGAAGGCTAAGTTGACCGCTGTGACCACTGTGTTCCCAGACACAGGACTGCCCCAGATTCCTACTCAGTCCAAAAAACTCAGATAATGAGTTACAACAAACTATGTTTCACACTGAAAATGCAAAAATGCTGCCAGTCTTCTGTCTAAACCTGCTGTGTTTGGCCTGTGGACGTATGCTCCCCCCGATGGTGGGTGGTGTTCAGGGGTGGTCACAGGAAAGCCAATTTAAGAGTGAGTACTGTGCAGAAACACCCCACACGGTGCACACACGCTGATTTGTTCCGAGTGCAATGCTGGGGTTGGCCGATGCTGAGGTGATGCATGTCCCCGTTGGGGCAGGGGAAATCCGTCGTTGAGGGGGAGTGTTAGCACGCCGGGCATCTTTTTTTTAACCATTCCCCACCCATGCCTGTTTTTGCCCCCCCTTCACCAAACAATCTGGAGTACCTTCTCGCCGTGTCTAAGAATCTGGCCCGTCCTTTGCACCCAGTTTATGATGATGGCAAGGGTGGTGGTTGGAAGTGGTGGGATTGAATTCTCATATTTCGGCTTATGCAACGTGCTTTGCACGGAAGGTTTGCGGGCTAGTGCGGTCTACTTGAGGGGCTTCCCAAGGTGAGGACAAACTTGGGGCTAGAGATAGGATACTTAATACAAAGGTAGCGCGCCGGGCAAACATTCCCCCTGAGGAGTAACCTGCGGGTTACACCCACTCACCGAGAAAAGCGCTGAAGCAATGCAGAGTGTTACCAGCCAAAGCCCAGTCAATGTCTGATGCATTCGTGTTTTTGGCGGCATGTCCTACCCGTGTTCTTCGTTCGGTGTAGTGCGCCTTGGTTTTTTCGAGGGGGCAGGTCTAGTCTGGTCTGGCAGGTCTGGTCACCATATCCATCGGGCCAGTGAAGGGCCTCTGGCAAAGGACAATAGCCCGCCCCCCCTTCCTTCTCTGCAATCCCCCCCCCCCCAATGGGGGGAACCGTCATTCCCCCCCAAAAGCATGGGAAATACGAGGCGCCAAAGACGCCAAAGAGAATTTTCCTTGAGGTGAGATTGGAAATGCTGCAGTTTTAGTGCTACCATTGTGTGGTGCAATCCCCCCTTCCCCGGGGGGGGGGGGGCGTCACTTCATGACCGTCCCCAGCCCCCCACGTGGGGGGGGGGGGCGTCACGACATTAGGCCACTGCCGAGACCTACCAGGTGGGGGAAAAATCGCCATAGGGGGAGTCGCAGGTGCGGTGCACGCGCGCGTATAGTGGGGGTGTACCCAGGGCCACCATGTGGGGTCCTTACGGCACTCCAAAATCATCCCGGACAAGTAAACCATATTGGGAGGACCTCAAAGGGGCACTATTTTGAGGGCTTCTGATGGGGGACCAATTGCGGTAGATTTCATCCAACGAGCACGATGCACGGACGGTGTGCACACTCGAACGTCCTCCCACAGCACCTCATGGGACATTACCCAAGCCAAAAAACAATAGGTCAACTGAATCATGTAAATATGGTGCGTGCATACAGTGAGTCCTGTTCCCCCTCAGGGTCCACGTTTGGGTTCAGTACAAGCTACTCCTATGTTTCATGTTTTATGGGCCCCGGTACAACACGGGAGACGTCGCCAGTGGATGGAATAGGGGTTGTCCAGGAATTAGCAGTACCCATCCATAATCCCCCCCAAGTCACCAGGAAGTGACAGCAACCACCTTTAAGCCACCAAGAAGTAGCAGAACATTCCAGAACCATCCACAAGCCTCTAGGAACACATGCCGTAGTTGTGAGCGGGCCCTTCACCGGGTATAGGACAGACAGTCAAGTTTGCATGCAGGCAGTTGTACGCTGCCGAATTAGTCTATCATTGTCAGACCACCAGAAGCCATGTGTCACATTGCAGATATGAAAGCAACTAGTGATGACGGATGAATGCATTGTGGTTCATCCTGGTTGTTCATAGCATATCCAATCGAACAAGAATACTGTCGCAGTTTGAATGATGATTGCGCCTAAAATCTCCGGAAAAGATGCCGTACCGTGCGCACACCGGGCGACGGCCACCCCTGAAAATTCTGCTGCCAAATCTGCCAAAGGCCAGCGTGCGCCATGGATTGTTGTCTGAGCTGCATTGCATTCCTGATGGGGAGAAGAGGAGAATGAAACGCAGGCTTTGTCGGTTTCCCCCACAGAAAATGGAATATTGGATGATTGGGTGAAACAAATGGAGAGACTGTGACTGTCACTATTGTTGCTGCATGCCTAAACCGTGAAATGATTGATTTGCATCACCGTCCTACAAAAAACCTAGCCCATGAATGTTCTTCTATCACTGCACACAAGTGTGCCATTTCTGTTCTGAAAGTTGCTCGACCTTTCAAAAGATAAAACCAGATTGGGACGACATTGGTAAGCAGAAGCTGTGTGTGTCCATGTTAAGAAAAAGGCATTGGTAAGCGGGGGATGTGTTAAATGTCCGTGTTCAGAAAAAGACGTTGGTAAGCGGGGGCCAGTGGAACCGGTTCTGCAATCCGCAGTGCACGTCCCCATGTCCTGCACCACCTCCCTGTGCGCCGCTGTACAGCTTGGTGCTGGTCGCACAATGTAGCGCCATGTAGACAGACCACCATTATGTCTGTGAGACTTTGGATGCACTGATCCCGGTAGGGAGGGGTCGGGGGTGCAGTGCAACATCCGAATCCGGCCATTATGCTTGATGATGACGTGGTGTATGACAGTGGATCACTCACCCTCGTGGAGCAGAAGGGGAACAACGCCATCTACCGATGGACTGTGCGCAATCCTTCCAATGTCGAGGTGCGTGTCTGCGTGCGTGCGTGTGTGCTCGCGGGTCGGGGTGGATGCGGCGGGGCCATGTCCCTTCACGAGAACACGCAGAACCGATGTTATGTAGACTCCCTGACCCTTGTCGGGCCCGAATTGGGGCTTCTTCTTCTGATGCAATGGCACAGCCTTTGCCGTGCGTGTAGAGGGGCTGTTTACCATAACAGCCAAGAAACTATGCCGGTTGGTACTTCCCGGTGTATACACAGCCCTGAGTGTTTAGACATCATTGTTTACATCGCTTGTCGCAAGCCGAGCGGATTTCAGAGACGCAACCTTTTGTTAGTGGCCGCTGACGCCCCGCACTATCGCCGGGTTGGATCGCAGCAGCAGAGCACCCCGCCACTGTTGCAGCACTCTGTGCCCACAAGACGTGGCACTCATTGGTATGCGCCGTGGCAGTCACGATGGTCGAGCAAGGCACCCCAGGCCCGGCGATGTATGAGGGGGGGGGGGGGGGTTACATGCGGGGGCACACTTTGACCTTCCCCTGCGCTCGTGGCAGGGGTGTGCAGGGTGACAATGTGCCAACAGCCTCAGTCGAGTCAGGCAGTCACGGGGGCTTGTTGTGTGGTGACGAAGGCGCATGGGCCGGACCCACAACGCCCATCACCCGGGCTGAAGTGTGCGTACCCCCCCCCCCCCCCCTTGTATAAGCTACGCCCTTGTCGGAGGAGGAGCTGTGGCGCCTCGCTGGACAGATGGGACAATGTGTGTCGCGGCTTCGCCGCGTGATACTTGATGAGGGCATACGTCTGTCGGTGGGGACGTAATGCTGGACTTTCCACCGCTCTGCAGATAAGCTACGCCCTTGTCCAAGCTACAGTAGGCGTAGGGACCGTATTAATTTGGTACCTAATTTTAATTCGGTACCAAACGTAGTGCAGCCACATAACACATGGGTTTGGTGACGGATTTGCGAGTCACATAGAGTCATGGACGCATTTGTTGTGAGTGTTTGCCCACTTGAACCCAGATAGCTCTGATTTTGGGGATGTTTGTGCATGATATGCCCCTTTCTTGCACCAGGTCACCATGCAATCCTCTCTTTTTGACCCTGGGTGCCCGGTGTTGGTAGTTGTATGTGTCGCGCGCAAGCTACGCCCGTGTCCAAGCTACAGTAGGCGTAGGGACCGTATTAATTTGGGACTTTGGCGTAGCTTATACAAGGGGGGGGCGGGGTAGGTGGAGTGGGGCCGAGGCTGCAGGTCGTTGTGCCCCCGTCACCGCGCCCGTCTGCCCGCCTGGCGGTCTGCTCTGCCACTCACAGAAGCTGTACTCCGACCCGTTTGAGGTCGGTGCAACTCCGTGGCGGATTTTGGTGTTCCCTCGAGGGAATGGCGTGAAGAGCTTGTCTGTCTACCTCGATGTGGCCAATGCCCACGCCCTGCAGGACGGCTGGACGAGGTATGTGCCCGCTGGATCCTCTCGCTCGCTCGCTCGCGCGCACGCTCTCTCTCTCTCTCTCTCTCTCTCTCTCTCTCTCTCTCTCTCTCTCTCCCGCTCTCTCTTGCTCTCTCTCTTGCGTGCCCTTTCCGTTGTTGATTTACTGTATGTTCGCAAGGTGCCACCAGGGGGTCATTCTAAACCGGATAGAATTTCTGCGTCACAAATTCCATGCGAACTTTTTGTTTGCAATTTGTTCGGTGTGTTTGAAGATTTGCATGGGTGTACGTTAGGCTGTGCCTTTGCTGAGTGGTACCATGCCAGAGGATTTGGTGAATCATAAGTAGTTTCCCATGGAAGTTGCAGAAGTGCTGAAGTGGTGTTTCCTCATTTGCAGTGTCCCTGTGGCATTCAATGGGGTGCAGACAAGAGTGCTGGTTGATGCACTACGAAAGTCCTCCCAGAAACAACAGCAACCATCCATTATTTCTCATGAGCAACGTTTGCCAACCCTGTGTAATTTGTTCGCTCGGTTTTAAGAAATGGCACGTGTTTTATCGCGCCAGAATTTGTAGAATCAGATTTCCCTGGACACAACCCCCCCCCACCCCCCCACCGGGTATTGGGTGAACGCTCCGGCAGGCAGCCCATCAAACATCCGCCCCCACACCATGCAGCCCCTCTGCACCCCTCATGGCACAACCCCATGCACCCCTTCTGCCCACACCCCTGCGCACGCTCCCGCTCACGTGTGGCAACCCCCCCCCCCCCCACCGGCGTCGGTCGCGTCGATACATTTCACAGGGAGGCCTCCTTCAGCTTCAAAGTCATTCATTTGGTTGACGATGCCAAAACCGTGTCCCAGTCCGCCCAGAAAGTGTTCTGCAGTGGGGCCAGCGATTGGGGGTTCCAGGAGTTCATGCCCCTGTCCCAGGTATGCCCTGGTCCTCGGCGAGCGGCCCGTGCCCTTGCCCAGCGGTCGTGATCCGCATCGCGTGCGGTGCACGTGGCAACAGAGGGTTGATACTACTTTGAACCGTGGGCTGTGTGTGTCCGGGCATGCCCCCCCCCCCCTTTGTCCTAACGTCCGAACACAGGCTTGTCCAAACTAAAGTTTACCCGGGGTAAACTTGAGTTTAAATTGGGCAGGGGGGGTGGGAGTGGGGCACCCGCTATCTGACGGAGGGCACAGGGAGGGCAGAGGGGGGCGAGTAGAGGTCCGTGGCGAAACCGAAATGGTGGGGTCAAGACAGCGGCGTGGCGGACCTTCAGGAGCAGATCGACGCTGCATCATGCGGTGAAGAATAAACGGGTGACTGTCCAGGGCCCCGTAAAGGAACCACCGATGGACTACATGTCACACAGGGGGGGGGGGGGGGGGGTTGGCTTGGGCAGGGGCTGCGGGGGCAATGAGTGCCAGCGGCAGTCGGACGGGATGCCATGCCGGTCACCCACTGTTTTGCATCTCTGTGGCCCACCCACAGGCATCTTCGTGTCTCATGTTCTGCGACAGAAAGGTACCTATGGTCTTATAGGCCACTGACGAGCCCATTTTCTTTCTGCGCTTTTGTGCTGTTTGCCGCCAGTGCACACGTGACATAGCCCAGAGTGCCTTCGGGGGGGGCAGCGGTGATACGGCGTGCGCCCACCTGTGCAACGCGCACGCGCGGCTGCCCGGGGCCCAGGGCTTCTTTAGAATAATTAAAAACCAAGGGGGGGGGGGGCCTCCCCCAAAACCCCCTCCCCCCCTCCCCAGACCAAAGTGACCATAGTGGGAAAAAACGAAATTTACAATAGGGAGAATCTGGTCAGGCCATTTTTGGTACACCAAGTTTTGGGTCCAAAACCCCCTCCCCCCCTCCCCCCCCCTGCTCAAAAGAAGCCCTGCCGGGGCCGCGCCCGCCACGCGGCTGGTCCCGACACACCGCCCCGCGGCCCCCGCAGGTGCACACCGCAAACAACGGGTTTGTGGTCAACGACGAGCTGGTGATCGAAGTGGAGATCATGGTCATCAAGGGCCCGCCCCCGGAGGAGCCCTTGAAGACCACCAGCGAACGCAACGAGACGGGCTGCGTGGGCATCAAGAACCAGGGCGCCACGTGTTATCTCAACTCCTTGATCCAGGTCAGGCGGTGCATTACGCCGTGCGGCATCCCTGTGCCGTGGGCGCTGTACCCGCGGAGGCGTGCGGGTAGGGATGCGGGGGGAGGAAAGAGGCGAGGGGCGACTGCCCCCCCCCCCCCCTCTGCGTCAGCGCAAGGCACAGGCCTGGCCCCGTCTCTGTGCAATGCCTTGCAAATCACTGCGGGCGTTGGGGGGCGCGGCCTACGGAAGGGCCGGGCTGTGGGGCCCCGAGGCGGGCGGCAGTGAGACGGTGGGATCAATGTCCCGCAGGGAGATCCCCCGGGGGATGGTGTCTTGTGGGGGCGTGCCCAGAAGGTTGCCTCCCTGAACAAAGAGCAGCACGAGAGCCTTGGGGGGGGGGGGTCACACACACACACACACACACACACACACACAGACGATTGAAGCAAGACGAACAGGCAGACAGACAGGGCACTGCACTGGCCCCCCGAATCGGTAGGGCATTTGCCGCGGGCCAGGGTGGAGGTCCGCCGGTACTGGAATCGGTGCCAGGTCCTCTGGGATTCGAACTCGGGTGCTCCTGAGCATGAGCTGGACGCTCTACCGCTGAGCTACCCAGTCCATGCATGTGGGGCAGGAGACGGGGACCGTGTCGGGCAGGGGACAAGCTGCGCCGCCAGAGCGGCGGCGGAATGGTTCCCGGCCAAGCGCTGTGGGTCGGGCTCCATCAGGCGCAGTCAACGCCCCCCCCCCCCCCGTGCAACCCCCGGGTTTGTGCGGGAGGATGCGAAGGGGACGTCCTTCGAGGGCTGTACGTATCCACATGAATACGCGCATTTGCATATGCGCGCACCCGTATTCGTCTCGTATGCGTCGCGCATGCGTCGCGTGTGCGCACACGCGTATTCACGCGTATCTGCACAGTAAACGGTAAACGTGCATGTGCACCGTGTCCACAAGTTGGTGCGCAGTGTCTACATGTATGCACGTACACCCGTGTAGGTATACGCGAACACGCGTGTTCATGCATACGCGTGTGCGCATACGCTTATGCGTCGCGTGTTCGCACACGCGCGTGTGCATGAATACCCGTACGCATGAATACGCGCGAATGCGCACATTCGTGCGTAAACGTACATATCTGCGTCCTTCCCCCCTCCACAACAGAAGCCGTACAGGAGCACGGGCGATGCGGAGGTGGGCAGCGGCCTCGAGTGGCAAAGAAGCGCCAGCGTCGGAAGGCCAAGGGCGTCCGTCTGCCTCGGCCGGGGGGCGGCCGGTCGCCTTTTTCGTTCGCATCCGGTTGGACAGTTAACCTCCAACCGCTGTCGGTTACCCTCCAACCGCTGTCGGTTACCCTCCAACCGCTGTCGGTTACGCTCCAACCGCTGTCGGTTACCCTCCAACCGCCGTCGGTTACCCTCCAACCGCCGTCGATAGCCCTCCAACAGTCGAGCTGCGTCTGACGGACGCCGGCACGTTTTCTTCTTCTTCGCTGTTTTCTGTGGCTGAGTGGCACGCCGTTGTGCCTCCCCCGCGCCAGCCCCTGCCCCGGCCGCGTGCGCTGCTCTCCAGACCTTCTTCCATCTGTCGTACCTGCGGCACGCGGTGTACTCTATGCCCATCGCCGACGACGACAAGACCTCCATCCCCGCGGCCCTGCAGCGCGTGTTCTACGAGCTGCAGTATGGAGAGGCTGTCGGTGTGCCCACGCCCCGAATCCCAAGGGCTTGGGAAGTCGAGTTGTCAACTCCGGGGGGGGGGGGGGGCGAGAAAAGGGCTCAATCGACAGGACCATTAATCTCAGTTATTATGAACTCGAAGGTGCCGACAATTTTTTTTAGCATTGAAAATGGTCACCAATTTTCACCAAATACATGGCAAATGATGACTTTTCGGAACCCCCTCGACGCGCGGATTCCAAAAATTCCATTTGGGTCCCCGGGTCCCCGGGTCACCCCCGGGGCCCGAGGGTCAGTCTCGGTAGGATTTGGGGGAGGGGGGGGCGTCAATTGGGTATACTCGAACGATTGGTCAATTATGCGCCGCTGCACCACCACCGCTACACTTGTGGGTGGCCTTTCCACTGGCATCTTCGTGTCTCACGCTTTGTGACAGAAGGGCACCGATGGTGTTCTAGGCCACTGACGAGCCAATTCACTTTCTGCGCTTTTGTGCTGCCTGCCGCTTGTGCACACGTGCAATAGCCAGAGTCTCTCCGGGGGTGGGCCAGCCAGAGGCCTGTATCGACCGCCCCGCCCCCCCCAAAAGATCTGAAAGCCCGCCCCTTGGCCCACGGGCCGCGTGTCAGTCGGGCCCCCTCCCGCCTCCCCCCTGCAGACCCCCAACCCCTCCCTAGCCCCGCACCCAGGCAGTGCTGGAAGCGGCGGCCACAGTGCCTCCGGCAGCGGCAGTCGCGGGGAGAACGGCAGCGGCTGACAGCGGCGGTGGCAGTCGTGGCAGTGGCAGGGACCCTTGCCTTGAGGCGGTAGCAGCGGCAGGGGCAGCGGCAGTGGCATGGGTGGCTGGTGCAGTGGCGGTGGCAGCAGCAGTGGCGGTGGCCGTGGCGCTGACAGCGGCGGCGGCGGCAGGGACAACGACTGTACCTGACCGTGACAGCAGCAGTGAGTACGGTGAGTGTCATGGCCGCAGCCGCTGCAATTGGGAGCGACCGATGCAGCGGCTAGTGGCCAGGTACGCCCCGCCCCCTCCTCCCCGCACACACGCAGTGTACGCCCCCGCCACCGGACACCCAAGGCAATGCAGACTCCGAGGCCCACCCTACGTTCATGTGGGGGAGGGGGGCTTGTAGTGCTGGGCCCCAATACCCGCGGCGAAAGAGGGAAGAGGGGGGGGGTATATCCCCCAAACAAAAAAAAGTGTCTCGGGTTCTTCTCCGTTGGGCGCATTTGAACGCCCCATTCAATTCTGAGGAGTTTGACTGCGCAGAAGCGGGGGGTTAACAAACTGGCGGACACTCACCGGAAGTGGACACGCATCAACAGGCCCCCCCAAAAGCCCTGCATGGGCCGTCACGCTGTTGTCGGCCACGCGGTGTGGGCGACAACACTGCGGCTCCCCACAGCCGCAGGGCTTGAGCTTCTGGAGGTCTTCATGACGTGAGGGGTCAGATCACCAGCACGAGCCTGCCCTCATGCCAGACCCAATCCGTTGCGGAAGACGGTGTCCGTTCGTACCGCAAGCACTGTTCCTCTGCTGCGTGGGGGGCAGGAGGAGGGGAAGTTGTCGGGGCGGCGGGGTGGAGTGTGGGGATTGGGGGTGCGATTTTGGGCTTCCGACGTTGGTATTGCAGGGACGGTGACGGTGGCGATGGCAGTGGTGGTGTGACGTGACAGTTTCAGTCATGGTCTCGGCCACGGTTTCAGTCACAGTGTGAGTCACAGTTTCAGTCACAGTAGCCCCGGCAGTAGCAACAGCGAGAGTGCCAGTGCCAGCGCCAGTGCCAGTGCCAGTGCCAGGGCCAGCGCCAGCGCCAGTGTCAGTGCCAGTGCCAGCGCCAGTGCCAGTGCCAGTGCCAGTGCCAGTGCCAGTGCAGTCGCAATGACGTTGCCTGGCCGTAGTTGCAGTGCAAATGACAAGGGGGGGCGGCAGCGGCAGGGAAAGGGGCAGTGGCAACGGGTTGTGCAATGGTTGGGGGCAGGGATGACCTCCCTCGTCGTGTTCAGTTGGGACTCAGGAACTCACGCAGTCCTTCGGCTGGGACTCCTCCGAGTCGTTCAAGCAGCACGACATTCAGGAGCTCAATCGGAAATTGTGCGAGAATCTGGAGGGCAAAATGAAGGCACCGGAGGTGGCGGGGACCATGGACCTGCTATTCAAGGTACCTCCCCGAGCACGATCCCCCGCCTCCAGTGATGTATTAGAACGGCCGTACACCGTAGGAGGAGGGGGGGTGCCTCCCCTGACCCTCCCCTACCTCCCTCCCCTTGGACCCCCCCCCTCCCTCCTCCTCTTGTAATGTTTGAGGCTGACAGCCAAAATTATGCTTTGGCGCCTTCGGTGCCAGGAGGATTGAAGCTTCAATAATTTTCGGCGGGGACCATAGGGGGACCATAGGAGGAGGGGGGGTCCGGCCGAACCTCCCCCCTCCCTCCCCCCTTCAGACCCCCCCCCCCCTTCTAGTACTTCCCTGCCCGCCTCTGTGTGTCTGTGTGTGGCTCTGAGCACCAGTCACCTGTTGTCCGTTGCTTACCTGCTGGCCGCTTCCCGCAGGTCTGACCTGCACAGGGCTCCGAAAGCCCTTCCGGACCTGGTTTACACATGTTGCTCTTCTTGCTCTTGCTCTGCTCCTGTTTTGTGGTTCTTGACGTGTGTCTGTGTGTGCGTGATTGGGGGGCTGCATTCAACGCAGCAGTGCCCCCCTGTCACTTGGCGCTGGTGGGGAAGTGCAGTATTGCCGGTGTTACTGCTGCATCCGGATGACTTATGAAACAACCCCCAGCCCCTCCATAACACCGGACACTGAGTATGCTACACGGTACTACATCCCTCCCCCACAGCACTGGACACCGGGAGCGGCTCTCCATCAGCCTTTATGGAACACCCCCCCCCCCCCTCCTCCGCACTCCCCACAGCACTGGACACGGCACTCCATCAGCCTCGGTGGTGATACCCCTTCCCAGGGAGTGACGACCAACGTAGTGCAGTGTGTGAACATCGACTTCGAGTCCCGCAACAAGGAGGCGTTCTACGACCTGCAACTGAATGTCAAAGGCTGCAAGAATATCTACGACGCCTTTGAGCAGTACGTCGCAGTCGAGATGCTGGACGGCGACAACAAGTATTTGGCCGAAGGCAAGGGGTTGCAGGTCTGCCCTCTTGGAAGGCTTTCTGTTGTGCTTGGGGATTCAGCTTGGGAGAAGCCCTAACCCTAACCAGTTGTGTGGCGGTTGCAAGTGCAAGGGCATGACCAAGTTTGTGGCGGTTGATGGGACGGTTACGAACGTTGTTGTCCTGACGCCTCCTCTTGCACCCACACGTCCTTCACGTTGCCCAGGCCGCCAAGAAGTTCTCCGTCTTCAGTGCCCTGCCCAACGTGCTGATTCTGCACCTCAAGCGCTTTGAGTTCGACTATCAGACCTCGCGGCTGTACAAAGTCAACGACCGCTACGAGTTTTACACAACCCTGTCTATCGACCGCTTCGTGGACGGCAGCAGAGCCGAGGACATGCACCCGTACGTCCTCTTCAGGTACACCCCAGGGCTTTGCTTGAAGGGGAGGGGGGGCCATCGGGGCAATCCCAGAGCGGTTGCAGAGCAGTCACAGGGGCTGTGAAAGCGGTCGGGGGAGGCGGTTTCTGGCGGTTGGAGATGCGGTTGGGGTATGGGAATGCCTTTCGGGTAGAGTCAGCGCAGTGGGGAGGGGGGAGGGGGGTACCCCCCCCCCTTCAAGCGATTCCCTGGTACACCCCCCCCTCCACCGCTCCTGCCCACCACGCCACGCCTCGCACAGGACCACCAGCCGGTACCAGCAGGGGTCAGTGCACACAATTCTGCCCGAACGTCTTTCCATTCCACGGGTTCTCGACAACGGCCCCCCGCAATCGGCCTGTGGATGATGCCCTCCGGTGGCATCGGGCCCAGCAGTGCCATTAGCGCTGGACCTTTGGGGGCTTCACGCCGGATTTGCGCGGGACAGAGATGTCGTGGCGCTGGGCGTGCGCTGGGCAATGCCATTTTGACCCCCCCCCCCTGCCCCAGATCAGTGCTGTTTGTTCCCGGGGCCAAGCTGTTCCCCATCTGCTGCGGGGGCCTTGCAGTCCCCCTTCAGTCCCGCTTCAGTCCCCCTTCGGTCCCCTGCGGCCAAAGATCTTGTTGCAGGGCCTGGTCTCCCTCCTCAGCCCTTCTTCCGCCTTCTGCCG
The DNA here is from genome assembly GCA_964036045.1 of Eutreptiella sp. 'Long Island Sound 2002'. Lineage (NCBI taxonomy): Eukaryota > Euglenozoa > Euglenophyceae > Eutreptiales > Eutreptiaceae > Eutreptiella > Eutreptiella sp. 'Long Island Sound 2002'. The sequence goes on along the minus strand of OZ038396.1, from coordinate 6,125,720 downwards.
CCCGCGTGTGGAGCAGTTCTCCGTATGAGACACGCATTGTACCGGCGGTGGTGACAATGGGTGGTACCCACCATCTTTTTGAAAGTGTGGGGTCACTTCTGAAGCCAGAGGCCTGGCGTGGCAGCGGCACAATGTCCTGCTTTTGGAACCAATGGTATAACCCCCCCCCCCCCCAGGGACTTGCTTTAATTTTCATTCCGACGGGGGGGGGACCCCTCCCCCCTGGACCCCCTCCCCCCCTCCCCTGGACCCCCTCCCCCCCTCCCCCCCCCGCTCAAGCAAGTCCCTGCCCCCCCCCCCCCCTGATCCCGATGGTCCGTGTACGTGGTGCTGATGGGCACCACGGCCTACGGAGGGAAAGGCCAAGGGAAGGGAAAGGGAAGTAGAGAGGGAAGGTTAGGGCAAGGAGGAAGAGGGAGGTCAAAGAATGGTGAGAGGCCGATGGGCACCACCGCCTACGGAGGGAAAGGGTCCAAGGGAAGGGCAGCGAATGGTGATCGGCCAGTAGGCGCCGCCGGCTGCAGACGAGAACAACACACCAGGGCGTCATGCCAAACTCCCCCCCCCCCCACCCATGGCTAGCACCCATGGCCTTGTGTGACATTCATGTTGCTGGTTGTGGTGAGCACCTCCCAGCCTGGGGTCTTCGTGATGACTGCATACCGGGCACTGATCAGGCCGTCAGGGGAGGACGCCATGGGCAGAAGTTGCATTCTGGATTCCCCCCCAGGCAGGTGGATGCCCGCGGCAGTGCGGATGCCCGCAGTAGTGCAGATGCCTGCTTGTCATGGCAGAAGGTTCAAGGGTGAGAGGCCAATGGGCGCCGCCACACGCTAGCAGAGCCAACCACCAAGGCCTTGTGCCAACCCCCCCCCCCCCCATCACCAAAACTGGCCCGACAAGGTTTCCCTATGATAAATTTCGTTTTTTCCCACGATGGTCATTTTGGTCTGGACGGGGGGGGGGGTACCCCCGCTCCTCCTGCAGTGTACGGCCATTCAAATACTTCCCTGACTGGGGGGGGGGGGGGTCTCATCAGTCCCTCAGCTTCAGCGAAGCTGAGGGGTCGAGCGGGGGTCGGCCGTCAGCAGCACTGGGCCCCGGCCAAGGGAGCGGCAAGAGGAGCGCGTGTGGAGGGGCTGCGGGACCGCCCGGTGCCATGTCTCGTGCAGCGTGCTGGTGCACTCCGGAGGAGTGAACGGCGGGCACTACTGCGCCTTCATCAAGCCGGCGCGGGAGGACTCGTGGTTCAAGTTCGATGACGAGCGCGTGACCCGTGTCACGGAGCAGGTCCCCTGTCTGCCCCTCCCGCCAGTGGTCCTGTGCCCTCCTGCCGTGAAGGATTTTGGGCCGCATCACGCGCGTCCTGCTCTACCGTTTGTGTGCTGCATTGCTGCTCGGGTGCTGCATCTTTGTGGGTGCACTGCATTGCCATCGGTGCACGGCATGGGGCTACAAGGCCCACCTCTCAGAGCTCCGCCTGGGAAGGGTCTTGATGGGGTTTCGCACAACCGTGAGGCCGCAGGTGTGTTGGGGCTGGGTTTGCACGGTCAGCGGTTCATTCTGCGCAAACCGTGCCTGCACAGCCAGCGGTAAAGGCGGCGGTAGTGGCCGGTGCAGCGACACGTCTCACCTCGGCACTAATATTCCGTGGTGTTTGTTTTACTGCTCGCGTACGGCACTCCTCTTCGCATACCACATCGCCACTTATATACCGCATCACTCCTTGAGAACTACGTTACTACTCATGTACCACACTCTTATTTGTGTGTTACAGAACTGCTTGTGCAGTGCATCAATTTGTTGAGTGCGTTGCTGCTTCTGTACCATATTGAGACCTGCAAAGGGGTAGGAAGGGCCAACAATAGGCACCACTGCGGGTGGGATCCTAACCAGAGGGAGGCTGAACGCCTGCCAAAGCAGTGCGTTGTTTTGCAAAGTAAGTTATGGGGAGGCGCTCCTCGCACTACATGGGGCCGTTCCGGACTGCCCCTTCCTCATCTTCTGATCCCCCAAAATGAGTTTTTGTCGGTTTTGTCGGTTATCCCTCAAGTCCCGCTGGTCGGCCCCTACTCTACCCTGGACCAGTTAGCTCGTGCCATGACTTCCTTCCAACCGCTCCCCCCTCCCCCCCAGGGCTGTCCTTACGAAGCCAGATTGTTTGTTTCGCTCAGGACAGCCCTTAAGGACAGCCCCCAGGGACCACCAACCGCCAACCGCCAACCGCCAACCGCCACCAACCGCCAATCGCCAACCGCCACCAACCATCAACCGCCGCCAACCGCCAACCGCCAACCTTTGAAGTAGAGAGTCCCATGCCCAGGAAGCAGACAGTGTCCCCGTGAACGTTCGTTTCTGTTGGCGTTACGAAGGTCTTCTCCCCCCCCCCCCCTGAAGGACAGCCCTGCCGACCCCACGTTCAGAACCACCCGCCGTCTCTCTCTTCTCGCCCCCTTTCTCCGATTTGCGTTCCTCGCGCCCAAACCCGCACCCGTCCGCATCCGCGTCCCCGTCTGCCCAGAACGCCATCGCCGACAACTTCGGAGGGCCCGCCCCCGGGCAGCCGGGAGACGCCACGTCCTCGTACTCGCGCACCACCAACGCCTACATGCTGGTCTACATCCGCAAGAGCTCCTTCCAGCGGCTGCTGTTCCCGGTCGCGTACAGCGACATCCCGCAGCAGGTGCACGACCGCTTCGAGAACGAGCGGCGCCACGAGGAGGAGATCAAGAAGGACGCGGCCGAGGCCCACATCTTCGTGTTGATCAAGGTGGCTGTTGTCCGACCCCCCCCAGGCCCAGGGGCTTACCTGAAGGGGATGGGGGCCTACGAGGGGAATGCCGGCTGCACAGCGGCCGCAGGGGACTGTGAAAGCGGGTGGGGGGCGGTTACTGGCGGTTGGAAATGTGGTTGGGGGCTGATGTTGGGGTTCGGGATGCCGTTGGGGTAGAGTCAGGGCCGGAGCCCTGGGGGGGAAGCAATTCCCTGCCCAGGCCTGACTCCTGGGCAGTTTTGAAGTGGCTCAAGGGAGTTGTCGCGGTTCGGACCATTTGACCGTGGAACACCCGCCTGCCGGAGGAGGGGAGGGGGAGGGATTTGTTGGAAGGGGAGGGGGCGTCGAGAGCGGTTGGTCGCGGGGTTGGAGGGGGTGGGTGCCCTCGGCTACGGGTGCCGTTGACGGGGGGTGTTTTGGGAGCGGGAGAGAGCGACGGGGTCGGAGCCTTGGGCTGGTGGTGGTGGGGGTGGGGGGTCGAGAATCGTGACATGTCACGACCTTTACAAAGGGCCGTAGTGGGAAATCCGCAGTTGGAAAGTATCGTGACGCCCACAGGGCTCCACGGGATTTGTTTTGGTGACGGATATCGTGCCAGTTTGTAACAATACGGGTGTGGGGTGTGGGGGTGCTGGAGAAGGGGGACCCCCCCCCCCCCCAGCCATACCCCATCGCTGGCGGGCGCCGTAGCATGGGGGCTTCGCATCGGGATGCAAGCTTTCATCTTCAAGCCCAAACACCTGAACCCCCGGGCTCGACCCTCGACTGGATCCTCAATGACGGAGGGCGGTTTCCCCACGGGGCAGTCAGCGGTCCGGGGCTGGCAGTGATGCACCCGACCGAGACGGGGCTGGCCCCACTCACTACTCAGGCACGCACCTGGTCCCTCCTTTCTCTTCTCACACCCCCAAAACATATGCCGATTGGGAGGGGCCTCTCTGTCAGGGGGTCTGCTCGTAGGGGGCCTTTGCAGGTTCATGTGTGCGTCTGCCATTGTTGGTTTCGCTGATGGTGAATGGGGGCCAAGGATCAATGCCCGAGTTCTGTGCATTGAAAATGACAAGGTCTGCCCCCCACCCCCCACCCCCCTCCGTACCCCCTCTTGCCCACGCCGTGGGTGTCAGCGTCTAACTTGAATTTTTGGGTTGGTGCCGTAGAATGATAGCAAGGCCGGTGGAACTGCTTCGGCTCCAAGAGCAGAGGCGATTGTGTTGGGTGTAAGCGTTGCGAGTCGGCTTGTCCGACAGTTGTTTTATGTGTTCGAGTTTAGGCACCTTCTTTTTGACATGTGTTTACTGTGTTCAACAGGTTTGAATGTTGCATTTGATGTGATATTTGTGCACGGATTTACATACGCTCATGAATAGAACCAGAACTGAACCGGACTCCTCCACCACCCCAGGAGCCATTTCCAAGGCTGGCCAGCCCAGGGTTTTGCTATCAGGTGCGCTGCACACAGGGCAGGGGGGGGGTCAACAAAAAAAACTTTCACACGTTCCGATGTGAATCTTAAAATGGTCAAAAACGCATGTAACGGCCTCAGGGTTTTCCTTAGTGCGCATCCTACCCAACAGGGTGGGTGGGGTGGGGGGTTCTATATCACATGCGTGTCCTCAATGCACTTGATGGCTGTTCTATATCATAAGGGTGTCCTGGTTTGGTTCGCCGTCCATTCACAATTTTATTTTTCCCCAGAGGAAAATTTTTGAAAATCCTGGGTGGATGGGGGTCCCAAATCACCCCCACCCCCGGGCCCTCCCGCCCTGGGTAAGAAAAACCATGAACGCCCTCCAGACCCAATATTGAGTTTGCAAGGGACGTTTGGCCGGTCCCTCCTTTCCTCCTGTTCTCCCCTCCCGCCCCCCCCCCCCCCAACCCCCGTGCCTGTCAGCCTCTGCTTCACCTCAGCTGGTCACGCCCAGTCTACTGCTGCAGCACAAGGGGTTCGACCTGATCGACTTCACGGTTGTGCCCGAGGTCAAGGTGCGGCGCCTGGACACGTACGAGGCGTTCACGCAGATGGTCCAGGGGCTGGTCGATATCCCCCCGCGGGACCAGCAGTTCTGGAAGTTCGAGGGCCGCCTGAACGGGTCCTCGCGCCCGTCGTTCGCCGTCCGCGCCCCCACAACGGAGCGTGCTACGGTCGAGAAGGTTGCGGCTGTTGTAGGGCACAGGGGTTGGGAGGGTGCGGTGCGGGGCGGTGTAGTGGAGCGCAGCGTAGCGGAGTGCAGTGCAGTGCAGGGGGTTTTTTAGGGGACCGGTTATTTTTTGTAATAAAAAAACCTGGTCTTGGCCTTGTAGCACTTTGTCTCCAACCGCCGTCGGTTACTCTCCAACTGCCGTCGGTTACCCTCCAACCGCCGTCGGTTACTGTCCAACCGCCGTCGCCTACTGTCCAACCGCCGTCGGTTACCCTCCATCCGCCGTCAGTTACCCTCCAGCCGCCGTTGGTTGCACTCCAACTGCCGTCGGTTACCTTCCAACCGCCGTCGGTTACCCTCCAACGGCCGTCAGTTGCACTCCAACCGCCGTCGGTTACCCCTTAAGTGCCATCGGTTGGAGCTGTGCAGATTTTGCTGACCACCGGACACACCAGCTTTTTTTTTTCTTCATAAAAAACCCCCTGGTGCAGTGCCGTCTCGTGGAGTGCAATACATCGGCCATTCATCCGACGTGGTGCGTCATGCAGAGGCTGTTTGTCGTCTTCAGGTCTTCTTCCTGCAGCCCAAAGTCGTCGAGACGTTGCAGATCTTCGTCCATCGGTCCCTGCCCGGGTCCGAGAGGATGATGCAGCCCAGACGGCAGATGTCCGTGGTGTCGTCCAGTATGGATGGGGACATGGCCTCCGTTCTGCTTTTCTTCAAGGTGCGTGGGAGCCCGACGCCGCAGTGCTGCATGGCACGCCGCAGTGCTCCGCGCCCTCCAAGCCCCCTCTCTGCCCAACACTCCTCCTAATAAGCCCCCACCCTTTGGGTCCCTGCAATAAGCTACAAATATTAGGACGGGTTTATAAAGAGGTCTTACGCATCAGAGTAAAAGGCTCTACAAAGGCGAAATCAGGGGTTGTATTGTACTGTTCTATCCTGTCATTTCCTGTACCCTACTTGTATGCCTACCTACTCTACCTCTATGCGCCCTCAATGCGCCCTCTATGCGCCCTCTATGTGTACTGTACTGTACTGTACTGTACTGGTACTGTACTGTACTGTCTGTACCGTACCGTATCGTATCATACCGTGTCCTGTCGTAGCGTGTCGTGTCGTAGCGTAGCGTATCGGATCGGATCGCATTGCGTTGCATTGCATTCCTTTGCGTTGCATGCATTGTGTTGTGTTCTGTTCTGTTGTGTTGTGTTGTGTTGTGTTGTGTTGTGTTGTGTTGTGTTGTGTTGTGTTGTGTTGTGTTGTGTTGCGTTTTGTCGTGTCGTGTCGTGTCGTGTCGTGTCGTGTCGTGTCGTGTCGTGTCGTGTCGTGTCGTGTCGTGCCGTGTCGTGTCGTGTCGTGTCGTGTCGTGTCGTGTCGTGTCGTGTTGTGTTGTGTTCTGTGTTGTGTTCTGTTGTGTTGTGTTGTGTTGTGTTGTGTTGTGTTGTGTTGTGTTGTGTTGGTGTTGCGTTGCGTTGCGTTGCGTTGTGTTGTGTTGTGTTGTGTTGTGTTGTGTTGTGTTGTGTTGTGTTGTGTTGTGTTGTGTTGTGTTGTGTTGTGTTGTGTTGTGTTGTGTTGTGTTGTGTTGTGTCGTGTTGTGTTGTGTTGTGTTGTGTTGTGTTGTGTTGTGTTGTGTTGTGTTGTGTTGTGTTGTGTTGTGTTGTGTTGTGTTGTGTTGCGTTTTGTTGTGTTGTGTTGTGTTGTGTTGTGTTGTGTTGTGTTGTGTTGTGTTGTGTTGTGTTGTGTTGTGTTGTGTTGTGTTGTGTTGTGTTGTGTTGTGTCGTGTTGTGTTGTGTTATGTTGTGTTGTGTCGTGTCGTGTTCAACGGAGGCGGGGGGTTTCACCGTTACTTGTTCGCATGTACCAGACTTTCACACCCGACAACACCAACTTCCTTCTCAAAGAGGGGGCACGCCAGCGGCGGAGCCGTGTGTTGTCCGAAGCGAACCACCGATGTCAGGCCTCGGGTTCGAGCCCACAACCTTCGGGGAGGCTTTCGGCCGATGTTTGAGTCGACAGAGGTCGATCCCGGTACCACGGCCGCAGTGGCTGAGCGCCATCTCGACCGGCCGGAGTGGCACTTAGTGGACGGTCCACCGAGGACTTCCGACTTGTGAATTGCACGTCGGACCCGTTCTGCATCCCTTTGGCCCGGGCTTTGGCCATTCCGTGGCCATCTTTGGCACACTGGGGCAAGCACAATGCCATTGGCCACGAGGAGAAGGCCACGACAACCAGCGCCTAGTCCGATCACGTGTGACGTAGCGCATACCCCCCCCCCCCCAGGGATGCATTGGAAGGGGGGGGTTACCCCCCCCCTCCCCTTCCAGGGCGCCCAGCCTATGCCCAGCCACTGTCCCCCTGACGGCAAGTGCCAGCTTCATTCGCATTTGTAACCGACAGTAACCGCCCCCAACCGCTTTGGCAACCTCCTCCAACCGCCTATCAAACCGCCTCTGGGGCCACCTCTGTGGTCCCTTCCCTTTGGTGCATCCCTGCCCCCCACACATCCCCGTTTCAGTGTCTCTGCCCCAGTGCCGCCCCGTCCCCCGCCCCGCGCCCCCTCGCTGCAGGTGTACCACCCCGCCACCACGCAGCTGAACATCATCGGGCTACAGATCGTGAGCGTCGAGACTGCGATCTCCGACCTCAACGCGTTCGTCATATCGCTGGTGCCGGAGCTCGGCGCTGACACAACGTTCGACGTCTACGAGGAGGTGTGCCACTCGATGTTGACGGAGCTGAACTCAAGCCTCACCGTCTCCGACGCCGACCTCGGGGACGGGGATGTCCTGGTGTTCCAGGCGAAGCGAAGGGGGCCCCAGAATGCGACCAGGACCCGCACTCGCAACGGGTTTGGCGCCATCAAGTATGCCCCTCTGCCCGGCACGGGGGGGGGGGGGGGGCGGCACGGAATCTCCGGTTGCCGGTCCATTGCAATCCCCCGGGGGGGGGGGGTTGGGGGCGGGGTTCAGCCCCGGGGGGGGGGGGGCACCTGTATTTCCAACTATCAGCGAGCGCAGTAGTTATTTGACAGTCGGGTCCAGTGCAGGCCTTTGCTTAGTGGCTGGTTGATACTGTACCGGGGGGGGGGGGTCAGAGGCCAAAAAAAAGTTTGTGTACCTAAAATCGACCTCCAAGTTCGGGCCCCTTTGATAAAATTTCATTTTTTTCCTGAGGAAAATGTGTGGGTGGGTGGGTGGGTCAGCCAAAATCCCGAGGGGCCAATTTGACCCCCACCCCAACAGTATCACTAAGCAAAGGCCTGCTCCGGTGGCTGCTGCGTGGCGGTGGTCAGGAACGTCCCGCCTGCAACGCCGCCGCTCTTTGCCTGCTCAGTGGACTGCCCGCAGGCATCTTCACGTCTCACTCTTGTAACAGAACGGGTACTTATGGTCTTGTAGGCCACTGATGAGCCAAGTCTCTTTCTGCGCTTTTGTGCTGCCTGCCGCGTCTTGTGCCCACGTGCAATAGCTCAGTGTTGCTTCGGGGCGGGGGAGGGGGGGGGGGGGGGGGGCTCCAAGCCTGTTTGAATGAGGGGCGGGGGGGATGTCGGAGACAGGCCCGACGGGCCAAAGCTGCGCGGCGATGATGCGGTCCCTCAAGGGTTGGCTGAGGGCAAAGGCGTGGGACGCTGGTTCGGGTGCCTCGGAACGGGGCAGCCCCCCCCCCCCCCCGCCCGCCCGGCCCCAAACTTGGGGAGGGTGGTTTGGACTGGTGGGTGCCGCGCCCTTCCCCAAGTGGGGGACACGGTGCATTTCAGGTACGATGCTGCGGATATGCGTGTGGGGTCATTTTGGTGGGGCCCAGCCCCGAGGGCCCAATACGGGGGGAGCGGCTTGGGAAACAGGCTTGGAGCCCCCCCCCGCCCGGAGTTGCAATGGATCCCGGACCTCTTGCCTCCTTGATCAGTGAGTCAAAAGGGGGGGTGGGGGGCAAGAGGGGGTCGGTGGTTTTGGGGGCAAGGGCGATGTTCCCGGCGTCAAAGGCGCCGGAAATCACCTCGAAGAGAGGTTGTTAGATCAAGCGCAGGCGCGGGCGTCGTATACCCCCCTTTTTTGGGGTCATTCGCGTAGCATACCCCGCGGCATGATATTGGATGTTTAACCCCTTGTAAAATCATTATTTTGCCCAATAAGACAATCCCCCAACGGATTTTTTGATTCTGAGGCCCCTATCCCCTAAAACTGGATATCACTTTTTTGAGGGGGGGGTGGGGTGGGGGGGTGGGGGGGGGTCAAAGTTTTCGCTCAGAAGGCTCCAAGCAGTGGGGAGACACAGTTGTGTCAGATCCACCTGCGGTCGAATGGTAACGCATACGGCTGTGGTATTTTAGGTCGCCGGTTCGAATCCTGGTCGGTAGATGGCGGCAGCTGTGCCGCTGCCGCATTCAAACCGCCGACCCAAAACTCTACGGCCGCCTGCATTACCATTCAGCCACTGCTACTCCTGTCACCTGGCGTAGTCTCGACTGCTTGAAGCCGTATCTGCTACTAACAAAAATCCAAAGTGTGTGTTTCTGTCTGACTGACTGCTGGCCTGTCTAACTGACTGATTGGCTGACTGTCAACCTCTCTTCGAGGTGCACTGCCGAAGGCAATAGAATCACCTCGCAGAGGTTGTTAGATCAAAGCCAGGCAGGCGTATATATGGGGAAAACGCCACATACCCCCCATTTTGGCCTTTTTGGGCCTATTCGCGTACCCTACCCCAAGGGGTTGAATTGTTAGTTTAACCCCTTGTAAAATCATTATTTTGTCCAATAAATGCATCCCCCAATGAGTTTTTGGTCCGGACCCCCCCAGACCCCCCCACTTGAAACCCACTTTTTTCAGGTTTTGAGGGAGGGGGGGGGGGGTGGGGGGGGGTCAAAAAATGACCCCCCCCTTTTTTTGGGTCCAAAATCATGAATCTTTTGGTTTTTTTCGATTTTGAGCCGAAAAAGTGTTTCCGGGTCCCGACTCTATGGGGTTTGTATGGGGCGGAGTGGGACGAGCGCTTATGCAGTTTATGCACTTTTTCAGCCATTTTTGGTATGTTGGCGGTTTTGGCGACCTTGGTGACCCCGTGGTACCCACTTTGAGGGGTGCGAGTGGGGATGTTGTGACAGTATATGCATGCTAGGATACAGAAGGACGTTTTTTGCAGTCTGTAGCCTTGCTTATGGCCGTTCACAACCCGTGCCAAAGACGCGAAATGGCTGTTTCCACCAATAATGGCCTAGTGAATGGGCCGGTACACAACCTGCTTATGCAGTTTTTCACCCCGGGCAGCTCAAAAATCGAAGTTTTCGAAACTTGTTTTTTTGATATTGTGATCACCTAAAATGACCATCCAAGGTATGTAAAGCATGTTTTAGGCCGTATTTACGTGTTTTTCACCCTATTTGGGTAATGGGTGGGGGGGGGGGGGTCCTCCCAAGGGATTGGTACACAACCTGCTTACGCAGCTTTTCACCGTGGCCAGCTCAAAAATCGAAGTTTTCGAAACTTGTTTTTTTGATATTGTGATCACCTAAAATGACCATCCAAGGTATGTAAAGCATGTTTTGGGCCGTATTTACGTGTTTTTCTCCCTATTTGGGTAATGGGTGGGGGGGGGGGGTCCTCCCAAGGGATTGGTACACAACCTGCTTATGCAGTTTTTCACCCTGGGCAGCTCAAAAATCGAAGTTTTCGAAACTTGTTTTTTTGATATGGTGACCACCTAAAATGACCATCCAAGGTATGTAAAGCATGTTTTAGGCCGTATTTGCGTGTTTTTCACCATATTTGGTTATTAGGTCGGGGGGGGGGGGTCTCCCAAGGGATTGGTACACAACCTGCTTATGCAGTTTTTCACCGTGGCCAGCTCAAAAATTGAAGTTTTTTCAAACTTGTTTTTTTGATATTGTGATCACCTAAAATGACCATCCAAGCTATGTAAAGCATGTTTTAGGCTGTATTTACATGATTTTCACCCTATTTGGGTATTGGGTGGGGGGGGTGGGTCTCCGGCCGGTACACAATCTGCTCATGCAGTTTTTCACCCTGGACAGCTCAAAAATGGAAGTTTTTGAAACTTATTTTTTTGATATTGTGATCACCTAAAATGACCATCCAAGATATGTAAAGCATGTTTTGGGCCGTATTTACGTGTTTTTCACCCTATTTGGGTAATGGGTGGGTGGGGGGGTCCTCCCAAGGGATTGGTACACAGCCTGCTAATGCAGTTTTTCACCGTGACCAGCTCAAAAATCGAAGTTTTTGAAACTTATTTTTTTGATATTGTGATCACCTAAAATGACCATCCAATATATGTAAAGCACGTTTTAGCCCATATGTACGTAGTTTTTAACCTTTTTTGGGTGTGTGTTGCTTGGGGTAGATTCTCTGCGAGGTGGACTTGCCGAAGGCAATAGAATTTTTTTACTTTCTATTTTCTTCTGTGTTGGTCAGTCGGTGAGTGGGTGGGTGCCTCTTGAGCTGAGCGCCCCCCCCCCCCCCCCATCTAAACGGAGCGGTCACTCGGGTGGTGTGCCCTCTGGGCCCCCCCGTTTACGCGGGCAGTAGCACCGCCACCCAGGCCCCGAGCCCGGGCAGGCTCCAGGGCAGGGCAGCGCTCAGCGCGCCCTGGAGCCCCTCCTCCTGCCGTCCCTCAGCGCCGTGGGCGGATGGTCCAGTCCACGACAACACCACCAGTGCCTAGAGCAGTCAGGAGGTGTGGACCCCCCCAGTCGAGCGCCCAGGGAGCGCGCCCCCGTGCCTCATGCAGTCGTGGGGCCGCTGGCCGCATGTCAATGACCGGGAGGCGGCGTGTCCAGTCCGAACACTCCCCCGGCGGGCTCAGCGTCAGGCTCCCATGGCCTCCCTGCCGGGGCCTGGAGCACCAGGCATCACACAACCCCCCACACGCCCCCCCCCCCCCCGACGCGCCTCCACCACAAGCAGCCAGGGCCCGGTGGTGGCGGACCCTGGTTCACACCCGACGACCACACGAACAGCCGGGACGCCACTACAAGCGGCGACACGGACGGACCAAGCCGCAGCGGGGGAAACCAGAAACACTGGAGCGGCACCGGCGCCAGCGGGCAGGGCCAGGCGCGGCGCAGCCGTGTGACCCGTCATGCCCTGCGAGCGCCACCAGCATGCACGCCCCGCCCTCCTGCCCCGCGCGCGCCACACACACAGGCACGGCGGCATCTCCCTCCCGTGTGTGCCACCACGGGGTACGGGGGCGGTCAACAGTCCGGCAGGCCTTGGGACCGGACAACCGCGATTCGCCTAGCCCAGTCGTGTCGGCACAAAGGCGAGTGCTGACCATGGGCCAGGGCGTCCGGCACAGGCCTTGACCCAAACCAAACCAAACCCCCCCCATCTGTGGAGGTAGGTCAAGTGCTGTGGGTGCCTGCCAACAGTGGGTTCCTCCCCTTCTCATTCTGCCCACCCACCCCTTCCCCCCGCCCGTTGCTCACAAAAGCCTTGACAAGAATCCCCGCATCATGTCCCTGTGGATGCCCCCCCCCCCCCCCAACCACCGGCCCAGTGGTGGGCCCTCCCGCTGCGCCCCAGCCCTCATCCCCCCGCACGCCCTCCGCAGTGACTTCGACCTCCAGCCCCCGTGCCCCACGGCCACGTCGTACAGCCACTTCATGGTCCTCAAGCAGACGGTCAAGTTCTGCCACTTGGCGCAGACCTCCAAAATCGTGTGCACGCTGGACCTGACGCTGGACATGCCCATCTCCGAGGTCCGCCACTGCCTGGCCACGCACCTCGAGCTCGACGCCAGCTTCATCCAGTTGACCGGCCAGACGCTGGACTATAAGCCCCGGCGGTACCCGTTCCGGGAGGACAGCACGGTCCCGGGCCGGGAGACGCGGCTGCTGGACATGGTCACGGTCTGCTGGAGCCGCACCGCCAACATCCTCTACTACGAGGTGCGTCCTCGGGGCAAATGGGGTCGGCCCATCACAAGAGGGTTTTCCCATGTCCCGGCGTAGGTCAGGGCTGGTGATCGCGCTCCCCTCGCCCTCTCTGGCATGGGCATGAGCTTGGGCATGGTCATGGGTATGGGCTTGGGTATGGGCTTGGGCATGAGCATGGTCATGGGCATGGGCAGGGGCATGGGCATGGGCTTGGGCATGGGCTTGTTTTGTTTTGTTTTGTTTTGTTAAAAATGCTTTGGCCAGGTTTGTACTGGTCCCCTCCCGGGTATACCCATCTTCTGGTGGCATCCTGTCCCCCTCCTTCATCCCCTATCCCGTCCTATTGCTCACGCATCAAGTGTCTTGGCGGTCTGGCCAAAGAAAACAAAACAAACTTCCATCTAGCACCAAAAGGCCATGCCATAAATCTGCTGCCAAACAACTAGAATATGGGTACTAAATGTCAGTGCCAAACCGCTCATACGGATAAATGTCCATGTATAGTGCATTCAAACACCTGACCAAAACTGCCAATACAAAAATCATTCACAGCATCATGGTCACTCCACTGCTTAGATCACAAACGCCAATGCTGTACCATGCCGTACTAGTGGGTTATTGTACCAAGGTCCGTTGGACAAAGCCACTCTTGGCCATTGGAAGGCAGCACACGTTCCGGCAAGGACACCGCATCATGCATAGAAATGCAGCACACAGGCTGCCAAATGTGTGCTTGTGCACTCATGCTGTCCATTAAACGCCTGTTCAGGGCATCACTTTCAATCCAAGGTTGCTTTGCATTAAATCCCATTTGGGCACCAATGTCCTTTCAACCAAAGGATAAGGAATACAAAGTCCATGCTTGGCACAAAATCGCTTTATAGACCATTCATGGCGCCAACTTCTCGACCCTTCTCGGCACACATGTCAGATCAAAGCCTGTTTGGAATACAGGTATCAACCCAAAGTAAATGCCTGGTACCAACATCAATCAACCGCCCAATTATGGAAAGCAATGTCGATCTAAAGTTTGTTCAAGTATCATTTCAACTCCACGTTGGATAGTTATTTGTATCCAAACGTTGCTGCTTACGACAAATGTGAGTACAAAATGCATCTATGGCACAAATGTCGATCCTATTCAGTAATACATCAAGCCTGCATGTTCATGCAAAACCCATTCATGGCAAAAATGTGAATTCAAACTTGTTCTGAACACAAATATCAATCCGAGTTCCATTCTGGGCCCAAATGTCAATCTAAAGCCCACTGAGGGCACAAACATCAATCAAATCCCTCAAGGCGTGCATGTCAATCCAACGCCCTTCCACTACACACATGTTATTCCTGAGCCTGTTCATAATACAAATACCAATCCATAGACAGAGCTTGGTACCAATGTCCAGCCAAAGCCCCTGGGGGACACACACTACAATCCACAATCGGTTCGGAACATTAATATCTATCCTACGCCAGTACAAATGTCGATCCAAAACCCATGCATGGCACAAATTTCGTTTAGGTTCATGCAAAACCCTCTCATGGGAGGAATGTCAATTCAAATATGTTTTGAGCACAAACATCAATTTGACCTCCATGCTGGGCACAAATGTCAATCCAAAGCCTATTCATGACACAAGTGTCTTGGGCCTGGCAAAAAACATCTATCAAACATCTATCTATCAACGAGTGTCACAAAACACTGATAGGAGTCCAAAATCCACGCCTGGTACTCATGTCATTTCAGTGACTATTCAGGACACAAACATCCCTCAATACTATCAAGGCATCTATGTCAATACAGAGTTAAAGCATGTCAGAAACTTCAATCCAAAGTTGGTTCGAAAAACTAGTTTGTCCAACATCCTAAATTATGTCAAAGACACGTATCACCCACTCGAATACGTTCGCTAGGTGCCAAATTTGTGCAGCACATAGGCTGCAGACAAGTGCAGCACACAGCCTGCCAAATAAATGTAGTTCACTGGGTGCCAAATTTATGCAGCACACAGGCTGCCAAACAAGTGCAGCACACCGTCTGCCAAGGAAATGCAGTTCTCTGGACGCCAAATTTATGCAACAGACAGGCTGTCAGACAAGTGCAGCACGCAGTCTGCCAAATAAATGTAGTTCACTGGGTGCCAAATTTATGCAGCACACAGGCTGCCAGACAAGTGCAGCACACAGTGTGCCAAGGAAATGCACTTCACTTGACGCTTAATTTGTGCCGCACACAGGCTGCCAAACAAGTACAGCACACAGGCTGCCAAATAAATGCTATTCTTTGGACGCCAAATTTGTGCAGCACATGGGCCGCTAGACAAGGCTGCCAAATAAATGCAGTTCACTCGACGCCAAATGCCAAGTGTATGCAGTACACAGGCTGCCAGACAATTGCAGCCCACAGGCTGCCAAATAAATGCAGCGCACCCCTTGCAAGGCTAACACATTCATGCCCATTCTCTCCGTCCTGCCGGGCATCCTCACTTCTGGGCATCTTTCTGCCTCTGGCTTGCAGTGTCTAGGCATCACGTTGCACGTCAGGCACCCAATCCTGTGGGCAGCTGGCATGATGCCTTTGTCATTCCGCATCCCGGCATGTGGCATAGTATCCTTGGCACTCGATGTCCAGGCATCCCGCTCGCTCACGGGGCATCGGGCTAGGTGCCTTTGGCATCCCACATCCCGGCATCTAGCATGGCACCCTTGGCACTCGATATCCAGGCATCCTGCTCGCTCATGGCTCGCTCAAATAAATGCACACTGGCTGTTGGATGCAAACATCACACACTCGCCATTTGAATGCACCGCCACTGCTGCTAAATGAATGCAACACTCACAGTGCCACACAATGGCAGCACCCATACGACTGAAGCGCATGCGTATTTGAATTAAAGCAGCACACAAGCCGTCATATAAGTTCGGCACTCACACGGCCAAATCTTTGCAACACATAGGTAACCAAAAATATGCCCCACACTCGCTCTCAAATGAACACAGCACACCTGTTGCTCAGTAATGCAGAGGTAGCAAAATACATGCAGCGCACCTCATGCTAGACAAATGCGGCACAGCCACTCTCCTACTGCACGCCTCATGCATGTTGCACAAAAACGCACCACATAGGCTTTCAAATGTAGTAGCACTCAAGCAATTGAAGTAGAGCAGCACACTCGCTGGCCTCCAAGTGAGCGCAGCACAGCGGGTGCCAGATGAGTGCAACACTCCAGCCGCCAAACGATTGCAGCATACAAGCTGCTAAATAAATGCAGCACACAGGCCGTCCAATAATGCAAGACACATGCAAATCACACATCAAATACACATATCAACGAAAAGCATCACTTTTGCTGCTAAAGGCGTTTAGTACGCACTGCCAAATAAGTGCAGCACATAGGCTGGCTAATGAGTGTAGAACCCATACCACCAAGAGAATGAAGTACTAAGCTTCCAATAAATACAGCACTCAACCCACTAAATGAATGCAGCACAAAGGCTATCAAATAAGTGGACCGCTTATGCTGACAAATGACTGCATCCTACTTATGTTCAGATATATGGGCGGCAATTGGGTTTTCCACCAGCTGCTATGTCTTTATCGTTTAGTTCATTAACCAATATTCAACCCTCATCAAATTCAACCATCATTGACGGGACCACTTATCCGACTTGACAAACTCCAAATCAACTCAGTGTACAGCGGTTGCACGATGTTTCTTCTTCCACATCAAACATCTTCTTTGTTCCCTTCTCTCCATTGTGTTCGGCAACACTTACTCCTTCGTGTTCTCCAACGGGGTCTCCAAATGTGTTACGCTCCGAATGTACAACAAAAGGCAACCTTCCTTCCTTTTACCTTGTCCCTTGCCACCTTCGCAGAAGAGGGCCCGTTTAAGGGTAGGGCATGGGCATGGGCATGGGCATGGGCAGGGGTATGGGCATGGGCAGGGGTATGGGCATGGGCATGGGCAGGGGCAGGGGCAGGGGCATGTGCAGGGGCATGGGCAAGGGCAGGGGCTTGGGCATGTGCAGGGGCAGGGGCATGGGCATGGGCTTGGGCTTGGGCATGGGCATGGGCTTGGGCATGGGTATGGGCATCTACCGACCCCTCCAATACGGAAATGGAAACTACAAGCGTTTTCTTCTGCATTTCTAATGAGCTGTGTTCTTCTTGGCATCGCTGGTTTAGAGGACTTGGTCCAACTGCCAGAGAGTTACGAGATCCTTTTGGAGAACATGCAGACCGACCACTTAACGGAAAGCAAGCAAAACTGAAATCTTCGTCCCCCGGTCCATTCCCCGCTGATTGGATGCAGTTGCAGGGGGTGCCCACCCCCAACCCCACCACCAATGCCGGGGGGGGGGGGATTGGGGTCTGCAATTGTTCGCAATTTTTCGCAATTTCCCCACAATTTCCCGCAATTTCCCACAATGTGCTGCAATTTTCCGCAATTGTTTTTTGCATGTCCCCCTCGCGCGCTTGTCGGTGCCCCGTGTGTCCTCTGGTGCAGAGGTGTTGCTCCTTGAGGCTGCGGGAGGTTTGGTTACGGCACCACAATTTTCCCGCGATTTCCTGCAATTTTTCGCAATTGGATTTGACTCTCCCTGACCGCTATCCCCCCTCCACCCACCCACCCACCCACCCACCACCAACGCCCCCTGACCACGCGCCCACCACCCGGGGCCAATCCTGCGCCATCCGTCGCAGGTGCTGCCGACCCCCCTGCACCAGCGGCCCCCCAGCGTCACGCTCCACGTGGACTGGTACACCACGTCGCACACGTACCTCTACACGTACCGCGTGGTCCTGCACCGCGACGACCTCGTGGCCGACCTCCTGCAGTTCCTGCTGACCACGTACCTCGTGGCCGACCCCAAACTCATCATGTGCCCCCCGCTGCCCCCCGCCCCGTCCCACTTGGGGTGGCCCGCCGCCAAGATGCAGGCCGGCGAGGCGGCGCCGGACATCCCCGTGCCGCCCGACGACGACATGCCCCCCGCCACACAGACCTCCGGCAGCCCCGACTCGGGCCCCGCGGACCCGCCCTCGGGTATGCCCGTAAGGGGCCTCCACAAGGGGCAGGAGGGGCCTCGCTGTTGCGTCCAGGTCCAGCAGCGGTGGATCTCAAGAGCGTGCATGAACCTCCCAAAACCGTTTTTTGACAAGAGCGATTATTTCCGAATATTTACAAATTTGAGTAATAACTGTCAAGACGAAGCAGTTAAAGCCCCTGAATATGCGATTGGCATAAATCTCAGGGTGGGGGTTCGCGGGGGCGGGGGCGGGGGCGGGGGGGCGGGTGGTGAAGCGCACGCCACCTGCGGCCATCACGCACGCGCGACCCACGGAGTTGTGGAGCGCCGGGGGTGGACGGCCGGTACGACCCGCGGAGGAGTGGGGCACCCGGGCCTCACGCACACGGAAACGCGGCGAGGCATGTGGTGGACGACCGCAGAGCGGAGGTGGGTGGTCAGCAAAAACCGCCAAACGACCCCCGCAACAACCCTTCGCATGCTGCGTCGGGTCGCTGCGTTGTGTCGGCCGCTGCGGCCTGTGCTCCTGCTCGTGTCGTTTCCGCGTTCGCGGAGCCCCGTCGTTGGTGTACCGGGGCTGTGCTGGCTGCGGCGGGTGCCGTTTGTGCGTTAGCGGGGCCCATAACTGTCCAGGGCCCCGCAAAGAAACAGCAACCCGACGGAATGTCACGGCTGGCCCTCAGATGAAGAAATGGCGAAATGACAAAATGGCTCCAGAGGCCAGCAGTGTACATCAGTGTCGCAGGGTTTTGTCTCCACCCCCTCCCCGTACTGGGTCTGTAGTAAAACGTAGTAAAAAACCTTTTTTAAAATTTTTTTACTAGGTTTCACTACATTTTACTAGGTTTTACTACATTTTACTAGGTTTTACTACATTTTACTAGGTTTTACTACAGCACGTACTAGGTTTTACCAAATGCCCCCCCGTACTTTGGTATGACACTGCTGCTGTTTGGTTTTGCCGTTTCCCAGGGATTGTGGGGCCTACACACCCGAATCCCACAGACCTCTTGGTACCGCACCACTGGTTTGTGCAGGGGGCCCCTGGCCAAAGCCCATAGCGACAGCCCCCCCCCCCCCCCCTTGTGCCAGCACGGCCTCGTCTGGGCAGGACGACCTCGTTGTACAGGGGGAGGGAAAATTTCGGGCGGGGGATCATTTTGTGGGACAACTGCGTCCTTCAAGAAGGTGGTGAAGTTTTCCCCTGGCGAAGTGTAGGGGTGTCGGCAGTGCCGTGAAGATGCCAATGGCACTGCATCACGCGGGTCCACGGCTTTTGGACGAGTGTGTGACCAGCAGATTCTCTCAGATGTTGTGAACAAATGCTGCTTTCAGTGGCCATTTGCTTTGCAAACCTTTCTGCCTCTGAAACGCAGCCTGGGCTTGCACTTTGAGGCGTGCGTGAGGCAGCCCGGAGCTTCAGGTGGCGAGATTCCCCCCCCACGAAATTTTCGCTGGCGAAATAACCCCCGCACAAAACTGTCCCCCTCCCTGTCTCGTCTTTTTCCAGGCCCAGATTTTCCCCGCCCCAAAATATGCCTGGCCAAAGTCGGCACCAACTGCCCCTTCTGCTGCGGTACCCGGGACCCTTACCTCGTTTCGTTCCAAAAAATTCCAAAAAAATTCCAAAAAATTCCAAAAATTCCAAAAAAAAATTCCAAAAAAATTCTGAAAAAAATTCCAAAAACGTGTACTGCCCAGCAGACGCCGTAATGGCAAGGTCTAGGGCGGCAAGCCGTCAGGGCCTAGTGCCTGTGCACGCGGGATGCGACCCCCAAGAGGCTTCCCAACAACCTCAACCTCAACCTCAACCCCCCTTTCGACTACTTCCCTGCCCCTGTGCCCCCCCCCCCAACCCCCGGCGCCGCGCAGGCACTAACAGTGTCGACTGCGGGGGCAAGGGCGGCAGTCTCGACGGGGGGGCGAAGGGCAAGAAGACCAACGTGCTGTGGGTGGCGTCCAGCACCCCCCCTCCGCTGCCGGAGGGCGCCGCCGCCCCCGCCCCAAAGGAGCAGGGCAGCTGCACCAGCAGCAACAGCAGCACCGCCAGCAACGGGGCCGCCCCCGGGCCCGCCTGCAACGGCGCCGCCGCCCCCGGCACCGGCCGCGCGGCGGGCGGCAGCGGCAGCAACAGCCGGGGCAGCTCCCCCCTGCGCACCAGCATCGGCTCCTCCCCCAAAGGGGGGCTCAAGAAGCGGCACGGCAGCTTCACCGGGGGCTTCCGCAGCGGCCTGAGGCTGATGGAGGTGTCGGACCGGCAGCACCGCATCATGACCGTCTTCGACCCCCACGACCCCCTGTCGATGCTGGAGGACCACCCGCACTGGTCCCTCCGGGCGGAGGTGATTCCGCCGGCGCAGGTCTGCCCCCGCGGCACACACCCCCCCGCCTCCGGTGGACGGCGCTGCTGGTCCTTGTGCCCCGGCGGGCCGGCGTTCGTCATCGCATCCGTGCGTTTGTGTGTGCGCGTCTGTGTGTCTGCGCGCGTGCGACGGCCCGGGTGCGCGTGAATTCGTGCGCTCAGGCCTTGACTGCTGCCTGTCTGTTTGCGTTGAGTGTGTGTGTGTGTGTGTGTGTGTGTGTGTGTGTGTGTGTATGTGTGTTTGACTGTCTGGTCGGCCTGACGAGAACCTTTGCACTCAGCGCCTTCTCTGTCCCTGTTTGCCGCGTCCCCCGTGTGTGTGTCCACAGTGGGTTCTTGGTGGTCGTTTCATTTGTTTCGCTCACCAAGTATTTGTCATGACCGTACACCGGAGGAGGAGGAGTTCCCCCCCCCCCCCCGCCCCCCCCCGACCAGTGGGAAAAAACGAAATTTACCGTTGGGAACCTTGTCGGGCCATTTTTGATAGACAAACTTTTGGGTCCCAGTGCCCCCCCCCCCCCCCGCTTTAATACTTCCCTGACGCCCAGCCTGGGTGTGTAGTGCGAAGCCTCACTCCCAGTTCTGAATGTTTGGTCAAGCATCCAGAGTTGAGGGCCGATGAAGCAAGATGGACGGCAGCCTTCAGACGTTGAGCAATGGAAGTGCAATGTTTTTGAGTGAGAGCGGAATATTGACCCCCAGTGCTCACCATTGGAGCCCGCCCCCCCCCTCCAGCAATACCAGCAATACGTCACCGCTACACCAGCGTGATCAGGCCAAACCCGCGCCGTCGAACCGGAGGCTTCTTGTGGGACAAGATTGTGGGCACTTCTAAATCCCAGAAACAACATTTCGAGCGCCCCGCGCCCCGCGTCTGTGACCAAATACACGTTGGCTGGGTGCGCTGCCTTCCCCCGGGGCTTGTGCGTCCGCTGGGGCTGGGGCTTGAGTCCGTGGAAGTGCTCGGGGACTGCCTCGCGTGGAAGGTACGGTTTGCCAGCGAAAACGTGTGCCAAGCCCCACGCGTGCGCCTCAATTGGCATCGTCCGTGCGTCGAAACCCGCTGCGGGCGCCACGATCCTGGCCGCCCCGTCGATTGGTGGCGATTTGACGGGCCGTCTGCCCAATGACAGTCCTCCCGTTTGCATTTCCTTTTTCAGGGCCATGCCCAAGGCCTGTGTTTCATCGGCTGGCGGCCCTCACCCAGCGTCCCACAGGCCTGGACGCGGGTCCTCTCGGCGCCCCAAAAATGGCCAAAATCGGCGAAAATCGGCCGTCCCCGGGCCCAAAGTGGCCGACTCGGCGGCCCGAAATTGACCGAAATTGGCCCCCCGACCGCCCCCAATTTGACCAAAATCAACTGTTTGGCGCCCCCATGTTGACCAAAATGGGCCGAGTCGGCGGTCCTGGTCCCACAGCCATGATGCCTCGTCCCACAGCCATGATGCCTCGTCCCACAGCCATGATGCCTCGTCCCACAGCCATGATGCCTCGTCCCACAGCCATGATGCCTCGTCCCACAGCCATGATGCCTCGTCCCACAGCCATGATGCCTCGTCCCACAGCCATGATGCCTTGTCCCACAGCCATGAATCCACAAACGCTGTTCAAAGGAAGTCGCGCCGGAAAGAGCGACGTTTGACGGGGGATAGGGGGGGCTGTTGCGCGGGCCGGTGGTTGTGCAAGGGGGCTGCCTCCGTAGCATCCGTTCTTCGCCCGTGGCACCGGCAGAGGTCCTGTTTGCGGCCGTTCCCAGACGGTCACGTCCGCAGGGTGCTCTTCCTCACACATAATGTGCGAATGCAGGGCCACTGGGGTCTGAGCCACCCACCGTAAGTGGCGGACTGCATCGGGTCCGTGCCGCTGAAGGTTGGGCTGAAGACCAGCGTGTGTCACCGTACGGGGGAATGTCATGATGTTCAGACACAGTCACGCTCCTGGGGTCTCAGTTTGCAAATGTATGGTGCTCTTGTAGAGACTCTCTGGCCCCCCGGATAAACATCGTCAAAGACACCTCCCACTATGAACTTGAAGAAAGCTACAAAGGGGGGGGGGGGTTTTGGTGGGCAGTAAATTTGGCGTGGGAAATTTGGCATTTCAGTCTGGCTGCCAAATTTACGACGCAAAATCCAGGGGCTTGCGCCAAATTTCCCACAGCCAATTCGCCTTTGAGTTTGGGCCAAATTTTGTCTGATGTCTACCATCAACTGTCTAGCCCCCCTCTCCTTGCTCTCGGGTCTTTCCCTCTTTTTTCCAATGAACCGGGGGCCTGTACTCGAAATGGGTGACGTCAGGCAGGGGAAACGGTGAGCCTTGCCCGAAGGCACGGCGTGCCCCCTGCGTTGCGTTTCTCATGGCGCGTCCGCAGGTCGATGCGCTCCCCATGTCCACGGGAGTGCGGAACGAGAAGCGGTTGGCGGTGCTGGGGCTGCGGCAGGAGGTCCCGCAAGGCATGCCCTTCAAGCCTTTCTCCCGGAAGGAGTCCGGGTTCAATCGGAAGTGGACGACGCAGGTCTCCGTTGTGCAGCGTCGTGATGGGCGTACTGCCCAGCGGCACGCCGTCTGTGGCCCTGGCCTCGACTGTTGCACATGTGGGGCATGCCCGGTACCCGTATAAGCTACGCCCTTGTCCAAGCTACAGTAGGCGTAGGGACCGTAATAATTGTGTACGTAATTTTAATTACATACGAAATGTAGTGCGGCCACATAAGACATGGGTTTGTCGTCACATTTGCCAATTACATGGAGCCATGGACACATGCAACATGCCACATGCAAGGCAAATTCATTCCCAAGAATTTGAAGTTGCCCGAGCCCAAACCAGCCCCTAAGCCTCAGCCAAAGGCATCTTCAAGTGGTGAGCATGTGCAATTGTTCCGCACTGTGTATGATCGCAAGAAGGGTTTCCAAGCCGAATATTGTTAGGCTTCGCATTCTTCATTGCTTGTGCCAACATGGGTGTGAACCTGAAATTTTCATGTTCCCAAGGCTGTCTTGTGTTTGCATACACTTGGAAATGTGGGCAGAGGTCAAGGTGCACTCAAACCATGCGCGCGCGCACGTTCATGTCGGTAGTTGTATGTGTTGCGCGCAAGCTACGCCCTTGTCCAAGCTACAGTGGGCGTAGGGACCGTAATAATTCCGTACATTGGCGTAGCTTATACAAGGGGGGGGGGGTACTTCAGGGGGGCAGGGGCACATCATGCAGAGGCTATGGGGAAGCCTGAAGTGGGCGGTGCACCCAAATGCAGGCCTGGGTCTCTTGTTGGGCGGCAGGTTGTCTGTGGTGGCACACCGGGGAGGTCCCGTTCGGGTACGGACTGAGTTGGTACTGGACCGCTGATTTCCGTGTGTTTGCTTTGAGGGACTTGGGAGTGTGACGAAGGGAGCAGACACACTTGGAGCCGCCGTCGAGTCTCCGGTCCGGTTGCGCTCCGGTGCCCTGACTGATAGTGTGCTGTGTGCTGTGTGCTGTACTTGTGGAGGGTAGTGGAGGGCTGTGGAGCGTAGTGGAGGGTTGTGGAGGGGTGTGGAGGGGTGTAGAGGACCCTTCACAACCCTCCACACCCCTCCACACCCCTCCACACCCCTCCACAACCCTCCACACCCCTCCACTACGCTCCACACCCCTCCACACCCCTCCACACCCCTCCACACCCCTCCACACCCCTCCGCAACCCTCCACACCCCTCCACTACGCTCCACACCCCTCCACACCCCTCCACAACCCTCCACACCCCTCCACACCCCTCCGCAACCCTCCACAACCCTCCACACCCCTCCACACCCCTCCACAACCCTCCACACCCCTCCACTACGCTCCACACCCCTCCACACCCCTCCACATCCCTCCACACCCCTCCGCAACCCTCCACAACCCTCCACACCCCTCCACACCCCTCCACACCCCTCCACAACCCTCCACAACCCTCCGCAACGCTCCACACCCCTCCACACCCCTCCACAACGCTCCACACCCCTCCACACCCCTCCACACCCCTCCACACCCCTCCACACCCCTCCACAACCCTCCGCAACCCTTCCCACCCCTCCACACCCCTCCACACCCCTCCACAACCCTCCGCAACCCTCCACACCCCTCCGCAACCCTCCGCAACCCTCCGCAACCCTCCGCAACCCTCCACACCCCTCCACACCCCTCCACACCCCTCCACAACCCTCCGCAACCCTCCACACCCCTCCACACCCCTCCACACCCCTCCGCAACCCTCCGCAACCCTCCGCAACCATCCACACCCCTGCACACCCCTCCACACCCCTCCACACCCCTCCACACCCCTCCACAACCCTCCACAACCCTCCACACCCCTCCACACCCCTCCACAACCCTCCACACCCCACCACACCCCTCCACACCCCTCCACACCCCTCCACAACCCTCCACACCCCTCCACACTCCTCCACACCCCTGCACACCCCTCCACACCCCTCCACACCCCTCCGCAACCCTCCACACCCCTCCACACCCCTCCACACCCCTCCGCAACCCTCCACACCCCTCCACACCCCTCCACACCCCTCCACACCCCTGCACACCCCTCCACACCCCTCCACACCCCTCCACACCCCTCCACACCCCTCCACACCCCTCCACAACCCTCCACAACCCTCCACAACCCTCCACACCCCTCCACACCCCTCCACACCCCTCCACACCCCTCCACACCCCTCCACACCCCTCCACACCCCTCCACACCCCTCCACAACCCTCCGCAACCCTCCGCAACCCTCCACACCCCTCCACACCCCTCCACACCCCTCCACACCCCTCCACACCCCTCCACAACCCTCCGCAACCCTCCGCAACCCTCCACACCCCTCCACACCCCTCCACACCCCTCCACACCCCTCCGCAACCCTCCACAACCCTCCGCAACCCTCCGCAACCCTTCACACCCCTCCGCAACCCTCCGCAACCCTCCACACCCCTCCACACCCCTCCACACCCCTCCACACCCCTCCGCAACCCTCTGCAACCCTCCGCAACCCTCCACACCCCTCCACACCCCTCCACACCCCTCCGCAACCCTCCACACCCCTCCACACCCCTCCACACCCCTCCACACCCCTCCACAACCCTCCACACCCCTCCACACCCCTCCGCAACCCTCCGCAACCCTCCACACCCCTCCACACCCCTCCACACCCCTCCACACCCCTCCACACCCCTCCGCAACCCTCCGCAACCCTCCACACCCCTCCACACCCCTCCACACCCCTCCGCAACCCTCCACACCCCTCCACACCCCTCCACACCCCTCCACACCCCTCCACACCCCTCCACACCCCTCCACACCCCTCCACACCCCTCCACACCCCTCCGCAACCCTCCACACCCCTCCACACCCCTCCACACCCCTCCACACCCCTCCACAACCCTCCGCAACCCTCCGCAACCCTCCACACCCCTCCACACCCCTCCGCAACCCTCCGCAACCCTCCGCAACCCTCCGCAACCCTCCACACCCCTCCACACCCCTCCACACCCCTCCACACCCCTCCACACCCCTCCACACCCCTCCACACCCCTCCACACCCCTCCGCAACCCTCCGCAACCCTCCGCAACCCTCCACACCCCTCCACACCCCTCCACACCCCTCCACACCCCTCCACACCCCTCCGCAACCCTCCGCAACCCTCCACAACCCTCCACACCCCTCCACACCCCTCCACACCCCTCCACACCCCTCCACACCCCTCCACACCCCTCCACACCCCTCCACACCCCTCCGCAACCCTCCGCAACCCTCCGCAACCCTCCACACCCCTCCACACCCCTCCACACCCCTCCACACCCCTCCACACCCCTCCGCAACCCTCCGCAACCCTCCGCAACCCTCCACAACCCTCCACACCCCTCCACACCCCTCCGCAACCCTCCGCAACCCTCCGCAACCCTCCACAACCCGCTGCAACCCTCCCAAACCCACAACCCTCCACAGCCTTCCCCTTGCCACGCGCCCGGAGCCATTTCTTGCCAACGCTTTCCACTGTTGCCCAGGTGGTGCACTTCAATATCCTGCAGTCGGGCAAAATCCGCATGCACGGCACGCCATTCATCGCACATTTGACGCAGAACGACACCACGCACTCTCTGCGCAAGCGCTTGGCGGAGGACCACAGGCAGGCCCGCGAGATCCGCGACGTCTGGGGCTTTTACGTGATCCACTCGTGGGATCAGTACGTGAAGCTGGAGGAGGACGAGAAAGTGGTCGCGCAGCTGCAGAACCTAAGCACCGTGGAACTGGAGGCCTGCATTGGCATGGAGCATGCCGACAACCAGAAGGGGTCCACCCGGACCGGGGGTGGGGGGAACAAGGGCATTACGATCAACGGTTGACTTGATGGGCCTCATCCAGCGCGGTCCTTGAACGGCGAGATCGTTTTGTCGTTCTCACTCAGGACCGCCCCTTATGGCGGTTAATCGCCAACCGCCAGGGGGCAAACCGCCAACCGCTGGCGTTTGAACGCCAGCCGCTGGTAGTTGGCCACCTACCGAGCGCGGCCAATGGCCCATGTTTTGACTGTTATGTACCGACTGCGGGGGAAGGTTCATATGTCTTCTGTCTGCCGACGACAAACTTCAGTTGTGGTGTGGTGCGGTGTGATTTGATGTGTTGTGGTGTGTTGTCCCGTGTTGTGTTGTTTTGTGTCGTGTTGTGTTGTGTTCTGTTGCGCTGTTTTGTGTTGTGTTGTGTTGTGTTGTGTTGTGTTGTGTTGTGTTGTGTTGTGTTGTGTTGTGTTGTGTTGTGTTGTGTCGTGTTGTGCTGTGTTGTGTTGTGTTGTGTTGTGTTGTGTTGTGTTGTGTTGTGTTGTGTTGTGTTGTGTTGTGTTGTGTTGCGTTGCGTTGTGTTGTGTCGTGTTGTGCTGTGTTGTGTAGTGTGGTGTGGTGTTATTTTGTGTCGTGTCACGTCGGGTCGTGATGTGTTATTGTACACTGCATCGTGCTCACGCGGAAGGTCGAGGTCCTACTCCCCGACCGTGGGTGATGTGTGGTGCCTACCGGTTTCCCCACCTTCTTCTGGCAACTACCCCCACGATGCAATAGTCGCGCACAAGTGTGTTAGCTGCGAGGCCTGTCGGCACAGCAGCCGTAGCACAGGCCCCAGGCCCCTTGTACAGTGGGCAGCCCCCTGCGGTATTGCTCAACATCAGTCGTCTGCAGTGCGCAGAGTTTCCCCCCACAAAACTCCGAGTGCACTGTGCCGGAAGTATCAATAAGGTCACGGTCTCTCCCCTGTCGATGTCGCCTGATGCCCCACCGGGGGGAGGAGTACATGTCCTGTGCAACAAGGCCGGAATTTGGGTTTCGCGGCACTGCAATGCACCACTGTAAGTCTGCCTGTGTTTCTCTCTCTCTCTCTATCTCTATCTCTCTATCTCTCTCTCTCTCTCTCTGTCTCTCTCTCTCTCTCTCTCTCTACTTGATGTTTTGGGGGATTTGACACTTCACCATCAATTGGGTCGCCAATCAACTCTCCAGTCACCGCAAATCCTTCCATCACCAGCAAAATCGTTGGAGTTTCGGCACGCAAAGGTCAAGGTCTTTCCGCCACTCCCTGCACCAAAAAATCGCAAATGCCTCCATTAGCATTACCCTTTTTAGGTGTTTTTGGTGTTGATTCTTCATCTCTAACCCCCCCCCCCCATTTGTGGGTGTGTGTGTGTGCAAGTATCTGCTGTACATAACTCCTCCTGTCGATATATTGCTTTCGGGGGGGGGGGGGGGGGATGTGCCTTGACGGGGCCTTAAGGCGCCTATGGCAGTCCGCTGCCGGGGAAACAGCCTCTGGGTTCCCCGGCTGTGTCCCGCTGGACAAGCCCCAGCCTTTTGCACTGCCCCTGTGCCGCGTTGTGGGCGGCAGGGAACGGAGCGGGGACAGCGGGGGCCTCTGGGCGGTGCTCTGTCCGGGAGCGGCAGCAGAGCCGTCCGGTCGGACTGCTGTACGTGTGCCCGGGCGGTTCGTGGGCAACGATTTTCGCGATCGAGGAGCGCATGCGCTCCGGGCCGGTGGTCGTGGGCTTACCGTCGTCGGTCAACCGCCGCCCGGTGGCGGTGAACCCGCCGGTTACCGCCGTTCTGCCGTGCCGGGCCCCCTCACGTCCCACGAAAGGGGGACACTTTGCCGTTGTGCGTCGAAGCCCGGCCCGGTGCCCCCACAAGGACCAACCGGCTGCCACAGGACCCACGTCCCAATCCTACGTCGAGTTGGCTTCGCAGTATTGGACAGACAAGCGGCCCTGGACGACTTGGAAGGCAGGAGATGACTTGCAGTGCTTGGCGTACGCCTTTTGCTTGACGGAGTCGCGAAGGGCAGTGTAGTGTCGGCCGCTGCTGAACTGTGCCGCGCTCATCGGTGACCAAAGCCTGACCCGTTCGACTTCAGTGCCCGTTCCCCTGACCCCGCCCCCTCCTCGGACCCCTCCCCCCTTGGGAACGCAGAAACATCCCCCCCCGCCCCCTCTTGGCAGGGCAAGTTTTGTCTTAGGGAGAGAGCGGGTGCGGGGGTGGAGGGGCCACGCCAAGCCTTGGTGGCGGCAACTGGCCTTGGGATGATGGGCGTCTCATCGGAGCCTTGGGGAGGGGGACGAGCTGACCCAGGCGGCCCAAGAAACATTCGATGGCCGTAGCAGAGCGGTGACCTCAAGGCGGCATTCGTTTGCGCCGCGAGAGCGGCGCGGCAAACCACTTTGTGATTGGGGTACAATTGAGATGTGTTGAAGTGAGTGAGTCTGGCATGAGGTTGGGATGGTGCTGGTCATTTCAAAGCCTGACATCATGGCCCCTCCAGGGTTGCGCTTAAGGGGGGCGGAGAGGGCTTTGGGGTGATGGTCAGCCCTGCCAACCGCTTGTACCCACTCCCAACCTCCCTCCAACCGGTTTGTACCCGCCGGAACTCGTCGCACGTGTTCGTGCCTGGCACCAAAAAAATGGAAGACTTGGGAATCGTGAAATCGTGATTTTCTTCCACATTTACGCCTTTCTCTGCATCTCCGGTCTTTCCTGACATCATGCCCCCTCTTGGCGGTTTGAGTTGCTGCTACAAGACTCTTTCAATACAGAGCAGCTGAATCCGAGCGCAGCACCGTCAGCGCTCCTTCCGGGTACCCAAACATGGCCCGGCAGAGCACCTCTGACGACGGGGCCGGTATGAAAGGGAAGCCCTGAGGGACGGTGGTGGCGGGACGAGCAGCCGCCTCAAAGTTTTCTTCCCTTTGGCATATTCCTCAGATCGGTGCTGATCGGTGTTGTGAAGGAAGAGGAGGTCTGTCACCGGAGCCCTTCTGGTGCGGGGGGGTCCGCAAAGCCCCCCCCCCACCCCCAGAACGCTCCTCATCTCTCCCCATACACTTATATTTTGGGTGGGTGCCGAGCCCAGGGACTGTGACCTCACCCCCCACCTGTCGTCTGACCTGTCATAAGCTGTTGCTCTGGAACTCCCACGTACCCTCTGACCACGCCCACTTTGCCTCCAAAACCGGCACAGTGCCCCCCCAGTGCCGCTTCGAGACATTGCAGTCCCTGTCCTTTTTTTGTGTTCTGCACATTTCCACTTTTTGTCGGTGCACTTCCGCAGGGGTTCTGCCGGGTCTGTCCTTCCCCCCCATCAAGGGGGCTGTATTGCAGCCCCCCCCCCCCCCCCCCGCCCCCCTACGTTGGCACAAGGATGGCTCTGTCCAGGCACCCCTTGCCCTTCTGACCATCGTTCTTGTGGTCCAGAATCCAGATGATGTGGATTTGAGCCCATTGTAGAGGGAAAGAGGGGACTGCAGCATGCCACTGACAGTGGTTGACATTCTACTTCAAACTGCAGCCGAGTGCTGCTTGTGTTGGTGTGACTTCAGGCGTGGCTACTACTCCCGGCATGGCGGTCACTTACGTCAGGTACCACTACTGGTGGACAGGTGCCTGCCAGTGTTATTGGTCCGTCTGCAGGGGGACCAACACATTCTTTTCAGGGTAAAAACACTTGGACTCTGATTGTGCATGATGCCCACCTGACCATGTCCTATTCCCAATCTGCAGCCTGTTCCTATTTCCACATTTTGAGGCCTCTCCTATGTCGAGCGGTCAGCAAAGCCCGCCCCGAAAGGCACAAGCTCCAAACGGGGTTCTATTCCACAGCTCCTGATGCTCTTGATGGCCATTGAAGCTGCAGAATCGTTTTGCCTGCTTTCTTGTGATGATTGTGATCTGGGGGGGAGCGTTAGCGCACCGGGTGTGTGCCGGGCATCTTTTTGGACCCATGTCCCACCGATGACCTTTTAGGGGGTGCACCAAGGGGGCGCACTTAGCGCAGTGCAGCTATTTGGGTGTCTGCCCGTACTAGAGGCCCATACTTTGAGATACTAGGGGCATCATTGTTACCCCTAGCCTAGCTCTTGAGATCTGATTTTGTCCCCCTTTTTGGGGATCCCTGAGAATGCAGGGGTGACATAGCATTTCCGCCCTCTTTTGGGCCCCCAAGGAGGCAGGGGTGAGGTAGCCAATTCTGATTTTGTCCCCCTTTGTTTGGGGATCCCCAAGAATGTAGGGGTGCCATAGCATTTCCACCCTCTTTTGGGCCCCAACCTTCCGGTGCTATTGAGGAAACCGGGACAATCTTCGCTGCGCTTTTGGTAGCCACTTCTGATTTTGTCCCCCTCTGTTTGGGGATTTTGCTCCCGTGGTCCCGTGGTCCATAGGGGGGGTGGCGGACTTGCCTACGAATGCAAAATTGCGTAAAATGCAACAAAATACGGAGTGGCTGGTGCAACTCATTGGGGCCGCCAAACCCCAAACAAAGGGGGACAAAGTCAGAATTGGCTGCCTCACCCCTGCCTTCTCGGGGGCAAAAAAGGGCAGAAATGCTACGTCACCCATGCATTCTGGGGGATGTTCCGCCTCATGTTTGGATTGACCAAAGCAACTCGGCCGCCACGCAAGATGAGGTAGAGGATGAGGCAGAAGTGTTTGTGTTGTGTTATCAGAAGCGCTCCACTGTCGCAGTTTGTGATGAGTGTAAGGAGCACTATTGTACTAAATGTATTGACACCCACACTTGTGGGACCAATGTTGTTTGTTAAGTACAATACAAATGACACTTGGTGTGGTTGAATTCACCGCTATTGCTTTATTATGCAACGTGCTTTGTAGGGAAGGTGTGCAGTGCAACGTGGTCTACTCCGAGGGCTTATCGATGAGAGGGTAAATCTGGGGCTGAAGTCGGGATAGTTAATAGAAAAGTAGCGCGCCGGGCACGCGCCACGGGCAAACATTCCCCCTTGGTGAGGTTTGGGCAGATTTCGGAGCATGCCTTCTTTACCACATCGCGATCTGCGCAAAAGCACGGCTTTGTTCAAGCATGAGGACACTGTGCCACTGTTGCTTTCGTGCATTGTGGTCAAGGTGGAGCAGTGGGGCCCAAACCATCGCATCCTTTTTCTGCAATAGGCGACACAGTCTTTGGGGGCACTGTGGACACAGTGCAACCTTTTTGCTGCTGGGCAATTGAACACTTGTAATCTGCGTCATTTGTGAGACAAAGTAGTAATGTGCTCTACTACTACCCCTCAAGACTGTCAATTGAGCCCCTTTGGGGGGGGTCTAGCCAAGGGGCTCTATCGACCCCCCCCATTGAAAGCCCCCTACCCTTTCTCCCTTCTTTCTTCCTAGTGTTGTTCTCTATGTCTTTCTTCCGGGTGGTATGGTCACTAGTTGAGCCCTGTCTCAACTTTTGTTTGCACCTCCCTACTTAGGCAGTTTTTCTGTCATTTTGTTTTCAATGAGTGCCATGGACGGGCATGATTTGCAACCACCTTCCGACCCCCAGCAACCTCACGCTTCAGCATAAGAAAGGATCGCAGAGCAAGCCAGAGAAATTCAGCAGCTACGCGAGTAGCTGGCCAGGGCATCCGTCAAGGAAGGTCCGACCCTACCTCCCCCGTCAGTGCCGGAGTTTAACAAGGCCCTCGAACGGCCCCAGCTGACACAGCGGATGAGACTGATCCTGTCGAACTTGAAAGCCTATGTCAGGCTGAGGGCTGGAGAAGTCGAAGTTCTTTTGCATTATTCTTGTGCTCCGCTTTTGCAAACAGTTATCTGAGGTACAGTCACAGGGCCATCATCAAGCGCACTAGGTTTTAGAGGCCGCTTCAGTCACCACAGCTGGGCTATTTGGAGGCAGAAGGAGAACTAGATCCCAGCAATTTCATGCACAGCAGAAGCCGCCCCTTTTTGTCTGTGGCACCCCCCCCCCCCCACCACCACCACACACCCCTGCCGTAGCATTGTGACCAGCCAAGGTGTGCTCTTCTCGTGGGTGTCTGTCTCCTCCCTCCCCTTGAGAGACCCCTCCCACTCACAGCTCGTTAGGGATGAACCAAGAACTGCACTGCCCCCCCATCCCACCACCCATGCACCAACATCCATCTCAGCACAAATAGCACAACAGAACCACCACGAGCACTTGCGCCGGCAAGCATATTTCCTTTACAAGGAGCAAACATTGCGGTGGTACATAGAGGTGCAACATGCCGTGTACCAATTGTCCGGGATGGCGGCCTCTCACCGGCTGCATTTTCGCTAGTGGCGCATGGCCGTCCTCCCCGAGGTGCGGTCCACGGCATCGCGCAAGCTCGCTGCGGCATCCCTGTGTTGGGAACAGGCCCATCTTTTGCGGTCCACCAAAATCCAAGCGGATGAAGCGTCCAAGAGGCGGCATATGTCTTGAGTGCACGCGGTAACCCACGGCCTTACGGCGGACGACTTTATTGGACCCCCGATGGGAAGTCCAAGAGAACACCGCATAGCGCATAAAGCGTCTTCGAGACGAGCACCCAATGTGACGCACAAGCGGCGCAAGACAGAGGAACTAGAGGTTCCTAGTAATCTCAAGGATATGGAGATCCCGCTCGAGGAAATGGGCGATGTCATTGTTTTGACTGGTGATTGTAACACCCCGAGACGTCCGGGAGGACATGCACATCCGTGCAAACGGGGTGATAGGGGCCGGGCAAGGTGCAGGACTCGTTCCTCCCGCCACCCCGCCGCAGCCGTCTTGGTAGGGGTAGGTCATGCCCTCCCCCCCCCCTGTGTCCAACGAACACTGTGTCCAACGAACACTATCCGTTTGGACCGTATTTTTTTGGGACATAATTATATGTTGGACACGGGGGGGGGGGGCACACCCAAACGTAACCCACAGCCGGCCCTATCACTGACCCATGACCCACCCGCCTTGTGTACTCTCGATGGACACTTGGTGGAACTTCGGTCAAAGAAATAGCGCAACAGAACCCCTTGCCGGAAGTAAGTCGTGGAAGATAGTCACCTCATCGACCTCAAAAATATGATCCCGAGTGGCCAGGTAGTAGCAGTATCACTAGAGATACTTCAATCCAAATCCATCTCAAATCCCCTCAAAGAAGAAAAATAGACACCTAGGAACCCCCCCCCCCCGCCCGCCCCATGTGCCCAGACATGAAGGTACACATGATGATAAATGCCAAACAACAACAAGTGGTGCAATGCGGAAATAAGGGGAAGATATTGGTCGTCCTGTTTACACCCACTCTACTTGTCACCGTGGGTGTATTTTATTGAATTCCCAAGCAATATGTCCGGCTATGCAAAGACAAGCGTACACCATTCTTTTTCAATGTAATGTGCACATGAGGTGTGTATATTGTTGGTGCCGCCCAAGGTTGTGCTGTACTCGACACTGCAGAAGGAGTTTGGGCAGTGTGTCCACACTCAAAGTGGGGATTGGTTTGCAATAATTTGTCATATATCAGCCTATACCTGCACTGGTGGCATGTGAGCTCGCCCAAGGGGGGGGGCGAGATGCCAGCTGTTACGTAGTTTGGGCTAGAGGAGGGAGTGATGTTTGGGGGTAAAGCATTGGGATAGATGGCCGGAACATTGATTTCCATGCTGGGTGCACCGGGCAAATGTACCCTCGGAGGGTAGAGGGTAGTAGGGGACCGTGCTCCACAATCCCACTTCCGGGTCCGTCTTGCTCTCCCAGACACACACCAGGGCCTCAGATGTACGTGTGCCTATGCATGTGTAGCGGCTGCTTGCTGATGTATTGACCAACCCACCCCCTCCGTCCCCCGTACTCGGACTCTAATGTGTTAGGGGGGCTAGGCTTATCTGACAGTGAAGACGACAGTGATAGTGAAGTGCTGTTTGCGTCGTGGTCAAGTAGTAAAAGGCAAAAAGTGTTAGGCTCTTGTTCTGAACCCATCAGCCCATGAAACATTTGATAGTCACTGGTGTTGGTGATGAACTCAAGGCAACATTCGGACCCGATGGTGGCTGTGACCGTATGCCTTTGTCCTAGGGTATACGATAGCTGGGTATCTGGCGCTTCATTCCCCCATTCCCCCGTCCTCCTCCTCTATTTCTGTGCTCATTTTGGAGAGCTTAGTTGGGGCAAAACAGATGTTATGGTCCGATAAAGTCCATCGATGCAATCCTTTTTTTTGTTCCGTCCGAAACCATCAACTATTGTTCGAGATTGGTTGGTATTCCGGACACATGGTGTGAGACATACATTACCGTCCCTTGGTTCCTACCCGCCATCCGCAGAAGGTTGTGGGTTTGCTCGGTCTGTTCATGCAATCCAACCCCCCCCCCCCCCCAGAGAATCCCTCTTTCTTTGCTAAGTACCCCACCCCTCCCCCCAGCAAGTTGGCCCCAAAAAATGACACTCGAGGAGAGCAAATCCATTGGCCACAAGACTTGTGCAAACATCCCTCTTTCCCAGAACCAACATGGCAATATGATCAACTACTCTGCTCCTAGTGCACGATGTGAAGAGGTGATGTCTGTGCCAACCGGTGTGACCATTGGCCAGAGCAACATTGTCTTTAGATGTACAACAAGTGGTATTTACAGAGTGCCCCGTCATGCCCTATCAGGCTCCTCGCAAGGTGAAAATACATAGAATGCCCTTGGGAGCAACCACCATTGTGGTCTAGGGGCTAGGTACCCCGGTCTATACAACGGAAGTGTCCACGGATACCATTGGAGTGTCCGCGGATACCAAGGAAGTGTCCGCGGATACAAGGCAAGTGATAGCAGATACCAGGCAAGTGTCCGCGGATACCAATGAACTGACCGCGGATACCAGGCAAGTGTCCGCAGATACCAAAGGAGTGTCCGCGGATACCAATGAAGTGTCCGCGGATATGAGGGATCTGTCCGCGGATACCACGGAAGTGTCCGCGGATATCAATGAACTGTCCGTGGATACCAGTGAAGTGCCCGCCGATACCAAGGAAGTGTCCGCAGATACCAAAGAAGTGTCCGCAGACACCAGGGAAGTGTTTGCAGATACCAAGGTAGTGTCCGCGGATACCAAGGAAGTGTCCCCCGATACCAATGAAGTGCCCACGCATAGCAATGAAGTGTCTGCGGATACCAATGCAATGTCCATGGATTCCAAGGAAGTGTCTACGGATACTAGGGAAGTGTTCGCGAATTCCAGGGAAGTTTCCGCAGATACCAAGGAATTGTCCGCGGATATCAGGGAAGTGTCCGCTGATGCCAATGAGGTGTCTGCGGATACCAGGGAAGTGTCTGCAAATACCAATGAACTGTCCTCGGACACCAAAGCAGTGTCCTCCGATACCAAAGAAGTGCCCACAGATACCAAGGAGGTGTCCACAGATACCAAGGAGGTGTCCACGCATACCATGGAAGTTTGCGCGGATACCAGGCAAGTGTGTGCGGATACTAGGCAAGTGTCCGTAGATACCAGGGAAGTGTCCACGGATACCTATGAAGTTTCGGTGGATACCAAGGAAGTGTCCACGGATTCCAGGGAAGTGTGCAGATACCAAAGAAGTGTTTGTGGATACCAATGAACTGTCCGCGGATACCAAGGAAGTGTCCGCGGATACCAAGGACGGACAGTGGCATTTGCAGAACTCATATCAAGTGCAGTGGTGTTCATGGAATTCTCATGCGTAGTTGAATTTTCTCCCAGCCTTTAGCGGGTAGGCAAACACGGCCAACCATGAGAGTCTCTGAGATCATACATCTGAAGTTCCAGTCACAGATTCAGACAGTCTCTCACAGTACTGGACAGTTTCTAAAAAAGGATTTCTCCCATTTAACACTGTTGTTTGTGCCGTGTGTGCACATTGGATCGGTGACATTATGATTTTCTTGCCCAATGAATGGTAGGAAGGGTCAGGAGCGGCGGGGAAGGCTTGAGGGAAACAAAGCATGATCTGTGAAGTCAAGTTTGCATACCACTGCATTGCACACAAGGGGTGCATTGCAGTCGATTATTGGCAACATTGTGTCAATGGTGAGTCCTCATATGGAGAGGTTGCACTTTTGATGGTTCTATCTTTGTTGCCATGCCAGTCACCTCTTGCTTTGGTGCCCTGCTGCCGAGCTAGCAAGTTCCCTGACGCCCCCCCTAACGCCCTCTCCATGTATGGCCTGACTCAATAAATTGGGAGGGAAGAAGAGGTCGCACTTTTTTGTGTGCCCGTACACTACGAAAACGAGAAAAAGATCAGGCAACACCCACCCGAGTCTCCGCGGCCACATAGATTTGACAGTCTACGCCCAGGTCTTGCCCCCTGTGGTGTCCCTCTTGAGGACGCACCTCACCCTTGTGAAACTACAGGTCCCAAGATGGAGGCTGTACATGATTCTGGACCCAATGTCCATGCGCACTCATGGCTGTGGACCCTTTGAGGGGCTGCTCCACAAGCCTAGCGCCGGAGCACAACAAAACAAACAAAGAAAGAAAGAAAGCCACACATCATTATGGGTATTTTTCCCCCTGTGCCTCCCACCTATCCAGGTGGGGGTTCCCATTCGATCACTGGGGGTATTAGTTGCATCCAAAACCCGGTTGCCTACGAATTGGGGGTATCATTGGAAGTTTCTGTATCCACAAGGCAAAAAGATACTCAGCGACTGCCCCACACACCAAGAGCAGGGTTCCACTGAGTGGCATGGTGTATTTCAAATCTCTGAATTTCAGCCACTGCCCCATTAGACTAGGGTATTGGATATGAAATGGATGAAATGCAGTCGCTGCTTGGCCGACTGTGGGGATTGTGTCTGGGAGGTGTTTTGCAATTTTTCATGAAGCGGGTGAGGACGCTTGTTGGCCTCCGGCAGCCACCATTGGTTTACCCAAGGATGTCGGGGAAGGGGTCCCATTCAACTCTCAGAACACCGTAACAAACAGCTTGATGCCTCAGATTCACATTACCTTGATTCATTCTGGGCAAGAAATGTGTATTGCAGGAACCACATGGAGCGGGACCAGATGGGGTTCCTTTTAAGGTATATAGTGCTTTTCAAGACATCTTCCTGTCCCCAATGTATATGGTAGTGCAGCAGGCGATGCACTGTGGTTGAGCACTAGAGAATTGGTTGGTGAGCTTGCAATGCAACATCCCAAAGTCTTCAGCTGCTGGGGCTATGGATCAAATGAGGCCCATAGCACTTCAAAACGTGCACAATGGGCCCTGGAGCAGGGATGCATTGGAAGGGGGGCGGTACCCCCCCACCCCCCTCTACAGGGGCCAAACCCCCCCCCCCCCCCTACAGGGCGCCCAGCCTATGCTCCAGTTACTGACCCCCCGACGCCAAGTGCCAGCCTCAATGGCATTTGTAACCGACAGTAACTGCCCCCAACCGCTTTGGCAACCTCCCAACCGCCTATTGAAACGCCTCTGTGGCCGCCTCTGAGGTCCTTTCCCTTCTAATGCATCCCTGCCCCAGGGTCAGACCGCCTATGCCTCTTTTCATCAGACCTACTGTTCTTGATTTGCGGTGCGGATACGAGGATCACAATGCCGCTATTCTCCTCCTCTGTCACAATGGTCCTGCTGCTCATCGTGGTGGTCCAACAAAGTGAGGGCCGTACATCAGGTGTGCGCAAGCGTGTGCATCAGGCCATTGCTTGGTGGCTGGTCGATACTCTTCCGGGGGCAGGGGGGATGGGTGGGATGGAAAGAATTTCTGACGCGGGTGGTTGGGGGGGTCAGCCAAAATCACCGGGGGGGGGGGGGGGGCACTTTAGCCCCAATTTGAGAATCACGGACATCCACTTCGTGCACTTCAGCCCTCCACTTCATGCGCACTACACTGAGCTTCAGATCAGAGCACAGTGCATGCGTAGAGTTCAGCAGAGAGCGTTTTCTGGCCGATCTTGTCCTCATCCGCATTCGTGGTACCTCGCCGCCCGATGATTTCCATCCACAGCCCCTCCCCCCACCTCCCCCCTTTCGAGCACTGAGTCGGATGGGTACAGTCACACAGGTTGAGATGAGCAAGTGCGCCGCCAACACGACAGATGGGGCAGCAGCACCACTGCCATGTCCCTTGCGGGCCTCCCCATTGAGGGGCATACCTTCCCCCCCTTGAAATTCCCCCACCCGTCACGGTCACTTCACTGTGGTTTGTGTTGCCCATCTGTCACACACGTGACCTTGCATTGCTTTCCCATCACTTCAAATCAGTCACCTGTGTGTATTCTGTGATATTCTCTCTCCAAAGGCGGTGCAGGGGTGTGGTGTTGCTTTTTCAGACCCAAGATGTTTTCTCCCGGTGACCGCATATGGTACCACTCACGCACACTTGGTGCACACCTGTTGGCCAATGTAGTGGGGGCTTCACCAAACGGGCCGCAGTCTTGCCACATTCAGTACATACGCCCTGGTGGGGTCCCTCAAGTGGATCATGAGAGCGCTCAACTCTCAAGGCTCGAGGCTGTGGTGGTTGCATCACCGAAGTCTCCAGGTCCGAGTCCGAGTCGCATGACATTTGCCCCATTGCTTCGGAACCCCAAGCGCCGGCACAGCCCACATAGCCCACTGTGGTGACAAATGTGAACCCGAAGCGCTGCTTGAAGTCCACATTGGACGTCCAGTCCTTTTGTCACGGACGACGGTACCAACGGCGGTACTGACGACGGAGCATCAATGGAAAAGTCGCTTCACCTGGGTTCTGTTTGTTCTGTTTGCTTGCATCAGTGGAGGGTGCCACAGTTTGCCTTGAAATACTGCTGTGATCCCCCCCCCCCTAACGTCCCTGGTGACACCTTGGTTCCCCACAGCACACACCACAGTACAACACCAAAGACCGTGGGTCTTGTTTGCAGACTCGACCGAAATACAGCTGCATGCTGCCTCCCGACTCAACTCAGTGCCTATACGAATGCGCAGGTTGGTGTTTGTGATGGCAGTTTCTGTCGTTTGCTGACAGCTCCATTCCTCCAAGTTACCAATTGGACCAGTTCCTCAGGCACGCCGCCAGAAGGCCGGCTGACCGTCTACAAGGAAGACCAGGGCTTGCGTTTCAGCGCTAACCTGACGGGCCTGAGGCGACGGACGGGCATCTGGCACCTCCACGTCGGCAAGTCATGTGACGCCATCGGTGGCCCTCTGCCCGGGGCTCCCTATGACACCATGTGGATGGTGGGCCCGGATGGCAAGGTCACCATCGATACATTCTTCAACATCACTCCGGAATTTGTGGTTGGACGAGTTGTGAATTTTCACGGGCCCAGTGGCGCCACGCTCTTCTGTGGCGAGTTGGTGTCCCCGCCACAGCCGCCGCCCCCAGGTCTCGTTGGACCCCTCATCCTTAGGCCACGTCCAGAGCGCCAGGGTGGGGGAAATTTATGCACGTGCATAATTGTGCATAATTTTGCATAACTCACAATTGGGCCAAATTGCGTAATCGCGCATAATTGTGCATAATGGTCTGCTGCACTCTTGACCAATGCAGTTTGTTGTTGTGTTTATCATGGACAATTTTGTCCAGCAAAATGCACCTGCACGTGCCTCCACTGCTGAAAATGTTTTGCCGGACGATGAAATTCTTCCATCGTCTGAAAATGAGGGAGAGCAAGGTGATTTTCTGACCAAAATAGGCATGAATGGCTGCTGCAGATTTCACTGTGTTGTCTGTTTGTGGGGGATCGCAATCCCAGGTTCCCTCTTGTTTGCAATCCCTGTGTGTCTTTGTTGCAATGCAGCCCGCATAGTCGTGCATAATTGTGCATAATTGTGCATTGCATAATCCAAGGCCCCTGCGTGCATAAAATTCCCCCCCTGCCAGAGCGCTCTTGATTATCCTCCTGCCCTTTCTCCGACGGCTGTCACTGACATCCGTACTGGAATCTGTGTCCCATACCAATGGCTGTGCTGCCCGTTCCTGCGCCCTGTCACTGACATGCCTTGAGAAGGCTTCACTGTCGGCGCCACTGCCCACGAAATAGTCGCCGGTGTCCTCGCCCGACCCACCCCTGGAGTCATCCCCAGAGGTCATCTCCCGAGACTCTTCATCCATGGGTACCAGACCCAAGGCTTCCCACTCCCCCACCCTCCTCCATTTGGAAAGAGGCTGCAGGTTGTTGGGGTGGACTCCCCTCCCCTTGTCCGCCAGCAGGTCTGCCTGCTCAGTACCGTGTACTCCCAGATGCGACGGAACCCACCGCAACTGCACTTTGCCCCCCCCCCCCCCCCCCCACCGCCTCCCTGAGCCACAGAATCTGCTCCCACAGGTCACGGTGTCCCACCTCCCCTGTGGAGCAACGCCAGCCCTGTCGCCGCCACTTCGGTGACCACTCCACTATACCCTTGTACACATACTCTGAGTCCATGATAATCACCAACGTCTCACTCTCTTGTCGCTGCAATAGCGCATGCAGTACCCCCCGCAGCTCCCCTCTACTAAGAGGGCGGTTACGCAGCCACTGTGATTCCATCCTTTTTGGGGAGCCCCCAAGACGACCCCCAAGAAGGGGTTATGCAGGCGCATTTACAAAGACCCCCCCCCCCCGAAGTCCCCCCAGGCCCCAAGATATTGCGGACGGGCCGCCTGAGAAGCCACTGAGCTGGTGGCCCTGTGACCTCCCCCTCGGCTTGTGGGCCACTTCTGATTTTGTCCCCCGCTCTGAGGCGTTGGAGACCCCCCAGGCGACAGGGGTCATGGAGCCACCCGGCCCACTTGTGGGCCACTTCTCATTTTGTCTGCCTTGAGGTTCCTCATACGGCGGGGGTTATGCAGCCACCATTTCTTCTGTGGTGTTGTGTAAGTACGACCTGTTGGTGCATGCTCTGCCCCACGTTGTGAGAGCTGGAGAAAAAAAAATGGACCCCACACATGTGCTTCACTCTTGTTCGCTGCACGGTCTTCACAGTACTCTACAGCCCCTGTTTCTCTTATCAGAGGTGTGCGTTGACAGTCCCGTCGATTGGGTGGATTCCAGTGGCCGTTCCTGCGACAAGTACAAGACCGACCAGTTGTGCACTGCCACTGGGGCCTATGGCTCGGGATGGCAGAGCAACATGGGGTTTTTCTCGGATTATGCCAAGGGCGGCAAGGACGCCTCTGAGGCCTGCTGCGCGTGCGGCAGTGGAGACAAACAGTCTGCTACCCGCCGCCTTCAAGTCACTCGGTGGACCAGTCCCTCAGGCACGCCACCAGAAGGTCGGCTGACCGTTCACAAGGAAGGCCAGGGCTTGCGTGTCAGCGCTAACCTGACGGGCCTGAGTCATCAGACGGGTGTTTGGCACATCCACGTCGGCAAGTCATGCGACGCCATCGGTGCCATGCTGCCCGGGTTTTCTGCCCACAACCCGTGGTTTGCCGGGCCGGATGGCAAGGTCACCATCGATGCATTCTTCAACATCAATCCGCAACTCACGGTCGGACGAGCTGTGGTCTTTCATCAGCCCACTGGCGAAGTGATTGCGTGTGGACTGATACAGACACCATCGACTTCACGCGGTGTGTAATGTGCTATGTATCCCGTCTGGGGTCTTTGGCGTGGCATATTTTGACATAGATTTCGCCCCTGGCGTGTTTTTTGGAGGCTCTGAGAGCCCCTTATGTGTGGCCTTCAGGGTGGTGTTAGAGCCCCCATCACTTTTGTCAATACATGAATGATTAGGGAGGCACTGTCCACCCTAACCCGAACCCCAACCCGAACCTGAACAATAATTTGGTCCCCATACATTTGCTTCAGCTTTGTTCGCTGCACGGTCTGCGCAGTACTTTTTCTCTTATCAGAGGTGTGCGTTGACAGTCCCATCGATTGGGTGGATTCCAGTGGCCGTTCCTGTGACAAGTACAAGACCGACCAGTTGTGCACTGCCACTGGGGGCTATGGATCGGGATGGCAGAGCGACATGGGGTTTTTCTCGGATTATGCCAAGGGCGGCAAGGACGCCTCTAAGGCCTGCTGCGGGTGTGGCGGCGGAGTCAACCAATCTGCCCCTCGCGTTGAAGGTATGTGTGGCCCCATCACCCATCAATTCATAACTCGCTCGGCAGGCACTGTCCACCCTAACCCTGGCCTCAGAAAATAGCTTGGACCCCATACATGGTGTATGTTGTACTTCGTGTCATTTGTTTTTTGCTGTAAATGCGTGTAACAAAAAAATCGTCTTGTCGTGTAATTTTTTTTTGCGGTAAGTTGTGTAAGCCCGTCACACGCATTACCGCAAAAAAAAAAAATTACACGTCCTTACCGCAAAGAAAAATTCAATTTTTTTTTATAATTCACACGACTTACCGCAAAGAAAAAATTACACGACTAGACGATTTTTTTGTACACGGCTTACATTTTTCACCCATACATGTGCTTCAGCCTTGTTCGTTGCACTGTCTGCACAGTACTCTACAGCCCCTGTATCTCTTGTCAGAGGGGTGCGTTGGCAGTCCTGTCAATTGGGCGGATTCCGGATGATCCCCCGGATTATTGTTGGTCTCCGGATGATGTTCATGCAGTCGACACTGTATCAGGGGCCGGGATTTTTGGGCGCGGATCATTTTGTGTGAAGGTGGCGAAATCCCCCCCCCCCCGAAATTAAGCAACGTGGGGCGTGCGGTATGCGTCATCCGTTTCTTGCGACGAT
This sequence comes from Eutreptiella sp. 'Long Island Sound 2002', assembly GCA_964036045.1. Classification (NCBI taxonomy): domain Eukaryota; phylum Euglenozoa; class Euglenophyceae; order Eutreptiales; family Eutreptiaceae; genus Eutreptiella; species Eutreptiella sp. 'Long Island Sound 2002'. The sequence continues at coordinate 6,082,595 of OZ038396.1, read as the reverse complement.
GCACAGGCTGTGGTGCTGGAAATTTCTGGTGGCCCATAATTGTTGCGGAGGCTGATGTTTCAGAGGGATGGGTTTTTTGACACCATTTCTGAGCCTCTTTCTCAAGCACCGCATGATGATACGGTTTTGGTGCTTTTTTTTCCCCGCTTGAGGTGTACTTGCGACATCCTGTTTCCACGTGGGGTGTGCGCATGGCAGTTTGTGCTTTGGGATTTGCAGGGGAGAACCTGGGACCACGTCATGCAGCGTCCCTCGCCTATGCACTGCACCACGGAGTGTAGCATGCAGCGGTCAGTGAGTGCTGCGACGGGTGTGCACGGCCACGGCCGGGCGTGTTGAGAGCAAGCCTGAGCGCTGACTGATGGAGCCTCTTGCTCTGTCCGCGCCCAGCGTCTCTCCCACACGGTGTCCAGGTGGGAGGCAATCGGAGAGCTCTTAACCGATGGCCGGGCGCGCCGGGCGGGTGGGCTGGGGGAGCTTGACGGGCCGGGCCCGACGGGTCGGGCTGGGCGGGCCGGGCGGGGCGGGCGGGCGGGCCGGGCCGGAGGAGCCAGGCGGGCCGGGCGCGCCTGTTGGCTATGCTCCTGAATGTGCGTTCCTTCATGCGCTTTGGGAGTTGTAGTGTGGCGAAACCTTCCCCGCGTGCAATTTTCCCGACCCGATAGTCCCCTTCATGCGCTTTGGGAGTTGCAGTGTGGCGAAACCTTCCCCGCGTGCAATTTTCCCGACCCGATAGTCCCCAAACATTCTCCCCCTCCCCTGTAGCAGTCCCATGTGTGCTCCCATCTTTCTGCCGGGCCACAGCTTGTCCATTTGAAGGACGGTGAAAGATGGTGACAACAGATCAACGTGCACCCCCCTTGCCTGGGTACCATTTCCATGGGCAAGTACTCCAAAAAAACAAAAGATCATGGAATGGTGGTTTTTCCACTGTTCCCTTGTTGCAAGTTTCTTGTTGTTTCACTGTTTCTGTGATATCAGAGAATACTCCTGGCTTTCGGTGCAGAGGTGTAGCCTCCAATGCGGCGTCTGGGTCCCACTTGCTTCCTGGCCTTCCCCCCCCACATACCCCACATACCGTGTCCCCATGGCTAGTGACACGTGGTACTGTCAGGGTGTCCAAGCCTCTGAAAGGTGGGGGTTTGGAAAAGGCACTTCCTTGACCAAAGGCATGTTTCAACTCGGCAAAGCCAGTTGAGATTAGAGGAAAGTTTTCTCAGGGTGTCTATTGGGCGTGGGTAGTGCGCAATTGGAGGTTGCTAAGCTGTGGAACAAGGCACGAGTCCGCCTTGCTACTACCCTGAAGCACATGACTCTGGGCAACACCCAGGCTCCCTGCCACTAGACTCATAATCTCAAATTACCTTGCAGGAGTTTCGCCTTTGAGATCTCGGTGTCGGGGTTCCCTTGAGGTGAAATGCACCAAAAAGAAGCCCTGTGGATTGCAAACTCACACCGTGGATGTGCTGCGAGTTGTGTACGATCACTTGCAGTGATGTGGATGCATATTTGACACCCTCGCAAACTGTGGACATGACCGAATTACGTGATCAGGGGCTGTGCAACGGGGGAGGGGAGGCCGCAGGATGCGAGAAAGTACCACGGGAGAGTCATGCTTGCTTAAGCAAACTGATGATATCGATGGAATGGGGGTGGCAGAAAGGGGTCTGGCATAATCCAATGTGAGGACACCTGAGGATTTCCCCGCCAGGGGAAGTGTCACCAAAGGATGGGGCACCCGCCCTGGGCTATGCGCCAGGACCCAGACCTGATCTTTCCACTACAAATGCAGTGTACCTGGAGGAAAAGAAGTGTTAGACACCTGCGGCGCAGTGGACCTTTAGGGCAAGTGACAGTGCCCCCCCCCCCCCCTCAGGGCACCTGCGGTCACTTGACGCCTGTAATGAGCGTGCATTGTGGCTGCATATCCGGTGCCGCATTAGGGCCGGACCACAGGCCACCCATGGGCCAGCCCCCCACCCCCACAACATCATTTGTATGTTTCAGAGTACCTGCAGTTGTTAGGGGCCGAGGGGTACCACAAACGATAGGGTACGGCCCGTGCCATTAGCTGAGCTTTCGTGGCAGAGATCTTTGAACCGCAATCCATCGTCCTCGATCCCAAAATTCTGCCAACGCTGCAGAGCTCATGTGCCACACGGGACGTTTTGGAATTCATCAGCGGAACCTGCTCGTGGTACCCAGCTGAGGTCTGCTGCACTTATCCTGCCTGAAACGTGCCTCACAATGGGGGTACAGTCACGCGCCACAATCAAAGGAAAACACCAGGTCTGCTCCCAGGATCCTGTAGCAGCACCCGGGGGCGATAGGCCGTACGTATCACCGGCAACGAGTGCATGTGTGCGTGCCTCCCTTTGGGTGACGGTGATGATCACGTTTGGTTTGCGCTGCACCATTGCACCTTTTGTAGGGTCATTTCTTGGCTGGGTACCTGTGTATGCTAAGCTACGACCCGCCGCGGTTATAGAGTTTGTTGGTTCTAGTGTCTCGGACCAAGCAAGTTGCACAAAATAGACACAAAATGCCCACTTTTCCGATAGATAGCCTTCGGAATGGTGCACCATGATTCGTGGATTGCAGCCGCCAGATTGCCCCATGGATTCCCTAGATGGACCTTTTGTTGGGTCATTTCTTGACTGGGTATCTGTGTATCGTAGGCTACAACCCGCGGTTATAGAGTTTGTTGGTTCTAGTGTCTTGGACCAAGCAAGTTGCACAAAATAGACACAAAATGCCCACTTTTCCGGTAGATAGCCTTCGGAATGGTGCACCATGATTCGGGGATTGTAGCCGCTAGTGTGCCCCCTGGATGACCTAGGTGTGCCTTTTATAGGATCATTTGTTGGTTCCATAACTGCGTATGGTAAGCTACGACCCTCGGGTATCGAGTGTAATGGTTCCAGTGTCTTGGACCAAGCAAGTTGCACAAAATAGAGACAAAATGCCCACTTCTGTGATAGATAGCCTTCGGAATGGTGCACCATGATTTTGGGGATTGTAGCCGCTAGTGTGCCCCATGGATTCCCTAGATGTGCCTTCCATAGGATCATTTGTTGGCTCATTACTGCATATTGTAAGCTATGACCCTCGGGTATCGAGTCTAATGGTTCCAGTTTCTGGGAGCGTCTGGTGTGGCCGTGGCCGTGCACGTGCCACACGGCCCGTGTTCCTCCGTAGGTACCGCCGCAGTATTCCTCATGGCAGACCCCTCCGAGAAGCACTACGACCTGTACATAGTACTCGGCCGCGGCCAGGACGACCCCGAACGGGCCTTTGCTGCCATCGGGTTTGCCACGGCCGCCCAAGCGAAGGGGCTGCAGGTGGAGCTGCACCTCATGTTTGATGGGGGGCTCCTTGGGGTCGAGGGCCGTGCGGACGCCATCACTGGCCCTCCGCCCTACGAAGGCACCCTCGGGGACAAGCTGGACCAGTTCATCAGCCTCGGCGGGGAGGTCACCATCTGTACCATGTGTCTGAGGGTGCGCCACGCGGACGACCTGCCGCTCCGCAACGGGACCCACAAGACCACGTTGCCGGTCGTGCAGGCGAAGATGTTGTCCGCCGGCAAGACCCTGCAATTCGGATGTTGACGGCTTCAGCGGGTCATGGTGCTGAGACAGGGTCGTGCCCGCACGCGGGGGGGAGGGGGTACAACCGTACGCCTGAGGGAATGCATCAGAATGGTCGCATGCTCACCAGGAGATCAGGAGTCACCCAAAACGACCCCCACGTGTTCTCAGGTATGTGTCATGGGGGGAACCGCCTTTTGTCAAAGAGGTTTCCGTCGTTTTTCTGACCACCGTTCCGCATTCAAGAGAAGGTGACGCGGTGGTGTGCACGTTGTAAAGGGAAAGGGGTCACAAATTCTGCATGTTTCAGGCCCCTGCCTGTTGCACTCCTGCTGCACCACCGCAGAGGCTTGCCCACAGCTTGAACGCCCTGCACCCTGTGCCTGGACCCCCAAACACCAACAGCCCCATGCGCCAAGCTGCATCACCTCGTGCCCCTCGGCCCTCGACCTCTGGCCTCGTGCCTCGAGCCGCATCACCACTGATCACACAAGGTACCCCGCTGTTGTGGCAATGATCTTACGTATGTTCTGCAATTTCCGTGCATTGCGCCGACCATATGACCGCGCTGCAACGCCGCTATCAACGCACTGTACATCAGCATCACAATGTTCGCCATTGTGGGCCATGCCGTTTGCCACCCAACCCCGCACCCGTCGCCCGTCGCCCGTCGCCCGCTGTTGCTCATGCCACGTACTACCCCTGCCATGCACCCGCCACCCTATTGTGGCCGTCGCTGCATCCGGTTGTCGCCGTCACCCCGCGTATCGGTGCTCAGCAATGCGTGCATCCATCCTCTTGCTGGAACACTGGAATGTTCGTAGGGGTTGCGGTGGCCTGGCCCGTATGCGTGCTGCTGTTGGGGTTGGCGTGTGGTAGAGTGAACGTACGCATACGTCCTCCCCTGCCACTTCAGTGAATTTTATGTGGTGGTGCCATGGTTCTGGTGGGTCCTCCGGGTGCGCCATGTTGCTGGGCTCATCTGCTGGATATTGCCGCCATGACCCCCATGTGTCTGCGGAGAGCAGCTCCACACGTTCCATTATGCTGATGAAAGGACTCGGAATAATAAGTGGTCCAAACTGTGCAGTGCATGTGTTGTGTACATGGTCGAGGGCTATTTTACTACGCACTCCAGCGCGTTGGAGTTACTACATTACTACGTTACTACGCACACCTGGGCGTAGTAATTTACTACGTTACTACGTTACTATGCACTGGAGTGCGTAGTAACGTAGTAGCAGATAGTGTCTACAGACTATTCACCGCCTTCCTGTGGTGCATGGGTAAATGCTGGAGCAGGACCTTCGGCCCCCTTCCCTGATATTGGCACTTAGCGTCTAAAACACGCGCACAGTGTCTACAATTAGCAGACCGCGTCTACTTGTATCAGACAGTGTCTACAGACTATTCACCGCCTTCCTGTGGCGCACAGGTAAACTACTATGTTACTACGTTACTACGCACTCCAGTGCGTAGTAAATTACTACGTTACTACGTTACTATGCACTCCAGTGCGTAGTAAATTACTACGTTACTACGTTACTACACACTCCAGTGCGTAGTGAATTACCACGTTACTACGTTACTACACACTCCAGTGCGTAGTAAATTACCACGTTACTACGTTACTACACACTCCAGTGCGTAGTAAATTACTACATTACTACGTTACTACACACTCCAGTGCGTAGTAAATTACTACGTTACTACGTTACTACACACTCCAGTGCGTACACACTCAAAGTCCCAGTCAGGAAACTCATCCCGATAATGCTCAGTCCAATCCTCATAGAGGATTTCGGACTGAGGTGGTATGTTCATCTTGGACACGGCACAAATGCGTCCTTCCGACTCAGGCCAATACGACAAATGACTCATCCGAGCTTGAAGATGGGCTGCATAGCCGGAAATAGTCTCAGTGGACCAATTAGCCGCACATCCCTTTACAGAAGCAATTACCACGTCACTACGTTACTACGCACTCCAGTGCGTAGTAAATTACCACGTTACTACGTTACTACGCACACCAGTGCGTAGTAAATTACTACGTTACTACGTTACTACGCACTCCAGTGCGTAGTAAATTACTACGTTACTACGTTACTACACACTCCAGTGCGCAGTAAGTTACTACGTTACTACGTTACTACACACTCCAGTGCGCAGTAAATTACTACGCACTGGATTGCGTAGTAACCAGTAACGTAGTAACTCCAACTCGCTGGAGTGCCTTAGTAAAACAGCTCTGACATCGTCCCATTTGCTGCTCTGCGCTTCAACAATGTGACCACCTACCCCCCCCCAACCCCCCCTAACCCATACATTTCTGATACGGGCCTTTTCGCACACATTTCAAAAAGTCTGCACATACTCCCCCCAAGGGAACGATATTTTGGCGCATCAGACCGAAAGTTCAGAAAACCTGGGAAAAGTGCCAGAACCTCCCGAGTTGGCACATTATGAAGTGCCCCCGAGAGATATATACAACGCCCCAACCTTCTGGGTGCCCGACAGAACAGGAACGCAGATGGAAAAGGCGTGCAGCTACACAGTCATATCAGGCAACAGGGATTTTTGCGCCCGGCACAGAGCTGAAAAGACACTCAGCAAGTTTCTGGTGAAAGTCCGAGTGGTCGTCACCGTTGCCCCCCTCTGGCCAGACCATTACGGTGTCAACGCCCTGAGTTGTGCAGTTCAGCACCAAACGGTGCACCTTCAACTCCAAGGTGTACCACTGTTCCCCAACAGGCGATCCCAAAGTTGGGCTGCAAAAGCAGTGGCCTCAGCGGACGTCAGAATCTGGTGCTCCTCGTGCGTGCATGCAGGTTGAGGTGAACTAGCAGTACGAGGCCTCTTTGCTGAGCTGGCAGATGTGCGCCGGGTAACCGTCACCCAGTTTGCACCCCCAGAGCGTGCTCTTTTGCGCACCAAGGGTTGCTGTGGTGCATCTGGGGTGGCAACAGCACGTTGCGTGAATTTGTCTGCAGACATGGTGGCTGCCTGTTGACAAAACGCAACACAGGCACCGCCCAAAATGGACGAAAATATCAAACATTTCGTCAGCACAGCATGCAGACTGGGTGCTGCAAATAGCCTTTTGTAAGGGCGTCTCGAATATACCCCACATACCCCCCAACGGGACACTCAGTGGGCACAAATGAGGCAACCATGGCACCGACCCTTGAAGACCAAACCGTGTTGGCATAAATGTCGACAGCACCAAGAGAGAGCAGGCTCCATATATCGCTCGGCGGAAGAGAGTGGCCATGCTCTGCTTTTCGTACGATTAATAAAGTCCATCATCCAGTTGGACATTGTACCTGACATCCATGGCCTGTTACCTCCTCAGGGGGTGTCTCTTGGTGTCTGGACTTGCCTCATGGGGCATTTCTATGATGCTAGTTTCTGACTTTCAGAAGTCATTCGTGGTCTCACAGCCATGGGACAGCCCCCTTCGCTGACTTGTAAATGGTGAAGCCATTCTGATGTCAACACCCGCAGCCCCTGTTGTACGGCGGACCGTGTGGACGGATACATGACGTCACCAAAGGATGTGTAAGAGGCGTTGTGAGTGCAGCCTTGTGCATTGCTTGGCAAGGGTCGGGGTGCGAGAGGGCACAGGCAGGACGAGCAGCACCAGATGTGCTGAACCGTCATTCCTTCAAAGCAGCGTGGGGACTCCAGCTGGCTAAGAGAGACACTGCTCGGTGCTGTCGGACAAGCGACAAATGCTGTCGGTCCAGCGCCAACTGCAATGAACTTGCGTCGGGTAAGCGAGCACCAACCGCTGTCGCTTGGACATTCAGCGCCGTCGGGCAACGTACAATCCCGGGGCTGCTCCAGAGCGGTCCCCAGGGGGGGGGGGAAGCAAATGATGGAGGAGGGATGAATGGCCACAAAACGGCTGTTCAGAGCTTGTGCGGCGTGTCTCGCAATGCGACACAAGTTCTTGGAACGGCAAGGACTGGGTGTGCGAGCACGGGCTGGCCGCGCCAGAACGCCTATCAGTGTTTGTAGTTGTTGTGGGGCTGATGCCCGCAGGGTTCGCTGCAGGCAGAGGTTCCCTTCAACGTTAAGGCGGTGGCCTAATGATTGGCACAACTGGGCATGCATGACCGCCGAAGGATGCCATTAGATGCCATTCATCGGGAACATAAGGAAACACCTGAACCTGTGTGCGCACGGTGAAGCCTACATGAGCAAGGAACAAGAAGGCAGGCCCAAGCCTCCATGACATGGGATTCCAACGCCTCGGGCAGGGGTCTGTCTTGAGACGTCTGTGTTTTGGCATGTTTAGGTCAGTGCAAAACAGACAATACACCCATAAGAGAAAGCCAAGGCCCTCTTAGTGCGTTGGTATAATCGGCCTTGGTCCCGCATATTGAATGTCCCTATGGGCACTCAGGGGTGTTATCACAGAGGGCACTTCAGGGGCGTGGGTGTAACAGGGGCATGAGAAGCATACCCCCCCCCCCCCCTTGCAGAAGCACCGCCTTGTCGACGCACCGGGACCCGGTCTGACCGTCGTTTTTCTGACCACAGTTTTTATGGCCAGAAACCTTAGCAGAACGTGATTGTGTGCCGACTGTAGAGGTAAACAAGGGCTGTGTCATGTTTGGGATGTGTCCTCCTGCTGATAACAGCATTATGCTTGCTACTGCAACCCACTGCTGTTTGTTTTGATGTGATTTTCAGCCATGACTAATGTCGGTACTCCTGGCTTGGCTGTCACGTACATCCGGTCCACCTTCACATGCACAAGTTGGGAAGTGGGTTTCCGAAGCATGGCAAGCTTTATTTCACCAAAGATATTGTTGATGACAGTTTTGTCCCGAGGAATAGGAAGCCCAAACCCATTCCAAAACCTAAAGCCAAGCCTGCTCCAAAGCCTGCCCCAAAGGGCAAGCATGTGCAATTGTTTAAGATGAGGTACAAGGTTGGAAAGGGCTTCTATTCCACAGCTCCTGATGCCCCTGATGGGCAGTGAGGACCTCCAGAACTTGCTGAAATTTGCCTACACATTGTGTTCTAGTGCCCTGTTACGGCAATTGTGCTTAGGGTGAGGTGCGGGCAGGTTTTTGGTGACATGCGTTCTTTTGGTACCGCGTGTCACGCGCAAGCACCGCCTTGTCCGAGCACCGTGACCCGGTCTTACCGTCGCTTTCCTGACTTTCCTGGTGCTTGCGCAAGGGGGGGGGGGGGGTACTAGAACACATGGCAATGGCATAAGGCAAGTGGAAGGCACAGTCCGGGTAAAAAGTACAAGCGGTAAAAAGTACAAGCGGTAAAAAGTACAAGCGGTAAAAAGTACAAGCGGTAAAAAGTACAAGCGGTAAAAAGTACAAGCGGTAAAAAGTACAAGCGGTACAAGTTATCACTGTCTGAGGCCCCTCCCGGGCTAATTTCACGCAAACCCATGTGTGCACCTATCAAAGTGGTGTAGAACGTTCATGCTACCTATAGGCAGTTTACCAGTTGCCTAATTCTAAGAGCTTTGCACATTGTGATTCAACCTGCAATCTTCACAGACAGTTTCAGTTTTTTTTTTTTAAAAAAAACAGTTTCAGAGCAAGTAGGACGGGTTTCTTGAGCATTTGGCTCATTGCAATCATTGCAGCCTAGTACACCACACGCAAGATGCCTGTGACCTCCAAAAACCTGACAATTGTGAGCTTGGGGCCGGCATCAGGGTTGGCATGTGCGGGTGCGTTGGAAGGGTCCCGGAGAGTGCGGGCTGTTCTCAACAGCGGTTTGATCGCTGACCGCCATGTCCCACGGCGCAAGTGAGACCGTGAAGCTCAAAGCCCAAGTGGAGGAACAATTAGACCGACTGTTGACGCAGCTGCAGGACTGCGAGGACATGAAAGAGGAGCTCGAAGAAGAGGAGTACCAGCAGACCAAGAGGGAGACCCTTGAGCAGCTGCAGGAGTTTGAGGCGTCGCTGCAGAAGCTGCAGGGCGGCGGTGGGCTGTCTCTGGTCTCTGAGTTGGATGCCGTCAAGCTTGCCATCCAGGCCGCCTGTACACAGGCTTTCCAGACGCCGGAGGTCGCAGCCCCCTGACCCGTGCCCTCGACCACACTCCCAATCACGCTCACCTTCATCACACCCTCGTCACACCCTTGCCTCCCTGTCCCCGTCGCCTCATCCTCAACCCCAACCTCACCCCCACCCCCAACCCCAGCCCCACCCTCACCCTCACCCCCAGCCCCACCCCCACCCCCACCCCCACCCCCAGCCCCAGCCCCACCCCCAGCCCCACCCTCACCCCCACCCCCACCCCCACCCTCACCCCCACCCCCAGCCCCAGCCCCAGCCCCACCCTCACCCTCACCCCCACCCCCACCCTCACCCCCACCCCCACCCTCACCCCCACCCCCACCCTCACCCCCACCCCCACCCTCACCCTCACCCTCACCCCCACCCCCTCCCCCTTACCAGCGGTGAAACAGGAGCTGCGGGGCAGCCCTAGACAGCTTTCGTCTGCACGGGGAACAAGAGCATGTGGATGAAGCAGTTCGCCACTAGGCTGTGCGATCGGCCACCGGGGACACACACACGCACACACACACCTAAGACCTACTGCTAAGCGACCGAACCATCAGTGCTGATGTTCTTTGGTCCCATCGACGGGCTTCAGGGTCTGAGGTGTTGAACCTCGCAGTGCCATCGCTGCTCTCACAGCTCAGCCTTACTGCAAAGAGCCCCTGTATCGCCATTTTTTATGTCCTCGGCGCCGTACGAATGGGGGGCTGTTGGCGCAGCACTGAGTTGACTGTTCGGGGGTGGGGGGGAGGTCTGGTGGTTACAAAACGGTTGGCGGGCCGTTGGAGGCGGGAAGAATTGTTGGCGCCCACTCGATAGCAGCTGGTCGTCAGACTTGCATCAGGTGGTGGCTGAACGACGGCGGTTGACAGTGGGGGTGCTAACCCTGCGGCACCTGCGGCGCGCAATTTGGGTAACTATCGCGGAATAGGGGAAATTGTACCCGTTGTGAACCGCGCGTTTGAATGGGAAGTGGTTTGTCACAACACCTTTGTCCGATTTAAGTACCCCCCCCCCCCCTTGTCGTTCCCCACCCCTTGTCGTTCCCCGGGGGGTGTGGGGGACCGTCACTTGGTCAACCCAAAATTTTTCGTTGCGGCTCATTGTGTTGTTGTTGGGTAACTGTGTTGTGGGGCACTACCACTTGCATCCCTTGCACTCATGGCAGGACATTTTGCTCACTTTCGCTGAAATGGAACTTGATAGCACAACCATGTTTCCCCCTGGGACAAGTGTGATGTTGGCCCAAATTTCAGCCACCACAAAGCGAGGGTGCATGCCGTGGGCTGGTTCCCCTTGGGGACCAGGAAACAGGGGAGCAGACCATTTGCTGCCCCTAACCCCCCCCAACAGAAATGGGGCCGGACTGAAAGCAGGCCCAGCACACCCCCCCCCCCCCCCAGCATGCCCTCGCACCCTCACTGCAGGCCGTCACATGGTGAACGAGGTCCCTCAGGGAGCGGACACTGAACGACGAGTATGTTGGGATCTGGGACCCGCATGGTAACCCAGCAGGTGGTCCTCCTCTCCCACACAAATGAGCAGGTAGACCCATCCACCACCCAACCCCCCCCCCCAGCCTGCGCCCCCGACGGGAGGGGTGCACGGAGTCGGCGCCCTCAGGGCCTAACAAGTGGAGGCTGTGAAGGGCTCACAGCTTGACCGCTGTGGGTATCCCTTGAGCGGCCTGCTCAGCGAACCTCCAGGTGTGCACGCGCCCCTCCTACTTCATCACAGACGCCTAGGCCAGCACAGCCCCGTGCACTCCGGTGCAGTTGTGGGCGACCCCTGGAGGCCAGACAGCCACCAGCCGACCCGTGCCCCCCCTCCCCTTCCTCAACGGAGAGGCCATTCGGGTGTGGTGCCCTCTGGGCCCCCTCGTCTACGCGGGCTGTAGCGCCGCAGCCAGTGCAGCCAGCACCGGTGGCACCCAGGGCAGGGAAGCACACTCTGCGCCCTGGTGCCCCTCCACCTGCCCAGGGTACGTCCTCGGCCGTGGGAGCCGGACCCAGCCCGCGTGGCAGCACCACCTGTGCCGAAGGCAGTCAAGGAGTGCGGGTCTGACCCCAGTCGTGCCACGTACCACCACCTTCCCGTGCCAACAGGCAGTCGTGGAGTGGTTGGGTAGCATGTCCTTGTGACGTGGAGGTTGCGAGCCCAGGCCCACATCTCCCCCGGCGGGCTCAGTGTCAGGCTCTCCGGCCTCCCTGCCGGGGCCTGGAGCACCAGGCACACACTTCCCCGCGCCATGTGCACCAATGCCACACAACAATGGAGCAAGCAGGTGTGCCACCCCCCCCCCCCCCCCCCTCAGACACACAAGGGCACATACACACAGGCACGGCGGCATCTCCCGCCCGCGAGCGCCACCGCGGGGTCTGGGGGCGGTCAACAGTCCGGCAGGCCTTGTGACCGGACACCCGGGTACGGCTGCCCAGTCGGGTCCGGCAGGGAAGGCGGCGCGGACCGTGGGTAGGCGACCAGGTGAGGCCTTGACCCCAACCCAACCCAACCCCCTTGTCGTTCCCCCACCCCTCGTTCCCCGGGGGGGGGGTGGGGGACCGTCACTTGGTCAACCCAAAATTTTTCGTTGCGGCTCATTGTGTTGTTGTTGTGTGACTGTGTTGTGGGGCACTACCACTTGCATCCCTTGCACTCATGGCAGGACATTTTGCTCACTTTCGCTGAAATGGAACTTGATAGCACAACCATGTTTCCCCCTGGGACAAGTGTGATGTTCATCCGCTCCATGGGGGAACCTGTTTTGGCGCAGGTCGTTGGACATTCAGAGCACGGTGATGCATATCGCCGCATCACTTATGACCGTGATGGCAAGACCGTCTTGCACGACCGTGCGTCTGTTCGGCGCCTCTCACTGCCACGTGCTCCCTCTCCGCCCCGCCCTGCCCTGGGGGTGTGGTCCCCCAGGGGGGGATGGGGGACCGTCACTTGGTGACCATCCCCCAGGGGGTGGTGGGGGACCGTCTTCCCTGGGGTGGGGAACGACAAGGGGGGGGGGGGGTACTGTGCCCCGCCATTGTGCCCGTTTGACCTCCTTCCTTCACTCAAAATCGAGGAACATTCACGCGGTGCTTATGACCCTAAACTAATTGCCCGTCCCCTGCGGCGCCTGCGGTGCGCAGTAAGCGATCCCAGTTACCCGGCGACGGTGGTAAACCCACAGCAGGCGGCGGTCACTTGTGGGCGTCAAGGTACTGGAGCACGCGACTTTTATTGGTTGAGTCCAGAGCCTTCACCCCAACCACCACCTTCGTCCTGGCCCTCGCCCGCAGGTGGTCAAGCTGTTCGCTTCCAAGCAGCCGGACCTGCTGCGGTCGCGGCTCACGGAGCTGGAGCAGCAGCACACGTTGAAGAAGGTGCCGAAGGAGGTCTTCATGCGGCAGTCCCTCGAGATCCTGTGCGCCCTGGAGTCGATGGGGGAGGAGCTGTCCGCGCAGGAGCGGCGGTTCGTGGACTCGAACATCACGGAGGCGATGAAGAAGTTCGTGGCCGTGAACGGGGACATGGAGGGGGCGGGCAAGCGGCGCCTGCTGTCGACGGCCGACCGGCAGATCCACGAGGGGCAGGGCAAGCCCTAAGCCCCAGGGGGCCCCAGGGACGGCACTGCCTCACACCTGCCCTGCGCCCCAGCGCTCCTTTCAACAACTCGGCACCACTGCCCCCCCCCCCCCCCCCCAGGGAATCGCTTGAAGGGGAGGGGGGATTCCCCCCTCCCCCCTCCCCACTGCACTGCCTCTATCCCAACGGCATTCCCATACCCCAACACCAGCCCCAACCGCATTTCCAACCGCCAGTAACCGCCCCCCCCCAAACCGCTTTCACATGCCCGCGACCGCTCTGCAACCGCTCCATGACTGCCCCGATGGCCCCCCTCCCCTTCAAGCAAAGCCCTGCCCCCCCCCCCCCCCCCCCCCCCCCAAGGGAATGAGGAGGGAAGGAGTGGTGTGAGGCCGATGGGCACCGCGGCCTACGGCGGGAAAGGCCAAGGGAAAGGAAAGGGCAGGGGAGAGGGACAGTGTTAGGGCAGGAGGAAGAGGGGGGTCACAGGGCGGTGAGAGGCCGATGGGCACCACCGCCTACGGAGGGAAAGGGTCCAAGGGAAGGGCAGCGAATGGCGATCGGCCAGTAGGCGCCGCCGGCTGCAGACGAGATCATCACACCATGGCATCATGCCAACCCCCCCCCCCCTCCCTCTGACCCAGCCCCCCCCCCCCCCCCCCCCCCCCCCCCCCACATTCCCCTTTAAAAGATTGGGCCGAAATTTCTTCCGGGCCTTTGGCCAATCAAAAATTTTTCTCTGGCGCCTTTGGCGTCCATTAGTTTAGACCAAAAATGTTCTTCCGCACCTTCGGCGTCTCCAAAACTCAGCACCACTGGGGAGGGGGGGGACGGCCGGGACAGCGCGTGCAGGAACAGGGCACCTGGGCCGCACAGAAACACAGCGAGGCAGGCTATGGACGGCCTGTGGACAGAGGTGTGTGGGCAGCGAAAACAGTCAAACGACCCCGGCAACAACCAGCACATCCTCAATACGCCAATTATTGGGCGCCGCTGACGCGCAAACGGCACATCCTGCCACATTCAGCACAGCCCCGGCACACCAACTACTGGGCTCCGCGAACGCGGAAACGACACCGGCAGGAGCACCGGCCGCAGCGGCCGACAGAAAGCAGCGACCCGACGCAACATGCGAAGGGAAGAACGGGTGACCGTCCAGGGCCCCGTAAAGGAGCAACAACCCGACGGAATGTCACACAGGGGGGGGCTGCCTCCCCCCCCCCCCCTAGTCCAGCCCCCTACGAACGGACCCCTGCTCCGCCCCCTACCACGCACCATCCCTTGCGTGGAAGAGTGCGGAGGACATATCGACCAAAATGACGGTGGTGTCTGTGTGCGGGTACGCGTGTGTCAGTGTCTTTGTGTCACCCGCTGTGCCTGCGCGTTTCGGCTGGACTCTGGCCAACCTACTGAGGAAGCGCGTTGCATGCCTTCATGGCCGCGCCCTGACCTTTGGAGGGTGTGCCTCTGCGGGTGTGCGTGTTTTGCGTGGCGTTTGGTGGCAAAGGTGTCCCCCGACCAAAGTCTGTGTCCTGGACAAAGCTGAACGAAGTCCGGCACCATTTGGCAACACCGTCCGGGACGGGGCTGACAAACCTCTGATCATTAAATCCAGCCCCACTGGAGATGCAGGGGCCTGACAGGTTTGAAGTTTGCGATTGAATGGTCTCCCTCGCCCGATGTACCCCCCCCCCCCAGGGCTTCTTTAGAATAATTAAAAACCAAGGGGGGGGGACCCTCCCCCAAAACCCCCTCCCCCCCCTCCCCAGACCAAAGTGACCATAGTGGGAAAAAACGAAATTTACAATAGGGAAAATCTGGTCAGGCCATTTTTGGTACACCAAGTTTTGGGTCCAAAACCCCCTCCCCCCCTCCCTCCCCATGCTCAAAAGAAGCCCTGCCCCCCCCCCCCCCCCCGCCTTTTCGGCCATGCCGGTAATGCATGGTGTCTTTATCCGACACTGATTGCTGATGTCTGACTGACAGCTACTGACTGTGATTGTCTGACTAACTGTAGTCAGACATGATGTTCTGTTTTCTGTTTCAGACACAGTGTGTGTCTTGAGGTTCAACCAGGTTTGGCATAGAGAATAAAGATGCACTTATGCCTGACTGTGGAGTGCATTACCTCTGGTTTGCATTTGTCTGTTTTTAATTAGGTCACCCTCCCCCCCCCGCCGCCGCCCTCTGTGCGAGGGGATGGAAGTCCCCCAGGTGATTGTGCCTCTACCCCTAATCTGACGTGGCCCAGCGTCTTCGGGTGCTATGGCTCCGAAGAACAACAGCCAGAATCCGTACCTGACTGTACGGACATCGTCGGTGAGCATCCATCACATTCTCCGGGTGACCACCACAAGGGCCTGCCGTGCAAGCTCCGTCCTCTCTGGACCTTTCGTGCAGCGACATACCAAAGGCCCGCAGTTTACGGTGGTGGGGGCATCGTTGTTGTTCGGTAGTTCCCGAGGGAGGACGTGGGGTATTTCACCCCATGACCCTAAACTCTTTTATCCCGAACCCACAATGATGGTCAGATGGAGTCGGTCGTTAAACGTCAAGTTGATCCACTTGTCCAAGAGAAGGGTGGTGAGATTTCATCAAGTTTCCCACAAAACGGGTCAAAATGTCCAATTGGTGCTCCCACAGGTGGATCAAATGAAGGACAACAAGAGAACCTCCTTTTTGCGACAGCAGGGCTTGCGACTTTCCATTGCATCGCATGTTTCTTGCCAATTCTGGGGACCTGTGAAGAAAGCAGCCGAGAGGGAGGGCGCCGTTGGTGTGACCAACACGCTTGAGCCCATTTCCGTTCTTTGCCCCCCCCCCCCCCCCCCTCCGGCACTTTTGGCTTGGAGCACCCATTGCCGTATCGGGTTTGGGTTTTGCTGTGGTGTTCAGTTCTTTTCCGTCACAAACCAAACCCGAAAAGGGAACCTGCGAAGGCATGTTGGAGAGCGCGCAATGGGATATCCAACACTGAACTGCTACGTGCAGTGCAGTCAAGACTGGTTACAGGCGTTGTCTACCATTTGGGGACTGCACTGCTAATGGAATGCCCAGACAGTTGATGAGAACCCAAAGACGGTTTCTAATTTTGCCTAGAAGGTGTGCACAGTGCCTGCGCTGTGCACATGCCCTGGATGAATGGCGCCAGCGCCCGGGATTTCCGTGCCCCGGATGTTGTGGTAGTCCGTTATCCCTCCGCCCACACAAAGGCCAATGACGATCGACGATACAAAGGCCAATACAATGGTCACACGTAGGCATGCCTCAGAACGTTATGCAGCACAGCATAGCCCAGCTGTACAATACAGGGCGCCCCCTGCCGGAGGTAAACTGCGACTCCGATGACGTGGAGGTAATGCTACCGGACGCAATGCTATCTCAGGGTGTGGACTTCGGGGGGTCTGGAGTGAGTGTGTTTCGTCCTACCCCCCCGTGTCCATCCCCCCCCCCAGGGGGGGAACCGTCACTTGGCCCATGAACAATAAGAAATCAATAGGAAATCACAGGCGCCGAAGGCGCCGAAGAAAATTTTTAGTTGGGTTATACTAGAATTGGCTGGTCGGGAGTGGTGTACGGTTCCCCCCCCCCCCCCAGGGGGGAAACCGTCACTTGGTGACGGTTCCCCCCGGGGTGGGGGGGAACCGTGTACCCTGGGGGGGGGCTGGACATGGGGAGGGCGGGGTAATTTCGTCATAATGCCCCCGACGTCCATTTACCCACTTGCCCACCTCCGGAGTCGTCGCAGTTCCCACTTCAGACAGAACCAAGTTGCAGGTCATGCGTGCTGCCTCCACACAGCCACTCTCACCCATTGTTTCTGACCCCTTTTCCAAGACACACAATTGACCTTGGCCCTCTCCTTCCTCTGCCCCTGTCGTCTCTCTTCACGGCTGCCTTTGCCCAACCCAATCACATGCCGCCCATTTGCTTGCCAACCACAGAGTCAGTGAAGTACGAGTGCGCACTACCCGCGTATCCCAGCAGCCTGAATTTTGTCCTGTTTCCTGACCTGTGTGTACCTTTGTACATATCTTAATAAACACATCCCACGCAGGGGTCATGCTGCCAAAGGACAGATCAATGAACAGTATGCGCGTGGCCCCTCATCCGGTGATAGCGATGGGTCAGTACCACAGGATATATGCAGAACGATGATTGGACAATCTTGAATGACACACTGTTCACATGCATTCTAAAGAGATCCGGAGCTAAACTGCCCTTGTCTCTCCTGCCCACTTTGCAGTTCCTGATATGGTCGGTGCACTGTAGCAATTTTGGTCGTATCCCCTCCAGCGCGTCCGATACGGCATGGGTTATCCAGCAGCCATTGTCCTCCGCTTTACCCGGAGACCCCAACGCGGCAGTGGTTGTGTAGCATTTTGCTTTGAGAAGGAGTAGATTACCAGGTTGGCATAGGCAGTACATATGTTGGGTCCAATCATGCAAAGGGTCTTTTGGTGAAATGCTGTGGCACTTCCAACTTGGTAAGCCGCAAACAGGTGAAAAGCATCGTCTGGCCAAGCTGCATTTTCGATTATACTGCCTGTTTGAGTGTGTTGAGGCCATTGACAACTCGCACACATCAGAGGAGACACTGAGACAGCTTTCAGATCAACATGGTGGGTCGTGCATTATGGAAAGATGCAGGGTTACAGGACCACTCGCCTTGCACTTGGAGAGCATTCTAGTCAGCATGATGAGTGCACTGTTACCATTCTACTTTTGCGAAGTCACATCCGTACGTTTGGCACATGGCACAAAGCACAAAAAAAGCAGGCAAGCTTTGTAGTGGAAAGCTTGGTTTTTAGTGCATGGATAACTCAGCAGAACAATGACAGCAATCCCCCATAGCCCCCAATTAACCCTGTTCAACCAAACAGCAGGTAATTCCAGTACTGCGCAGAACCTGGCAAAAATCTGAAAAATTGCAAGTTTTGGGCATCCCACAACCCCCCCCCCCCCATAGGTCCCCCGGATACGTCTTTTGGCCATAGGTACCTATCGTTTAGCCATAGGTACCTATCAGTTGGCCATACGTACCTGTCGTTTGGGCATAGGTACCTATTTTTTGGCTCTATGTTTGCTGACCTTTGCAGACCTTTGCTGGCCTTTGCGGTACGGGGGGGGGGGGGGGCTTTGCAGCGGGAATTTTTCGCCGTGGGATATTTCGCGTTTCGAATTCGTGCCAAATCACCTCGAAGAGAGGTTGTTAGATCAAGTGCAGGCGCAGGGATAGGCATCCCAATGACCCCCTCGCCCCAAGGCCTGCCCTGCTCGCGGTCCTGTGCGCAGTGCCGCGTGGTCATGTACGATGAGGGAGCTGATATAAAGCGCCACAGCAGGACTCATCTTCAAGTGGCATAAGTCTGTTGTGCCCTTCCACGAGAGCTGAAACAGAAAAATGTTGCCATCAGTTAACAGCAGTGCATCAGAAATAACAGCAACCACCGGGAAGTAACAAGGTTCACCAGCAATCAACAGCAAGCCACCAGGAATTAAAAGCAGCCCACCAGGAGTTAATTTGCAGCAAGTCACCAAGAAGGAACAGCAACCCTCCACGACTCACCAGCAACTCATCAGGAAGGAA
This sequence comes from Eutreptiella sp. 'Long Island Sound 2002', assembly GCA_964036045.1. Lineage (NCBI taxonomy): Eukaryota > Euglenozoa > Euglenophyceae > Eutreptiales > Eutreptiaceae > Eutreptiella > Eutreptiella sp. 'Long Island Sound 2002'. Next base: position 6,063,790 of record OZ038396.1, on the reverse strand, counting down.
CAACAATCCTCTGGGACTCAACAGCAAAGCATCAGCAAATAACGGCAACCACCACCAATTAAAGGTCGGCTTCCTGGGCTGTGGGTGCGAAATTTCCCACAGCAAATTCAGGACTGCATGCGAAATAAGCCGCTTCGAAATATCTTATGGCGAAAATTTCCTGCGGCGAAGTCCCCCCCCCTTCCCGTGTACTTTACTGACATTTGCGGACCTTTGTAGACCCTTGGGAAATTCCCAAATGCCCCGCCCCTCCCAAAAATTTGACCCCCCCCCCCCCCACCCCCACCCCTCAGACCCCCCTGTCCACACCACGGTTGGGGTCCGGAAGCAAACACCCCTCCCCACCCACCCCCACCCCAACCCAGCCCACCCCCACCCCACTGCTGTGCGGTCCCAAATGCTCTCAGAGGGTGCAGAACACAATGGCTGTGAGGCAGGGGCATCTGATGGCAGTTATCCGACCCATGTGAACCAAATGCTCTCACGCTTATGCGCTGCAGCCTGACACTGGACAGGGCCAACAGGAATGGTACTGTGGACTGAACTGCTTTTGCGCTGCACTGTCAGAGTTGAATTGCGATTGACCGAACAGGGGCAAGGACCCTTTTGTGCTCCCAAACATCTCACCGCAAAACGAAGGCTTACAGTAGAAGTCTTGGCCTGTGATCAGGAAAGCTGGAGGATGAATGCAGAGAAAGACGCAACATGAAACAATTGCGTATGCACGCCGCTGTACGTCATGTGAAGTTTGTGTGTGAATGGTAATGGAAGAAATATTGTTGTGCTTACAACGAGTGGGTTTGTGCCAAAGATGGTGTCAGTGCCCCGTGCCCCTCTGATTCTTTCAACGCCTTGTGGCAGCGAATCTCATGGCATGACTTGACGACACATGACCTCCCGGTCATTTAGCCGCAGTTTAACAGACGCCAAGCATCTGGAGCAACGAGTCAGAGCCCTGGAAGAGCAGACAGCACAATGTCTGATCCTTTTGTTCGCTCAAAGTCTAATGCAGGTGTTGCATACATTTGCTCTTGTCCCGTGCGCAGTGACTGTGGGTTGGCGTTTCGCTATCCGCCATGGGGTCTGTGGTTCTCGAATGAATGGTCCAGTCACCTTCTGGGTGGATGCCGATGGGAATGGTGTGATTTTCTCAGAGCCAAGGGGTTGGGGTTGATGCCCGTCTGAAGGGCTGGACAGGCGAGCTGGGGGCCGACTGTACGTAAAAGGCCAAATTTTTTTGAGCATCGGAAATGGTCAATTGTTTTTTCACCAATTGCATGGCAAATGAGGACTTGCCCGAACCCGTGGACGCGCTAATTCCAAAAATCTCATTTTCATTTTTTGCCCAATTTTGGGTCTGGGTCCCGGGGGTGCCGTCGTTTGGGGGTGCTGTCAATGGATCTGTTGGGGGGGGGGGGGGGGCTAGCCAGAGGGCTGTATTGACTCCCGCCCCCCGGAAACGAAAGCCCGGTTGCCCCAGCAGCAATGGTTGGGTGCGAAGACCCGAATGGATGCAGCAGCTGCAGTCCAAGACAAGTGCGAAATACATTTTGCGGCCGATGCCGTGGTCGCCAACTCTGCCTGATACTGCCAGGCAAGCCAAACTCATGGGGACTTAACACCGTGGCAGGCAGCAACGCACTGGTCAAGTCAGCAAGAGTACTTGGAAATCATGGCAAGGAACATGGCGCCGGGAAGAGGTGTCAGTATGAAGGGTGTGACAAGTCAGCGGTGGCACGTGGGAATTACTGCAAGGCACATGGTGTGGGGAGGAGGCGTCAGTCTGAGGGATGTGACAAGATGACACGGGCACCTGGGAAGCGCTGCATACGGCACGGTGTTGGGAGCAGGTGTCAGTCTGAGGGAGGGGCAGAGTTTTGCTCAACAACTCAGCGTCTCCGGGGTGTGTGTGGGGGGGTTCTGGTTCTGGTTCTGGTTCACCAGGGCCATCTCCTGGCAAGGCAGTGACGGGCTCGGCGGCCCTGAGCATTCTCCTGCAACCGCCAACCGCTCCGTAGCCGGCTCTGGCGCCGCGCGCACGGCGTTGTGGTTCTGGTGTTGGTTCTGGTCTTGGGTGTGTCTCCACGTTGTTGGGTGCCCCTGGGTACACTGCACCGCGCGCACCCCGTGTGTACTCCCTTGCGATCACTGGTCCCTCCGGCCCCCACGCCCATTAACATTCGCCCAAATGCGGTCAGACCACACGGATCCTCCGCCCATGGGCCTAGTTTGTCTGTGTGTGGGGGGGGGGGTCTAACATCCCCACCCCCTGGGACCGGGATCTCATGGAGGGAAAAATGATTTTTTACAAAACGAAATATTGATTTGGCTGTTTTTGGTACACCAACTTTTGGACTTTTGGGTTTCAGACCCCCCCCCCCCCCCACCCGCCCCGCGTAAGCAGAACTCTGGGGATGTGACAAGATGGCACGGGCACCTGGGGACCGGAGGAGGGAGCAGGTGGCTGGAGTCCTGACGGGATGCCCCATGTGCAAAGGAACGGCGTGACGCGGGAACCCGCAGCCTCCGGCATTCAACACCCTCACACACACCAGCGGCTGTGGCTGTTGGGTGCCTGTGAGTTGGGCTGGCGTTTCCTTCGCGCAGCGCCTCGGACCCGCAGCAACAAAGGGGGCTTCGGTAAACCGCCTGCGGAGGACTCACAACTTGTGTGCGGTGCACACGGCAGAGGGTTGTTACTGCTACTACTCCCCCTGTCCAAGCAACGCCCATGTCCAAGCAACACTGGGCGTTGGTTCCGTCAATTTTCGCACCGTTGGTTTTGGCGGTGCATTTCTCAGGTGGTCGTACTGTGTGCCACGTGTGCTGTCTCATGCCTGGGCACGATGTTCATATTTTGTCAAGGAAACTGATTGGGGCATGGCGGCCTCTGTGGCATACGTTGCCCCTTGGTTTTCAGAAGAGTACACCATGTCTTTCCGCTTGTACCATGTCACAGTGTACCGCGTAAGCAACACCCTTTTCCAATGGGGCGTGCGCCGTGGCAAAGGGGGGGCGGGAGGAGGGACTCGGGCCCTTGGGCCCTTCTGCCTCTTTGTTGTGCACAGCCCACCAACCGCGGTCTGCCTCAGCGGGTCCAGCTGCTGGAGACGGTGCACTTCGGCCACATGCTCCCCCGGATGGCGGCGATCCCCATGAACGGGTGTGCGTTGCAGGGACCAGCTCCACAACTGTCCGCCCACCGGCAGTGAGGCACTTGGGGGGGAGGGGGGCGCAACGTGTGCTGTGCCCGCGCCGTCCGAAAAGTAGGCTATTTTGGACCTTCCTCCCGATGGCTGAGGTGACTGGACTAAACCACCCGTGTTCCCATTCACAGGACTCCTCAGATTCTTACTCAGTCAACTCAGATCATGAATTGAAACAAACCATATTTCCCACTACAAATGCCAGATTGCTGTCTAAACCTGCTGTTTTGGCCGTGTGGACGTAGCTCCCCCAGTGACGGCTAACTTTCATGGTAGTCCTGGGAAAGCTAGTTTACTGCTGGGCGCTGTGCCCGTGCTGTGCCCACGCTGTGCAGAGACGCCCCCTGTCGGTGCAGTCACGTGTTGGCTGCGCTCCGGCGGACTTGGTACGAAAAATAACGGCGGGTAGGTCGTGGCGTGAAGCGCGGAGTCTGTGCCTTTGCTTGTGGACACCAAACCAAAGAGGAGCTGCATGCTGCAGCAGGATCTGAGTGGCTGTACAGTGGGGAGCCGTTTGGCGACGTCACGATCGGGGTGTTGGCTCACAGGGACCGACTCCACAATAGTTGAGGGTTTGTGGATGGACGAGGTGCCCTCGGAATCGGAATTTGAGCCACGTAGCCTGAGATATAGCCACCTCTTGGTTGAGCGCTGCTTGCATTTGCCCAACTGCACGATTTTGGGTCATTTCAATGCATTGTTGGAGTGTGTATTGCGCATATTGTGGGGTTAGAAGCAAACTAAGCGCGGTTGGCACACACATGACAACCTGATTGCGGCATCTGTTTCCCTTGGTTTTCCAGTCTTAAAAGGCTTTGGTGCCGTTTTCGGCCAAAAGTGGCTGGCCAACACATTGCCACGTTGGGGTTTAACCCCCCATATTTTGTGACCGGCACATAGCCACTATGATGGCGTGGTTCACGAGACGTGACAGTGGTTGTTGTTGTTGTTGTTGTTGTTGTTGTTGTTGTTGTTGTTGTTGTTGTTGTTGTTGTTGTTGTTGTTGTTGTTGTTGTTGTTGTTTTTGTTGTCGTCGTCGTTGTTGTTGTTGTTGTTGTTTTTGTTGTTGTTGTTGTTGTTGTTGTTGTTGTTGTTGTTGTTGTTGTTTTTGTTGTTGTTGTTGTTGTTGTTGTTGTTGTTGTTGTTGTTGTTGTTGTTGTTGTTGTTGTTGTTGTTGTTGTTGTTGTTGTTGTTGTTGTTGTTGTTGTTTGCTGGCCAGGGTTTGTGGGGAGGAGGCAATATGGCATACACGAGGGCAGTGTATCCACCAGCGTGTGGCGTCACTGGGTGGGGTTTGAGTGGGATGTTGGAGACCCCACCCCCTAATTTGGGGGCGCTGGACTCAAGAAATTCTTCACAAGAAATGGATGGTTTTGATTGGGCATTAGGCGTTGGGGTTGGGAGGGCCAAACTAGGGTATGGCATCACTGAAGACAGAACCAGGCCTTTGCTTAGCGGGGGGGGGGGGTTCCGAGTGAGGAGCCTTGTGGATGGTGATGGGTCCTACTCAGTTGCCCATAGGGCGGGGCTCCTTCCTACTGAGCTGATTGGCATGTGGGGCTGGATCCTACTGAGATCCCCTCACCAGGGCAGGGGGGCACCCCCAGCCCCCGCCTCCACTAAGCAAAGGCCTGGACAGAACCCCCTGGTTGAGCCCCTGGGGCAAACCCCGTGGCGCTTGCATGGTCAGACCCGCGTCATGTCTACACCTGCCCACTGTTCCCCATTCTCCGCTCCAGGATCGGCGCCCCCCCACGGTTTGACCTCGTACGCAGCCAACCGGACATGCTTGGTATGTACCGGAGCCATGTGTTTGCCAAGGGGAGTTGGGTGGAGGTGGAGTGGGATCTGAAGTGGGGCTTGTTGATGATGGGCCGCAATCCATGCCATTGTACCCCCGGATTTGGCATGTTCAGCCCCGTGGTTTTCAGGGAGTTGCTGGAAACTGCTGCTGCCCAGGCCCAGGCTGATGGGGAGCTGGGGTTGGGATGTCTGTGGTCCGCCCGACACGCTAGCGCACGGAGATGGTAAATGGGCGGAGCATTTGGGCAGGGGACGATTGGGTTGGGTTGGGTGTGTGTCCACCGCCAGTCTTGACGGATCCTGAAGCGCCTTCCCCGGAGTGACTATGGCAGACCTGTATTGTTGTCTCAGGCCCCCCCGCGTTGCACTCGGGGCTACAAAGCTACCGCAGACCCTGGCCGACCCGGGCACAGTGAAGCCCGACACATGCCCATGCCCATGCACACATGCCCACGCAACCGTGTCAATTCATGGTCCTGACCGGGGACGCTCGGGGCCCTGCTCAGAGCAGTCGGTAGAGTATCTGCGCTCACCCGCGCGCAGTGGCAGCCACCGCAGGCCCCACAAGGCGCCGCGGTGTTGGAGGCACACAGGCAGCGGTGCCCAGCCCGAGACGTGGTGCACGAGGTCAGGGCCGAGCCACCGGACCACAGGACGAGGCCTGCAGGTCTTGAGACCTGGTGGGGCTTGCCAGAGGCTTTGCCACACTCACCCTCCGGCTCCTTCTCTTGGGAGGGGGGAGGGGGGGATGCCACGGAGGGATTCCCTGTGCACCAGCACTCCGGGGCCCAGGCAGCACACCCCCCTAAGACCGTCTTTGGAAAGGGATCGCCCAAAAGGGCGTCCGCAGACCACCGGTGGTCGCAGCCGTGCGCACGGGTCACCGCGTGGCTGGGCTGTGTTGTTTGGAAAGAGACGTTTCGCCACCTTCGCTGGTACCGTCTCTCCGCCGCAGCGCGTCCGCAGGGAGCTCCTGTCACCGCCGTGCATGGCAGATACCTGTCGGAGCCCACCAAAGCGCCCCGAGAGCGCTGTGGTGGGCCAAGGGCTTTGCAGATCCGCGGGCGGTTGTGCTTGGGGTTGCTGGGGTTTGTGCTGGGGGTTGCCGGAGGTGGAGGGGCTGCCTTGCTGCGCTGCGCTGCCAGGTCCGGCCGAGCACAGGCACTCGCGCAAAAGCCCGCAGCGGTGTTGGGGATGGTTCCCGCCCGTGGCCGGCCGGGAGCCGGGCACCGCTGTGATCAGTTGAGCCGACCTGCTGGGGTCCTCCTGATAGGGCTGAGCAGACCCTTGGTGGTGAGTGCCAGATTTCCCTCGAACGAACCGGCGGGGGGGGGGGGGGGGGGTCGCCGCGACCGCCACCGGGGGCACAGGTGGCACACCACCTTTGGGGGGGCTGAGCGAAGGTTAATGCCGTGTGGATCCTTAATGTCTTGACCACCACAACCCGCCGCCGATGGAGAAACCGAATTGGTGGGGTCAAGATAGCGGCTTGGCGAACCTTCAGGAGAAGATCGCCACTGCATCATGCGGTGAGGAATAAATGGGTGACTGTCCAGGGCCCCGCAAAGAAATCACAGATGGACTATATGTCATACAGGGGGCTTCATTTGTTTGATTGCATCCACGGCCCCGTTTCCTCAGGGCTATTCGGGATGTGTAACGTGTGGATGCTGTTCCTTTGGCTCTGCATGAGCGTGTTCAGCAGCGCGCAGCGGTCCCGCCCGGAGTTGCTCCGGCCCTCGAACTCGCTCAGGCCCCCGGGGCCCTCCCAATCGTCTGGTGGTCCATTGGGGCCCTCCTCGAGCCCCGCGCTCGGGCACAAGCCCGGGGCCGCCCGCGTCGATTCCCAGGCTCCGACGTGCGTGACCTACGCCGCAGGTCTGCGGGGCAGTGTTGTTTCGGGGAGTCGGAGGCGGGTGCGATAGTGGGGGTGCGTACTGCACGCCGCAGGTGCCACAGGATAAGGGTAAGTAGCCTCAGAGTAATTGGCCCTGCAACAAAAGTACCACCTACCATCGAAGTGTGGAGTTGCTTAGTAAAAACAGGGCGGGCGTGGTAAAACTTGGTAAAAAATCTTTTCAAAGGTTTTATCAAAAAAAAGGTTTACCAAGTTTTTGCCTCGTTTTTGCCAAGTTTTACCACATTGTACTAAGTCTTAGCAAATACCCGCAATCAGCACTGCATTATTGTTACTCAATTTGGGGAGAAGGAAGGGGGTCAGACGGGGACAATGGCGAGGCAGAATGCTCACAACGGACAAATGTGTTGCAATCAGCACTGCCCATTCAGAAGTACGGTCCACAAACGGGACAATTTCCCCTGTTCCACGACAATTACCTGAATTGCGCGCCGCAGGCGCCGCAGGATGAGCACCCCCCAGTGGGCGGAGGTGTCGTGGCAGTACTGCGCCTGTCACAATGGCAACGACAGTCGCCGTCGTGGCAGAAGCAATGGCCAGTGGCACGGGCAGTGGCGGTGGCGTGGCCTCGGCCGTGGCAGTGGCGGTGGGCCGTGGCGGTGGCCTGAACCGCGGCGGATGCGGCATCCAACGCCTCATCAGTGACGGGGTCCAGGTCACGTCACAGGGCCCCTGTGTCCGTCGAGTGCGCCGTCCCACACAAGAAGTCACAGAACGGGGCCCGGCGAAGGGCCACCGCTGGATCAGATATGCGGCGGAGACGTTGCGCTGTGCCGTCGATTGGTAAATCGGGGGCGGGGGGGGGGGGCTGACAGCAAAGGCAGATTGGGATGAGGGATTAACCCAAAAAGAGGGCCAAAATGGAATTGGGATTGGCAAAAAGTGGGCCGAAAGGGCATTGGAATTAACTTGGGATTAACCCAAAATGTGCACCAAAATGGCATTGGAATTAACTTGGGATTCACCCCAAAAGAGGCTACAGCCCAGTACCTGCGATGAAGACGTCCACATTCTGTTGCACATCTTTTTCCAGACCGAAAGGCGCCTCTGGTACCACTGATGAGGATTTTGTTTTGCGGAGCTTGCGCGCTTGCCTGTCGTACCGCGCAACCGACAAGACTCCGTACGGGGGCTGGATCGGGGTCACGGCTCAGCGTACGTCTGCCGCGTTCCCGCCGCTGCCTCAGGGACCGGGTTGCGCCATCTGAAGTCCGCGAGCCCCGCCAGCCACACCCACATCGATTGGCTGCTGGAGCCGTCGGTCCCCAGCGCCGGCCACGGGGTCAGCGACGGCGTCCCCAGACGCACCCGCGGCCGCTACGCCAAAAATGCGCCGTGCAGCCCCGCGGTCGCCGGCACCCGAGGGCACAACGACCGTGGCACGTACTCCACCCCGTCACCGTCCTACAACTCTGTGGGTATGCAGCGCGTCGGCCACATTCCCCATAAAGTCACCCAGGCACCTTCTGTGCCCCCCCCCCCCCCCATCCCATGCAGATGGCCGTCTCGGGTGTATGGCGCGGCCAGGCTCAGGGGACATATCTCTCGGGATCATTCAGAGTGCGCCAACACGGTGGGTTTTGACACTTTTCCTGGGTTTTATGAACTTTTGGTCCAATGCGCCAAAATTTCGTCTCGTTGGGGGGGGGGGGTGTATACTTTTTGAAATCTGTGAGAAAAGGCCGTTTCAGAAATGTATGGGTTGGGGGGGGGTAGATGATCACATTTTTGAGCAAATGGAGCTCCAAAGTGGACGATGCGCAAGACAGGGCAATGCTCGAGGGACCACTGATTATTCTGAATCTGAATCGTCGTCATTGTTGCCCCTTTCCACACGGGCAGGGACCCCATTTTTCTCCAAATCAACGTCAAGGCATGTGGCCAGAAACTCCTGCTGTGAAGCCTTCATGGGGTGAACTTTATGATCCCAAAATTGACTTGCAAAAGAAGCGGCCTCGGCAGTAGACGGAATCTGGTGGTCCTCTTGGGTGCATGCAGGCTGCTGTGAACTGGCTGTACGAGGCTTTTTGGCCTTCCGATCAGCTCCCGGCTCACCTGCACCCACTTTACACCCCCAGAGCGCGCTCTTTTGCGCACCAAAGGTTTCTGTGTTGCATCAGGGGAAACAACAGATCGTGGAGAGAATTTGTATGCGGACATGGCAGCTGCCTGTTGACAAAAAGAGGCAGCAAGCAACATGCGCATGGCCACTGGGCGTTAGGGGACACCACGGGGACGTGCCTGAGGCGTGTATCCAGCTCTTACTGATGGCCACACCCATGCCCATGCCCGTGGCCTTATCCCTAGTCCCGCGTGCCTGCGCTGGGTGCAGCACATGGAGCTTGACAGCTCGCAAATAGCCCGAGGACAGGGACCTCCGTGGGGACTGCTCCTGATTGCTGTTTGTGCAGGACACCAGGGCCGTCCTTAAAAAAAGCCTTCTTTTTTGTTAAGCGCAGCCTTTAAGGACAGCCCCCAGAGACCACCAACTGCCAACCGCCACCAACCGCAGCCAACCGCCAACCTTTGTTCAGTGCTGTTTCTGTGGTTTTGTGTCTTGCCCATGTCTTGACCATGAAGCAGAGAGCGTCCCCGTGGACGTCCGTTTCTGTTGGCGTCACGAACCCTTTCTTTTCCTCTTTAAGGACAGCCCTGCAGGACCTCTGCACTGGGACCGTCCCTCGGCCACCCCTGCCCCCTGCGGAAGAACCGAGGCCTGGGGTTGAGGTGTATTCGAAGAGGGGCTGCTGCGACCAAGCGCCAGAGGCCAGCATTGGCCCCAGAGTGGCAACCAGCACTCGGGAGACGGGACAACCGAGCGCACCTCACGCAGCGACTGGCCAACAACAGCTGCTTGTGGCAGACACCCCCTTGCCCGCACCCCGGGGCTGTCATGTCTCGGAGTCACCGGACACGCGTTGCCGCACCCTCAGGGGCAGGGATGCATTAAAAGCGAAGGCACCGCAAAGACGGCCCCGGAGGCGGTTAGGCAGGCGGTCGGAGGAGGTTGCCAAAGCGGTTGGGGGCGGTTACTGTCGGTTACAAATGCCAGTGAGCCTGGCACTTGGCGTCAGGGAGACAGTGGCTGGGCATAGGCTGGGGGTCCTTGAAGGGGGGAGGGCACCCCCCCCCCCTTCCAATGCATTCCTGCTCTGGGGTTGGTACACTTGGGCCCCCCCGCACCACAGCCCTTTTCCCGTGCCGGCATCCCGCGCTGTTGTGTATCTCTGTGCAGGCGCCACGCCCTCCACCACAGCCCCGCCCAGTCATATCACGCAGTTCGAGCCCGGGACCGGCCTCCGCCACCTCCTCGCCTCCCATGGCCCGTCCCGCCCCCCGGGGCCGTTCCTGCAGCTGTTGGCGGATCCCCCGCAGCGCGACAAGGAGGTTGCGCCGGGCGGTATGTCAGTGATGGTGCTCCTCGGGGAGGAGGCGGAGGAGGAGGAGGACCTGTGACCCAGCCCTTGCCGGCCACTCGGTCTAGACCGCGGGGATACCGCCAATCTAGACTGCACCCCGTTAGCTCCGCCCCAGCCGTAGGTTCTGTGGGACTGTTGTGGAAAAACAGGACTAGCCTCCTGGGTATTAGGATAACTGGTCCCCCACTCACCCGTCCACGGGGGTTCCAGAGAAAAGCCGGACGGGCAGGGAGTAGGGGGGCCCTCCCACTCTGAAGGGCGCAGTCGGGCCTAGTCCTACCGGAGCCACCCCGGAATTTTCTCCTTCCCCTGCTCCGTGAACTGCGAAATTCCCTGGCTCCTTTGCATCGACTTTTCGTGTTTTCTGTCTTCCTTTCCCGATGGTAGCGTGCCTTCATTATGCAAAAATATTTCTCCAAGAGGGAAAGATGTAGAACATGCACTGGTCGCACAACACAATCACAAATCATGGGCTCTGATTCATCACCACAGCATCTCATCCGATGTGATAGCATCTGCATTCAGGCGCAGTCGGTAGTCTCTGGGATGTACTGTATGCGGCATCCCCAACATAGAAAAAGTGTATCCAAATAGCTCCAAGAGAGCGGCAATGCGTCCTATGGGGTATGCCTCTCCCCTTTCCACGATGCATATCAAAAATCTAGTATCCTCATCAAATCCATACTGAATGATCCACCAAACGGTTTGCAAGTTTGGCTTATCCAGCTGTGGTGTGCACTGAGTATCAAGAATGCGAACAGAAGCTATGCCATGTGGTGCATCGTGTTTCATCCGCGTGTTTAGGTTGTATTCATAAGCGACAGGGGAAAGGGATGTAGCTGGCATGCAGGCCTGGTACCTGGACATGGAAGTGAAAGCGTTTGCCCAAGAGATATAAAAGGGGGGAATGAGCCCACAGAATGTGATCCCCAGTGTAATCCGCCTCGTGTGCTTTGGAATTCGTTCATTCCATCGAATCACTGTGTGTGTCATAGGCAACACGCCACAACCCCAGAAATCTCGGGTTTGTGGTATGAGGATGGGTGCTGTGGAGGTGTGCATTTTATAGATAGTGTTGATCAAAAAAGCCAACAGCTTTTTCTGTATGTGCCTACTCATGCCGATTTTTTCGAAGATGTTCGTGGTGTGATTGGACACCTCACCAGTCAGGGCAAAATGTAGGGGCACGTTTTCCATGCCCAATTCCGCTGTGCTCTGTGTAGTCAGTATGTATGTGATGCCACTTCTTTGTATCCATGTACCGCACGGTGTGGGGATAGATTGAGCACATATCTGACAAAAAATTAGACCATTTGGCATATAGATACCATCGGTGAATGTCCCGAGCAGGACACTGAGTGAGAAGATGTGTGTCCTGACTGAGCTGTCTACAAACCTGGCATCTGTGATTATCCGGACGAGACAAGTGCTGTCTAGCGGATACAACATAGAGATGTGTTTGCCATGTAATCATACCATTCATGACCGTGTCTGTGTATAAAGAAAGCTTGGGATCTGGCTCTGCAAAGGGAACGGACTGTCGGCGACAGTATAGTTTGTGAAGTCCCTGGAGGATGATTCTGTCCAGGTCATGTACTTGCTGACCCTGAAATGTAAAGACTGGTTGAGCTTTTTGTAAAGGGTGCATCCAGCCGATCTCTGCTTCCTGGATCAGTGCAGTGTCTTTGGCACAACCATCCGCTGCATCCAGAACGTCATCCGAGTACGTCCCTTTTTTGTGGGAGAACAAGTGTGTAGGTGGCCGAAACTGGCTGGCAAGTTTTCTGCAATCATTGATTAAATCACGCAAAATGGCTGTCGTTTGTTCAGACTGTGATTCCAGTGCTGATATGTATGATTGTGAGTCTGTGTATGTCTGTGAACGCGTGTGCCAATGTCCATCTTGGTATGCATTCTTGTATCGGACATGCAGAAGAATCCATGCAACATACACTTCTACTGCAAAAGAATGGTCGGGCTGAATGGGAATGTGAATGGGGTACAGTGTGTATTCCAGAGTGACTGCATCCCCTACAGCTATAGCACCTCCACAGTGTCCATTGGGATAACGGGATCCATCCATCACATAAAATGGGTTTTCTGGGAAATTTTTGATGTCTGGCATTTGAGGACAAAAAGGACTCGCGGATGGGGGTACGGGAGTGGGCAGGTGGTACATCCAGCATGGAATTGGCCACTGGGCTTTTCTGGCTTCTGATAGAGTGTGAAAACCCGCATCCATCCATGTGTGTATTTGTACTGTCTGCCAAGGGTACATACATTTGCACATGGGTATGTCTTCCCATTCCTGAAGCACATATTCTGGCAAATGTATCTCTATTTTGAGATGATGCATCAGCGATAAAACTCTGTCATGATCTGTAGAATGAGCCAGGCACATTTTGCCAAAACATCAGATATACATGACATATCTGGATGAAATCTTTGGTATGCACGCCATATGCTCCTGGTAGTCGAAATTCTGACTATGTCATTCAAATGCAACAATTGTCTGATGAAAGTCATCAGAAAGGCATGAGACATGACTACAGTTGCAGGCATGATGCCCGTCCAGCCGGCGGAAATTGGTTGCATGAACAAGGCTGATGGGATCAAATCCCAATTTGCCGTGACTCTCAATGCTGATGCTGATGAGTGATCACACAAACGCATTGTGGCATTGGCTTGACACCAGCCATCCACCGCTGCGTCCCTCCTGCAGATGCAGAGTGCATCAAAATGGGATGGCGGGTGGTCTAGTGTATCGCAGGGCTATAGCGGCTCTGCGAGAAGCAGACAAGAGCGTGATGAAATCTTTTGGATGAAAGGCACGTGGAAGCACATGCCTACCCAAAATTCCGGCATAGTCCTGGCAAGAGTGTAAGGGAACTTCCACCTGATCGAAGGGACGGTTGGTGCAGGGTGACCTGATTCTGTTTGTATGAGGCTACAACACCAACTAATTTCAGTGTGGATGTATGCAAGTGAGTGTTGTTACTGGTCTGTGAGTTGCTGCATGTGTTCCAGATTTTCTAGGACAAAAGTGGTGTCATCCATGCAAGCAAATCGGGCAAATTGCCTCCGGGGCTTTGGGGTAAGGGAATGCCATCCAAAATGATGCTGATGCGCCCCCCCCCCTCCGGGGGGGGGGGGGGGCGCACAGTGGCCTGTGCCTCGCACGGCAAGCCCTCCTCCTTTGGGATTGGTGCATCCTTCACCGTTTGGGGGGGGGCGCTACCCCTACCCCTAACCTTGGGTCATTATCGTGGAGCAGGGGAAATGGTACCCGGTTGTACCTGCGGGCCCCTCATGGCGAAGTGGACATATGCGTTTGGGGCTCATTTGGGGCCCAGTCATGCGGCGCGGTGTCTTTCGTCGCACTTCCTTCACACAAAATTCAGGAACATTAACGCGGTGCCCGTTCCCCGGAAGCCAATTGCCCGTCCCCTGCGGCGCCTGCGGTGCGCAGTAAGCGCCCCCATCCATTCCAGCGGAGGGCTCCCTCTGCCCCCAAGGAGCCCCAAACGCGAGGGCTGTACGTATACACGCGTGTACGGGTGTACACACGTACACATGTGCAGACTACGCACAGTGTCCACAGACTATACTCAGGGAAACGTGCATGTGCACAGTGCCTACAATCCACGCGCAGTGTCCACAGACGATACGTGTACGCGCATGCGTCATGTATACTTCACGTATACGTATACGCGTATACCTACCAACAGAGGCTTTAATTGGGCCCGGAGAAAGTTGATGTGGACAAATTTCGAAGCCCTCCCTGGTTCCAAATATTTCCTTCAATTTTAAGGATTCTTTGTGCACAGCAACCATCGTCGCGTATACTTCACGTATACGTATACGCGTATACGCATATGTACGTATATTTGTCAATGTGGTTAATTGTGGGAAAGGAGAGGAGAAATTTTTTTTCCGCGGTACGGGGCTGCCCACGGTCATGCGCAAGAACCAACCCCTGGTTCCGCAGTCAAATTTTGGGGGGAAAGCGTGCACAAGAACCGCCCCCTGGTTCCGCGGTCAAACATTGCTGGTTCTTGGGCACGGGGGGTACATATCTGGCCCCTGGTCCTCCATCCTCCCGTCGTGCCCCCACTCCCTCAGTGACCGGCATTGGGTACCTGCTGGAGTGCAAGCCCGACACCTGCGAGGCCCTGGAGTACCTGCATCCCGCAGGAGGCGGCCGGGGGCCGGCGTCCCCGACCGCTGTGGCGCGCAACTCCGCCTCCTCGTCGACTTCGCTGGCGTCGTCTGTGGGGTCCAGTGGGTCAGGTCTGTGCCAGGGACGACCGGTTCTGACGGCCCCGAGGGCACAGGGCACCGGCAGAGGGAGGACGCTGCCCATGCGGAGGGGGGGCGAGAGGCGGGGGCGCGGGTGTTGTGGAGTAGTCGGTGGTACGCGACCCCAAACCCCCTAACCCCCCCCCCCCCCAAATGATGTATGAGAACGGCCGTACACCGGAGGAGGAGGGCCCCCCTAGACCCCCATCCCCCCTCCCCGCCCCCTAGAGCGCAGAAGGAGGAGAAGGAAAGGACAAACGGGAAAGAATCATTGCGGTTGTTAGAAGCCCCTGTCAAGAATATCATCCCGCAGATGCACACCCCAGCGCGCACAAGGCAGTGCTGGAGTCGGCAAACCCCACATGGACTCGGAGTGTGCATCTGGATGCACCTGGTCAACGGCACGGGTAACAGCCCCGTCTCCGGGACAGCCGACCCCCGGAGTAGTCAAACAGGACAAGTCCTCCAGGGGCTCCGTTGACACAACCAAAACACGTTCGGGCCCACAGAGGGTCAGAATGAGCAGTGGCGAGAGGCCAATAGGCGCCGCCAAAGGCAAACAACCTGAGACCGAGGCCTTGTGCCAAACCTCCCCCGCCCCCTAGACCCCCCCCCTTCCTCCCCTTCCAATGTTTAAGGCTGACAGCGGCGGAGGGGTGTCCCAGCCAACCCCCCTGCCCCCTCTTCTAATACCCCCCCCCCCCCCCCCCCCCTTCAGGGCCGCCAACCGCACGGAGACGTGTCACAAAGTGGTCGTTCGCCCCTGTTTTTGATGAAGAGATCTGGTGCAATGCAGTTTGCACCGGGGCAGCGGGGGAGTGGGGGTTCGCAGCGACACAGCCCCCCCCCCCACACACACACTGCAAACTGGCACGCTTGTTTGGCCACACACATGCTGAGAATTCTGTTCGAGCCTTCCCTGATTTGGTGAAGGCCGCAGACTGCGCGGGTGCTGTTTGAACCTTTGAACCGTCCGTTGTGGTGAATGAAGAGACCGGACCGGCAGTTCCCGTGCGCACTTTTTCTTCATTGTGTTAGTGTGAGTACCAGTTCTTGGGCTGCAGAAGGCACCTCCGCGACGTACGCATACCCGAGCAGCCAGGCCCCCTACCCCCCCCCGCCATTCATGTTTGGGTCGACGCAACCCGCCACCGATGGAGAGACGGAAACGGCTTACCAAAACAGCGGCTTGGCGGACCTTCACTGAAGGAAAGGGAAGGGAAGGGCAGCGAATGGCGATCGGCCAGTGGGCGCCGCCGGCTGCAGACGAGAACACAGTACCATGGCTTCTTGCCAAAACCCCCCCCTTCAGCATCTTGTTGCGTGCTGTTTTGCGCCGACGGGCGTGCCCCCTGCAGGACCTCGACCTGCGGGAGCACTGAAGCGCCCCCTCGCCTGCTCTCCCTCTGCCGCTTCCCCCACAGCCGGCAGCCGTGACGCGTTGGTGGCGGGGGATGCCATCTCCAAGTTGGCGCAGCTCCTGCCCGTCCTCCACCGGGGCGACGACTTATCCGAGGACGGCGTGTCGCAGGCGCTGCACAGCGTTGGCGAAGTGGAGGCCGTGCTGAGGCGCCTGCGGTCCCGCAGGGAGCACCTCTCCACTTCCCTGACCGGGGGCCGGAGCCTGATCGTCTAGCCCCAAGGCCACCCGATGCCGGACCCCGACCCTCGTCCGGTAGTCCCGGTGTACCGCGCCGCGCGACGCCTGTGCTGGACCAATGCAGGCTGTCGCCTGCGCACACACGTGGGGACCCACACTCTCCACAGTTCTTCGTCTGCCTGTCTGCTTGCCTTCCCTACTCGCCTTTCAGCCTCTTTGCATGGCGACCTGCCTGTCCCTCACTTCGTTTTTGACCATCTTTGACGCCCCCCCCCCCCCCCTCCAGGGCGCCCAGCCCATGCCCAGCCACTGTCTCCCTGACGCCAAGTACCAGGCTCAATGGCATTTGTAACCGACAGTAACTGCCCCCAACTGCTTTGGCAACCCCCTTCAACCGCCTGCCTAATGGCTTCTGGGGCCGCCTCGGAGGCCCCTTCCCTTCCAATGCATCCCTGGCCCCACACCCCCAAATATCCGTCTGCAACTGAAGGTCATGGGGGAATTCAGTTTGCAAGTGGTACAATGAATGCAGTCCACACCTTATGGACGACTGCTATTTTATTGATCCTGGTTGTTCTTTAGAGTCGGCAGAAAGGACACGCACTCAAGTGACCCGCAGAGCTAACCGAAAAAAACGCCTCACTGTACTTTACATAGTGGAGCACCCCAACCAAGAAGGGGACACGTGCATTGATTGGACTTCGCAGTACTGCTGGACTAATGGCTGGAATTGTCTATGGCGGGGACATTCAGTCTATCAGAACCGACCATTGATCCCCCAAAGATCCGTCCTGGACGAGTCTCTATATTTGTGTATATACCACTGCCGCGTTGTTGGTGCGGGCCACCGTTTGGGGCTCCGGCCATGCACATCGTTTTTGCGTGTGCCCGACGCCGAGCGGCGCGGCGCCTCACCTGCAGTGTCCCCGTCCCAACGCTTTGGGCCCCTGACGGTCCGCGTGCCGGAGGGCGATGGCCCTTTGCCCCCCCCCCCCCCCCAAACACACATTCGCGAGTTCTTCGGTAGATTTGCGGACGTGATCACGACGGCGACGGTGGCCACGGTCCCCCCCACCGCAGGGTAGGTCTGGACGCGCCGCGGACAAATTTTGCCAAATTTTCGCAGGAAATCGCGATTTATTGCCGTTTTGGGCCGTTTTCGGCTTGAAAACTCCGCCCGGCGGTGGCCGGTCGGGCGAACTCGGGCTAGCCGCGTCAAAACGCGCGGTACTTCGGCTCATCGAATCCGGAATTTCATGCTCTTCGATTTAGTCCACGGACAAATTTTGCCAAAAATGCACGTAGCCCCGGGAAATCGCGATTTATTGCCATTTTGGGCCGTTTTCGGCTTGAAAACTCCGCCCGGCGGTGGCCGGTCGGGCGTCCAAAATGGCCATGGGGTGACGGTGTCCGAGCATCTCCCGCAAGGGCCCGCTGCCCGGCCCCCGGGGCACGGGCCGCGCATGTACATAGACCAGTTCGAAGGCCGAACGCGCGCTGCACTTCGACAAGTCCGAACGCGTTTGGGAGAGGGGGGGACGGGGTCCCTGGGAATATGGGGAAGGGGCGGGTCGGGAAAGGGGGCGGAAGTGGTCCCATGCCGTTTGGCAGCCCCCGCGCAGCGGGTGGGCGGTCCCCAACTGCACACGAATGGCCCGGCGGAGGACAAAAGGCGAGTGCGTTGCGCTGCGGACACATATTTGGGGCAGACCCGGCGGAGGGGCGGTGGGCGGCGAGGCACAATGCACTCCACGCACACGCCGAGCAGTGCCTTGAGGCAGCCTTTTGGGGGGGCTCGGGGGCAGTTGAACCCCCGCAAATTGGCCCGAAGCAGGCGCCCCTCGAGGCATGTCCGCCATTCCGAGCCTCGTCCCCCTTCGATCCGGGAGAATGTGGGGCATTGGGGGGGGGGGGTCGTGACGAACCGCTTTGCCATTCAACGCCCCGAGCACGCGCTTTCCGCCGGTGTTCAACGCCTGAGGCACATTGATGTGAAGAGGGGTCCCTTCGAACCCCTTGTCCACGGCCCCCGGCCCCCCTTCATCGGGTCGCAACAACAGACAAAGCTGCCGGCCCGCATTTCTGTTGAAAGCTGCCGGTGGCCCGGCCGGGGCGCAAACACTGCCACACGTGGTTGGTTGCATCGTCTTTTCTGCGGGGGGCGTGCGTTTGCGGGTCCGCGCCAACCGCGGCATCAGGGCATCCAACTGCTAACCGCCAGTAACCGGTTTTCCCATCGCCCTTGAAATGTCTTCTGCCCTCCCTCAGTGCAAGTCCCCACGACAAGTCCCAATGACCACCGTCTGCCCAGCACAAGCCTGTCAGGGCGGGTCATGGGGGCATTTTGGACTCGGTCCGCGGCCATCGCTCGTCGATCGGGTCGTTCTGTTCCGGCCGGTGTCGGTCACCCCAGGGCCCTAGCGCGCGCGCCAGGCCGCCGAGGGGGGGTTGGGGTGGGTTGGATAAAGGCCTCTCCTGGTCGCTGGTCTCCTGCGCTTCCTTCCCTGCGAGACTCAACTGGGGGCCGCGCACGTGGGTTTCCGGTCACAAGGCCTGCCGGACGGCTGACAGCCCCCAGACCCCGCGGTGGCGCTCGCGGGCGGGAGCCACCGCCGTCCCTGTGTGTGTGTGAGCGCGTGGGGGCAGGCGGCGGGGCACTCCGCGTCTCACGGGAGTGCCGCGCCCGGGGGTCTGGGGGGGGGGGGGGGATATCGTGGCACACCCGCTCGCTCCACCGTTGGCTGCTGTCAGGGTTGTGTGTGCCCGGTGCTCTGGGTCTGGCGCCAAAGGCGCCGAAAAAATTTTTGAGAATTTTTTTTCACCAAATATATGGCAAATGATGACTTTTCTGAACCCCCTCGACGCGCTGATTCCAAAAATCCCATTTTCTTTTTTTCCCGATTTTTGGGCCTGGGTCACCTCCAAGGCCTGGGGGTCAGACTCGGTAGGATTTCGGGCCCAGTGGGGGAGGCTTGGGAGCCTGGCGCAGGGCCCACCACGGAGTAGTGGGCCAGGGCACCGCAACCTCCGCGTCACAGGGACATGCGGCTGCAAGGCACGGGAGGGTCAGCTACGGCGCGCGGCACGACGGGGGGAGGACCCGCACTCCGTGACTGCCGTTTGGCACGGGTGGGGCCGCCGTACCGGCGGGGTCCAGCATCCCATGGCCTGGGAACCCGCCTGGGGCCTAGGGCAGCTGGAGGGGTCCCAGGGCGCGCACAGCGCTTCCCTGCCCTGGTTCCCGGGTTGCGGCGCTGCAGCCCGGTTCGCCCAGGAGGCTCCGAGGGCGCAACACCTGGCTGGCCCCCCCTGTGACAGAGGGGGACAGGGCGCCGACGGTTCTGTGATACGTCCCGCACGGGGCTTCCGTTTGGGTCGGCACGTCACCGTGCAGACGGCGGGCATTCCGGCAGATAGGAGTGGGGTGGGGTTTGGGTGGGGGGGGGGGGGGGGGCATGCATTTTTTTTCCGAGTTTGTAGCCAAGCTGTTGCAGGTGCGTCGTTCACTGTTCAACACCGTCTGTGTTTTTGGCACGACTTTTGGAGCGTTTGCAGGTGTGTGCCGCCCAAAGAGCTGCTCGTGCCGATGTGGTAAACCACAGCCCCTTCTGGCGCAGCCTCACTTCTCACACTTCTGGCGCTCCTGACCCGCCTTGTGCCATGCTGATCACCGGTTCCCCTGTCACCCTTCCTCAATGTCCGAAATCTGGCCCTTACTTGTCTTGTACCTTGTGCCTCGGTCGAGTGGCTGGGCAAGGCAGTCACATCCTCAAGTGCTGCGGTCTCTTTCACATGGGTTCTGGACAGCCTTACGTTGCAGGGTGTGCTGAGCCACATGGGGTGCGCAGGGCAGCGCACCCACAGCGCAACCATTTGGCCGTCTGGGCAACCCAAGGACGTGCCGTCTGAGCCACGAGCGGAGCACAGCAGTGACATGGGGAATGCCATGCACGCAGTGCGCACGCAGTGCAAAGTTTTGGATGTCTCTTCCGGACAGATAGTACGTGCACCAAAACCTTGGTCGACTTCTAGGTGATTCTCGAACTGAGATGCTCAAGATCATCGCTCGGTATGGCCACGTCCACAGCTGCAAAGAAGTCCACGTGGTCATCGTCGCTCGAAGGCTCTCGATCGCCGATACTCGATGGTGGCGAGTCGACACCAGGACCGGACAGTTCTTCTTCGACGATGCTGTTGGTTATAACTACAACCAGAAGTATCGATGGACACCTAGCCAACCCTATGGTATTGACACCTTTCAGTCTTCCCCCTAGTAAACAGGTGACAGGTATTCTTGGGTGAGTATCCTAGCCTCTGCGTGCACAATATGCACGCAGTGCACACGCAGTGCGCACGCAGTGCAAACACTTAGCCATGGCAGTCGCCGGCTATCACTTGAAGATGGTTGCACCTCTGAAGTGATATGTCTCTACCCTCCAAAAGGGTGGTTTGGAAAGTTGTGTGGGCACAATCTACACTCATGTGCAGTGTGAGGGGATACGCAGCGCCAATCCACGCTCTTCTTGAGAGTTGCTCTGAGACGGCAGTGGTGAGGTAGCCTCTCTACTCATGTCTGCTTCGGAGGCCCCAACACGGCAGAGGGTCTTCAAAGTAGCACACGGCGTAAGGAGCCCCCCATGAATGCAACACTCCGGGATGCGACCCTTTGGTCAGGGAGGGGGCCCTTGCCGCGGTGCGCGGGCGGTGCAAACGTTGGGCATATGTGGGGCCCCTACCGGTGGTAATTGCAGCCATCAAGAGGCCTCCAGGAACGAACAAGAACTACCCACACGCCTTGGGGAACTATTGGCAGCCATAAGAAAAAACAACCTCGGAAGACAGGTCTCAGCAACACAGGAGAATACGTGAGCTTCGCCACAACATAAGGCCAGTAGGCGTGGCACTGCGTAGTGCATATGCAAGGGGTAGACCAAGCAGGTAGTGAACAGAGACAGCTCCCCAGGTAAAGCTGGAACACATGCTAAATGTGGAGCCCTCGTTTGTACTATATGCCCTACTTCTTGAACCAGGCGGTTGCCTGAGAGCTCGCATTACACTCTTTGAACTTGTTGAGCCTGGACAAAAAAAAAACAACCTAGGAAGACAGGTCTTCTGCTTGCAACTGAGCATTCTAGGGTCCTATGGGCTGTTTGGGTGGGTGCATCTTGGGATGGTGCACCGGTGTGTGACCACTGATAGTTGCCACGGGGCGGACGCGGTGCGCGCGCGGTGCACCAACTCCCACAGGAACGCAGAGCTCTCGTGACAGGGCGTTCGTGTGCTCAGCTCCAAGCCCCGCCCGAGCCACGGCGTCTCAAAGACGGTTTACTTTGGCAGAATCCCATTTGTATGTCCCTTTTTTTGTAAATGCAACGAGCCACTGATGTGCAATTGAATGTGTGCTGCTAGAGGACAGGATGGCGCCGGGGCGGTCCCAGTCCCATGGTGTACCCTGTGCCCCGTCCGCAGGCTTGGTGCTTTCCGTGCTGCCACCGTTCGTGATGCGTGTCGTAACGAAGCCATTGTATCGCGTGCATTTCCCAGTCCATCCGTTTTGCGTCACCAGCGGGTGTGGGATTCTGCAGGTGCCTCTCTTCGCACGGTTTTTTTCCAGTGGGAGGGGGGGTGGGGGTCCATCAGCATTGAGATGCTTGGTGTCTGGCGTACCCTGAGCACCACCTGAGCACCACCCCTGCCATGTTGTCACCTCCCCCCGGGGGGGGAGGGCGGAGCGCTGACCACGAAAGCCCCCCCCACCCACCTTTGGGGCCCCTTTAACCCCCCCTCTTGCCCTTTTATTTTTTTTACTGGACGTTGGCAGCAGTTGTTCACAGCAAACAACAGATGGCGCAAACCGCCGAAGACAAAATCCTGACCTACAAACCCCCCCCCCCCCACACACACACCTATGCCCCCCCTCCCAGCTCTGGCATTCACCTAGAATCATTTAGCCCCCAAGGGCTATATTTAAGAAACAGTACTGGGGTAAGCCTCCAAACTGTACATTTAAAAAAAACCCGTCGCACCCTTGGAAGAGTTGCGCCTGCACTTTGGGGAATGTGAACCCCCCAAAAAGAATGATGCCATCGCAGGAACAGGAATCGTGGAGGTCCTCCGGAATGCTGCTCAGCGCGGCTTCACCGGTGCCAATGCGTGTCTGGTAGATGTATTTTGCTTCAGGGGCCACAGCGTCTATGCTGTGGTACGGACCCCCCCAACTTCCTAAACCATCAAAACCTTTGTTTTTTGGCTATACTCCAATTTTAGACAGAAAGATAAATAGAAATGAAAATGTTGTGCGCACAAGTATGCCGGCTTTGTGTCCTTGAGGTCACAACAAAACTGACTCGAGATGCTTGTTTTGAAAAGAGATTTCCTCAGGGTACACTCCCTTTTTTTTTTGCTGCTTGGGGCTATGGCGGAAGAAAAAGAGGACTCAGATAGTTTGTTGTTTTTTTACAAGGGGCCGCATCAAACAACAGCTTGAGCTGATGATTGCTCTTTACAAAGTTGAGTGAACACCAAAGGTCACCTGAGTTACAGCCACAAAAAAAGATTACTCTCGTTACACTTTTTTCTTTGAGGGGATGAAATCCAAATACAACACTCCGGTGATGAAATATGTAGCTCGATCGACGCCTCTTTGGGTTGTGGGCCCGATGCCGCAAGGGATGCCACGCTCTTTTTGCGCCTGTGCCCCCGCCACGGCCGGCGCCGCACAACCACAATCACAGTGCACGGGACAGTGCGTTCTGCGGGCTTGGCCCCGACCAGCAAGGGCTGTTCAGCCACAAGCCAAGCCATTGGCCGGATGCGCGAGATCGCAGGATTCCGTCGCTCGCTCCCAGGGCGGTCCTCCAGGGACAATACAATGCGTTGTTGCTTCCACTAAGGACGGCCGGGGGTTTTCGGTGGCTTGGGTCGGTTTACCGACGGCGCGTGGCGCTGGTGGAGGGACAGGCATCCTGGCACAGCCAGCCAGGCTGGGCTTCTCAGTGTAGTACCCGTGGGCCGCCTTGGCACCCCCGAATGGGGGCTGGAGACGCGCAGCATATTGCGGTGCCTCCCGCCCACGCAGTGCTGTCACCTTGTCTTTGACCCATGTTTATGCAATAAACATAAGTTTAATTCACTGTGCACCTCGTCTGTATCTTAGACTCACTGAGTTTTTGGTTTTTTAACCCCACGTGGGTCACTGCATGCCTGAGCCAAGTCGCACGATGGAATTAGACAATAACGGAAAGGCAGACAGTGAATTGCAACAGGCGCATCCTTCTGGGCCAAATTCGAGGGCAGCACAGATCACGGACGACGCACAGCGTGAACAAGCAGTCATCGCGCTCCGAAAATGGCGCCAGTGGACTGAAGGCCCGTACGCAACCCTCGTGGGGAAAGGACTGCACAAGGAGGAAATAGCGGAGTGGGCAGTGCAGCTGGAGGAAGACATGGTAGAGCAGGAGGTCCCAGATGGAGCTGTCGGCGCGCTGTGCACCAGAGCGGGACTCCAGCACCTCGAAAAGGACGAAGCCATCGCAGCTCTTGCGGTGTACCGTGTGCGAAAGAACCTCCAGCCCGACTTCCTCAACGGCACCTTTATCGAGTGGAAGGACGCCACGAACGCAGGCGGCGAACCGGGAGAACAAGAAGGAGCGGCACGCGAGGCGATTACCACACCGAGCCCGGGGCAAGGGGAATCTGGAGTCGCAGCATTCCATGAACTCGTAGCCCGACTGGCTGCAGCGCGTGTGGAGAACGACGCACTACGCAAAATATTGGTGCCCCAGCTCAATGAAGAGGCACTGAACAAACTGCTTGGTGAGCACCTCCCATACGCCTGGATGGGAAGTTTACTGACAGGCCTGAAGTCCTATAAGGAAAAAAACGAGCAGTGGTTCACTGAGGAGCTGGCAATTCTAATCTGGAACACTGTCAACGAGGAACTGAGAGCGAAGCGGCAAGGCATGAAGTCAACGAACCCCCAAAACCAACCCCAGGGGATGCAGATGGTCCCTCACCAACAGGGAGGCGCCATGACGGGAGGCGGTACAACTCTTCACACCCCCCCAGGCAATTGCTTTAAATGCGGGGGGCCTGGCCACTGGGCTACTAACTGCCCCCTCGCCACTCAAAGGCGGGGGGGGAGGGTTCAAATGATGGGGCAGCAGCAGGTCCTAGTTTCGTCGAAGGGGGTCGCATTCGATATGGCTGCCCCCCCCCCCTGGCCAGTGTCGTGTCTGCGGGGGGAACCACTGGGAACAGTACTGCCCGCATGCGAACCCCCAGGGAGTGCCACAGATGTTCCAAAGCGCCACAGGAAATGCAGCACAACCCCACCCCCAGCAATCCTTTCAGGGTGCCAGTCCACCCCCCGCCGCGGAGGGAGTCCCCCAATTCCCCAACGCGCAGGCCCAACAACACATGCAGTCCATTTACAGAGAAATGGGGTTCCAATTCGGAAACCAGGCATAGGGGCACGCGGGGGGAGGGTCAGGCAGTGGCACAGTGTACATGGCAGATGTGTCCGTCGCCATACGAACATATTTCTCCATTTCGTCCGATGAATGGTCTGACGGCCCACTGCAAGTGGCAGCAAGGGCGATTACATCAGGATCCAGGGAAGCATACATGTCTGCCCTCCGTCAGTTCGCCAAAAACAGCGAATCATCCGATACTCTTGAGGTCGCACTCAACAAGAGAATCTGCGCAATCGCCAGGCGAAAGCGGGGTAGATCTGCAGCAACCGGACTGGTGTCCGCGCTCCGAGTGCTGGAGAAACTCAGGCTCTTACCCCCTTCAGTCCTCCAACTCCACTTGCTGCAAGTGGAGGCCATTGCACGCATCACAGCACCCCATGCCCCCCCGAGACCCTACGGTACGGCACAACACCTCGAGTTCCTCGGCAGGGCCCGTATCCACTGGGCGTGGCCCCGCCTGTTCTTCCTCGCGACTTGCGCAGTTGTCTTCAGAATGCGTAGCGGGGATTCGGAAAGCGTCTCGTGGGAAGGGATCACCACCCCTGGGTGGATCGAGTTTTTCGATGAGAAACGTGGAAAAGAATGGGTACAGTACCCACTCTCGCCCTTCCTTGAACAATGGAGGAAGTACGTACTATCCCTTAAGCACCCCAACACCCCCCCCCAAAGCCCAGTCCTGCCAGGTGGCAGGAATGCACTGCGCAGCATCCAGAAAGAGTGCATGCAACACTGCCCCCTTGGGCACATCACATGGCATCCATGGGCACGCATGGCTGCAGCTGCATTCAGGATCCTGGGAGGAACACTGGCCAGCCTGGCAGACTGGGGAAGGTGGAAGGACCTCAAACAGGCCAGGCACTATGCCAAGGCACCTGCAGACTGGTCCCTGCCTGAGTTCCTCTCCCTACCCTACCCTGAGAGCTTCACAGGCTTCCCTTCACGCGACATGGGAGGGGTATCCATCAGAACAAAAGATGTCTGGCCAAGGGAGGCCTGGGAAAAGCGAACAGGGCCCAGGAAACCCACGCCGAAGCCAGCTCCCGAATCCGTCGAGCGCCAAAAGCCTCGGGGCACGGCCGGTGAAAACCGGGGCGCGAAGCCAGACCAGTCTGACTCATCTGAAGACTCCTCCTCTTCCGGAGACTCCTCAGATGAGGGCATGGAAGTGGACGAGGATACCACAAACCCCCCCCCACCCCCTGATGTGGCCGACGCCGGGGCAGGCACCACTGAACCCGCTGCTGCGACAGCCCCCATTGAGGGAAGCAAAAACTGCCCCATCGTCCTGGATGACCCCAGAGATGGCATCGCCCCCCCCAAAGTGGGCCCCACAAGTCCTGATGCGGGGCGACCAGACGAGGGGCTCGACGGGGTGGCGGGGGAAGGAGCAGTTGAGGCAGAACCCACCCCAATGGTCGGCCCCAGAGAAGCGGATCCCCAACCATCGGAGGGAACCACCACTGCAGACACCGGTTCCTCACTGGCCCCAGGGGATGGATGTCTCACGCCACAGGCGCAGATACGGTCAGGACCCCCCCCTGCAGAAAGAGCAATGGACAGGCCCCACTCCCCCACCCCCCAGACCCCATCCCCAGCCCCCCCGAGAGGGCCTCAGGGCATGCCCCCCCCCCCCCCCCCCAGACTGCCCCGAGGGCAGTCCCAGCCCAGGCAGAAAACGCCCACACAAGCGACTTTTTGCCCTCGACAAGCGCCCCCACGTGCCCAGTGGTGAAACACCGTACCCAGCAGACAAGGTACCGATGGTACAGAATCCGCTGCCCCCACCTGAGCCACGAGACACGGCACCACACAGTGGCTATGACGTCTGTGCGCCTATGCGGCACGGACGTTTCCTCCACTGGGTACCAGGACAAATGCTACTGCCAGCTCCTGGAGAGGCACCATGGCCCGATGATAAAGAGGATCCAAAAGATGATAAAGAAAGTCTCCAAGAGTGCTGGCTTCAGGTCCCAGAAAACCCAGGTGACAGCTGGGTTGTTGCGGGATTGGGCTGTGATCACACTGAACAGGTCCTGGGAGGGGGGGACGATTCACGAAACCCTCCCAATTGTCCTGGAAATCCTCGTGACCCTGACGCGGTGTGACATAGACGAAGAGGATTACGACCCCTATGACGGCACGGACCGTCCGAATGGCCCCCTGGATCCTGGTGTGGCGGCAAATGGCCTAGGGGAGGCAGGATGTGTCCCCGTACCTCCAAATATTTGGGAGAAGCATGCACCTAAAGGCCTGGAGTGGGCGCTGCGCCAGATCCCTGACCAAGGGTGCACATGGGACCCAGGGCTGGCCGCCATGGCGGAGCGCATGTGCGCGGACGGCCTGCTTAATAGGGACCTGCAGGGGGGGCCGTCGAACCTCAAGGCTTTTGCCAAGCCGAAGAATGCGACGAAAGGGGCGCTGATTGCTGATCTCAGGGCGTTGAATGCCCTGCTCCCGAAGCCCCTACCCTTTGCCTTGCCCTCGCTCTCAGAGCTGGGGGACTTGTTCACTGCATGCAAACACTTGGGCCAGCCCATCTATTTCGCCAAAATTGACATATCCAATATGTATTGGGCGTGCAAGATGCCAGCCCACCTTCGTGATTCTATTAGGTTTAGAGTAAACGGCAGGTCATATCACATCCCCTCCCTTCCTTTCGGGTGGGCCTTCAGCCCCATCCTTGCTATTGAAACCCTTTCCAGAAGCTTGGTGCTTCAGTTCCCTGGGACCATCATCCTGATCCAATATCTCGATGATGTGTTGCTCATCTCCACCAACCCCCTGTGCCTCAGTCTGGAGGCAAACCAACTGGCTACAGACCTCTCGAAAGCCGGTTGGAAGGTGAGCCCAAAGTCCGATCTCGAACCGAAAACATCCGTCACATGGCTGGGTAAAACCATTGACGGCGCCAATTTCTCCATGGCACAGGCTCCCACATACCTGGCACAGGTGATTAAAGGTTGGGTAAAGTTGGCCTGCAGGACTTACACCGAAAAGAGGGCACGTCGGTTGGTGGGAAAAATATTGTGGGCAGCGACCCCCTCCAGACAGCCCCTCCCTTTCCTCCAAGGGCCCATGGCGTGGACCACCTGGGGACCCCCTTGTGCCCCCTTCACCCCCCCCCCAGGGTGCTGCGCTCCCTCTGCCATGCAATCTCACTGTGCTGTCAACCATGGCATGCCAAAAGATGTGTTGACCCGCAACATACTTGGTATGTGGACGCTGCCAGATCTGATGCTGGCTACGTGGCGGCGGTCTGGGGACAAGAACTGGGGTGCAGAATTAAACTCCTCCCAGAGTGGATCTTCTCACAGCAATCTGCAGAGCTGATGGCTATTGAAATGGCAGCGAAATTGGCGGTCCAGATGAAGCTCCCAGCGATCCATGTGGGGGCAGACAACCTGGGCGCCATATGGTCAGCTATCCGCCTATCGGGAAGTGTGGGGAACCCTGGCAGAGGACGACTGCTCCGCCGCCTTGCACACACCCTGAGATGGGGAAACCTGCATCTAAAACTCAGCTGGGTTGCTTCAAAACATAACCCAGCAGACCACCCCTCAAGGGTCTTTGAATTTGACTCCCCCACCCTGATGCACGCCTCGGCGTGGGCCACATTCATAGTGGCGATGAGACAGTCGACTCCACACCTTCTCCACATGGGCTGGGCGGGCTGCGGGCGGTAGGAAATTGCTGAGATGTGGCCGTGACCAGCCGACCCCGAATGATCACGACAACGGATTGTGCATGCAGGGGTGCCAGGGGTGCAGGAGAGAGACAACATTAAACCCATGTTTATGCAATAAACATAAGTTTAATTCACTGTGCACCTCGTCTGTATCTTAGACTCACTGAGTTTTTGACCCACCCACCCACCCCCGACCGCCACCCACCAGCCATTCAACCCACCCACCCACCCACACACCCTCAGCACTCCAGTCTCACAGTCTACTCTTACGGCACACGAGCCACGTGGCCGTGACCAGCCGACCCCGAATGATCACGACAACGGATTGTGCATGCAGGGGTGCCAGGGGTGCAGGAGAGAGACAACATTAAACAGGGTTGCACTGCTCCCAGAGCGTTTTGGAGAAATGAAGGGCATCTCCGCCCCATCAGCTGGCAAATGGGGGAGGGGGGCGTTCCTTCCCCAGGCTCCCTGCCAGCAGACTGATCACCTCAAAGGACCTGAGAGAATTGAACCCTTGAGATCTTGGTTCCCTCCACAGGCCCTGCACCACAAAGAAGCCCTGCACCTTCTAAAATCACGCTGTAGATGTCCCGTTGAGTTGTGTAGGATCATTTGTGGTGGTGTGGATGGCACCCTCGCAAATCGCCGACACGACGGAATTGAATCATCAAACCGCATGAGAGGCAGGGTCGGGGGACCGTTGCACATTCTGGGATTGCAAGGGTGGGGGGGTGGGGGGGTCGGCCGGAGGATGGGCCATATGCTTCCTTAATGTCTTGACCACTACAACCCGCCGCCGATGGAGAAACAGAAATGGTGGGGTCAAGACAGCGGCTTGGTGGACCTTCAGGAGAAGATCGACACTGCATCACACGGTGAAGAATAAACGGGTGACTGTCCAGGGCCCCGTAAAGAAACCACCGATGGACTATATGTCACACAAGGGGTGGGGGGGTTGGCACAAGGCCTCGGTATCTGATTGTTTGCCTTTGGCAGCGCCTATTGGCCTCTTGCCACTGCTCATTGTGACCCTCTGTGAGCCCGAACGTGTTTTGGTTGTGTCAACGGAGCCCCTCAATGACTTGTCCTGTTTGACTACTCCAGCGTCGGCTGTCCCAGAGACGTGCTGCTGCCCGTGCCGTTGACCAGGTGCATCCAGATGCACACTCTAAGTCCATGTTGGGTTTGCCGACTCCAGCACTGCCTTGTGCGCGCTGGGGTGTGCATCTGCTGGATAAGTTTCCTGGCAGGGGCTTCAAACAACCGCAATGATTCTTTCCCGTTTTTCCTTTCCTTGTTCTCCTTCTGCGCTCTGCACCGTTTTCGGCGAGCGCGGTCTGCCCTCTCCTGTTGCCCTCCTTGGTTCGTCCCTCTCCCCCTGCCCCGCCTTCTCCATTCTTTCTGCCCTTGGGGGCATTGGGTGGCGGGTGTGTGTGTTGCTGTAGGGAGGGGGTACAGGAGGGGGAGGGGGAGGGGGTTCGTCTCTCCCTGCCCCCTCCTTCCACTTGAGGAGGGAGATCGTGGCTCAAGGGGGCTCCTTGTTGGTGTCGGTGTGCTTGGTGTGGGTGGTTTTGGCCACTTGCTTCTGCTGGCCCACATATCCTAGTCTATCCTGGGCGTAGTTGCATGCTGTTTGCGGGCATGATGGCCTTAGCTGGCACGGCGGTGGTAGACCATGCATGTAGCGCCCGCCGTCAGTCTAAGATTTCGGGACCGGGGCTAGTTCCCCTTCGTACACGTTCCCGTAGTTGGGGAGAGGGAGGAGTCCGCGGCCTCCCCCCCCTCCCTTGTAAAGTGCCTGTTGGCTCATCACCCGGGGTCCACAATGCCCTAGGCGTCTTTTCTGGGCTATCCTTTGCTGTCCTAGGCTGCCCTCTATTGTTGTTGCATGGGTGAGTGTGTTCCGCCATTGTTGGTGTTGGTGTTGGTGCTGTGTTGGCGGAGCTGCAGGGGTAGTCGCTGGGGCGTGGTGCTTGGGGGGGGGGGGGGGGGCATTCTGAGTGGTGTCAGCGTTGCTGCTGGTGATGTGGTTTCCTGTAGCACTGGCAACCAAATTAGTCTCAATCTTCGATGCCTGATGGGCTGTGTCCGCCATTGGTGACCCTCTCCCTCCGTTGCTGGATCACATGTGGTTCAGTCGCTGCCAACATCAGTGCCCTCCCACTCTCTGGCTTCCCCCACCTCTCCTTGCCCCTAAGTGGTTGTTGTGGTGTGTAGTATGGCACTGGCAACCAAATCAAGTCTCAATCTCCCAGTCCTGACGGGGCTGCGTCCGCCATCAGTGACCCATAACCCTCAGTTGCCGGATCACCTGTGGTTCGGTCGCCGCCAACATGAGTGCCCTGCCACTCTCGCGTCTCCCCCACATCTATGTGCCCCTGTGTGTTTGTTGTGGTGTGTGGTCTTCTATGTTGCTGTGTGTGTTAGTGTTCATACATTTTCAACCCCAGTTTTGCTACTATGATGTTAGTGTGGCTTAGTTGGGCCATGAGTCTCACCGAGTTGTCCACTGTGAAGTGTATCCCTTCTCCCACAATAAACACTTCGGGTGCCCATATCCTTTCCTGCGGTACCCACGCACCGCCTGCCACTGCCTGCACCAGGTAGACTCTATCTAGCCCCAGCAGGTACATTCGTGTTGCTCCACTCAGGTAGCCTCCTGTCCACCCCCGTCTCCTCTTTTCCCTTAGGAATCGGTCCCCCTTTAGCCTGGGTAGGTGTGTTGTGTACCACCTGAATTTCTCTCCAACAAATAGTGGTTTGGTCGTATTTATGTTGTATCCCTTTGGAGGCGGTGCGCCTGTCAGCTGCGGCTCTGCCCGTCGACTTTTTTTTTGTCGCCACAGCCACGAGCTCCACGTGTATTCTGCCCCTTGGTCCTTGCTATCTTCTTCTCGGCTTTGTTGCTAGGCCCGCTGTGGGGTCTCCCTGTGCAGCTCATTTTGTCCGCAGAATTTGGATCTGAAGTATGTTGGGTTGAACTGAAAGTTTGTGTAGTGTGGCTGTGGGGTTGATTGGTTGTTCCCTCCCTGCCCTGCTGGTGTCCCGTTACTCCTCCGGTTTTCATAAGCTGAGTTCAACCGCTTGAACAACTCCGTTGCTTTGGGGGCGCACGTAGCGCAGGGCGCGCGCAGTGCAAGCACAGTGCAACTATTTGGGCGTGTGGCCGTACTAGAGACCCATACTTTGTGATACTAGGGGGGCATCATTCTTGTTTGAGAGTACGTTTTGATACTTCTTCCACATTGGGGATATGGCATTTTTGGATTTTCACCTAGTTTCACCCAGTTCCATTTTTTTCACTTTTTTTTTGGCTCATTTCCACCTCATCCACTCTTTCCTATTTTGATTTCTCCCCACCATGGGACCGCAAGAAGGCAGAGGTGATGTATCCTTGTTGTTAATCCCCCATCATGGGGATCCCAAGCAGGCACGGCGGATGTCGGACCTCTTGATCATGATCAAGGCCGAGGGACAATCCAGCATCCTCCCCAAGTGCTGTATCACGTTCAAGTACTATAATCGAAGATGACCTCACGGGCTTGATCTAGCCAAGACGTACCATGCCATCATCCCGAGACTGTCGGCAGTGGGGCTATGCTAGACAGCCATACCCAGCACCCCTGGGTCCATCCTCCCAACCCCATTTGTGGAAGATGGACCACCTCCTGCCCCCACTGAAGGAGGTCTCCCAGGGTCTACAGTGGGACATGCTCTTGAGGCAGGGGTGATATAAGGGCGTTTGGAAGGGGTGTGCTTGGGGACTCTTCAGGGGGAACTTGGTCGAAAAAGTAGCGCGCAGTGCGCGCACAGTGCAAGGGCTCCTTTCTCCTGGTGTCTGTCCACGATGTCTTTCTCCTCTTCTTCCGTCACCTCGAAGCCTTCCCCCTGCACATATCTTTTGTACTTGTACAGCTGCTTGCATGTTGCTGCCCAGTTGTGTGGCCCTCTATCTTCCTTCACAAATACAAACGCCTCGTGCAGTTCTTTGATCTTCCGTGCCGCCTCCTTCCCCGTGGGCACCGTGTGGACTTTTGTGTCCAGTTGCCATCTCACTTTCCGTTGGACGGCCTCCACCCATTCCCTGTAGCTGTCCCTATTGCCCTCTCCCTTCCTTACCTTCCACGCCACGTACTCAGTCAGTCCTTCCTCCAGTGCCTCTAAAACTGTCCACTCTGCCCCCTGTTCTTTGAACTTATATCCCTTCTTCTCTAGAAGGGGGGGGGGGTCGACCGCAGAATGGGAGTGGGAGAGTGATGCTTGGGGAATCCAAGTGATGATATCGATGGAATGGCAGTGGCAGAAAGGTGGCCCGGGTGTCATTGTCCCTTATTACCCCCATCGGCTAGTTTTTGTTCCCCCGCCAGGGGAGGTGTCACCAAAGGATGGTGCGCCCGCCCGGGGCTATGTGCCAAGACCCAGACCTGATCTTTCCACTACAAATGCAGTGTACCTGGAGGAAAAGAAGTTTTAGACACCTTCGGCTCAGTGGACCTTTAGGGCAAGTGACGGTGCCCCCCTCCCCCCCCCTCAGGGCACCTGTGGTCACTTAACGCCTGTAATGAGCGTGCATTGTGGCTGCATATCCGGTGCCGCATTAGGGCCGGACCACAGGCCACCCATGGGCCCCCCACCCCCACAACATCATTTGTATGTTGCAGAATACCTGCAGTTGTTTGGGTAGAAGAATTGGCAAGTGGTCAGTGACAGTGCAATTGTTCCAATGATGAGGATGTTGTGGGTGAAGTGTGGATTGTCGTTTCGGAGCCCAACAGTTGTGCGCTGTCCACAGGTGTGGGCGAACCATGTAAACCTGGACAGCGACTTTGACGTGCACGTCAAAATGGGGTTTTGTCAGCAGTGATGTCATACCCTATTTCTGGACCTCCGTAGCCCTTGGCAGGGCTACTACCCCAATCAAATCCCGAGAGCACGAAGGCCAGAACCAGAAATGCCTGTGAGGTGGGGGCATCCGGTGGCAATTATCTGCACCTATGCCAGCCGATCAAACCCATCCAAATTCCTTCGAAAACATGTTTTCCACCCCCAAATTGTGACCCTACACCCCGGTAGATATGTTCCCAAATTTATGCCATATATATTTTTCGTCAAGGCCGGGTAAGTTTTCATACGTATGAAAACGACATACATCCCCATGTCTCTATTCCCATAGCAAGGGTGAGGAGCGATGATCCCCTAAACATCCCCTGCCGAATTGCAACCCCCGGTCCCACGGGCCGTACGCATCGCCCGCAACGAGTGCCTGTGTCTGCGAGCGTGCGTGCCTCTCTTTGGGTGACGGTGATGATCACGTTTGGGTTGTGCTGCACCGTTGTGCCGGGTGCGTCTGGTGTGGCCGTGGCCGTGCACGTGCCACACGGCCCGTGTTCCTCCGTAGGTACCGCCGCAGTATTCCTCATGGCAGACCCCTCCGAGAAGCACTACGACCTGTACATAGTACTCGGCCGCGGCCAGGACGACCCCGAACGGGCCTTTGCTGCCATCGGGTTTGCCACGGCCGCCCAAGCGAAGGGGCTGCAGGTGGAGCTGCACCTCATGTTCGATGGGGGGCTCCTTGGGGTCGAGGGCCGTGCGGACGCCATCACTGGCCCTCCGCCCTACGAAGGCACCCTCGGGGACAAGCTGGACCGGTTCATCAGCCTCGGCGGGGAGGTCACCATCTGTACCATGTGTCTGAGGGTGCGCCACGCGGACGACCTGCCGCTCCGCAACGGGACCCACAAGACCACGTTGCCGGTCGTGCAGGCGAAGATGTTGTCCGCCGGCAAGACCCTGCAATTCGGATGTTGACTGCCCTGTCGCGCTCCGTCCGCGGCAACCGGAACGGGAAGTGCGGACGGGGGGCCTTCGGTAGGCGGGACGGATGCGAGGCATGTGTGGACGGGGATCTACCAATGGCGACCAGAGCATCGTCACTCCACTCGTGAAGGGGGTTTGTCTGTACGACGGCGCGCAGCATGCGCTGCTGTTGAACGGCG
This sequence comes from Eutreptiella sp. 'Long Island Sound 2002', assembly GCA_964036045.1. NCBI lineage: Eukaryota > Euglenozoa > Euglenophyceae > Eutreptiales > Eutreptiaceae > Eutreptiella > Eutreptiella sp. 'Long Island Sound 2002'. The sequence goes on along the minus strand of OZ038396.1, from coordinate 6,029,384 downwards.
CCTTTGCTCATGCCTCCTCTGGTGTGGCCGGGGGCGGCACGTTGTCATACTTTTCAGCAACGGAGCAACGGCGGCGTTGCAGTTTCAGCCCCGGCCTTCACGGAATGCGACCCGGTTTTCCGTTCTTCGGGCATTTGTCGTCCGGACCCCCTCGAATTACCACGAGACCCCCCTGTTCTCCAAGACATCCGCGTGGGCCTCCTTGATATATACGCCACCAACTCGGCCAAGTGGAATGGGTGGGAGCAGCGGTATGAGAACAGTGCGTGATTCATGTGCCCGGCTGTCACTTCGCCACAACCGACGGCCTGCTCTCAGCTGGCGCCCGACGATAAGGCCGCACCTCATTGCGCCTGCCGTCCGTCTGCTGTGAGACTCGTGTGCCGGTCCTTCCCAGGAGGGAGTCTCAAAGAGTGGTCCAAAGTGCCGTGACACGGCAGACTATATACGCACTAGGGGCGATTTAGTCCATTGGTATTGCTGTTGGAGCATGAGAACTGATGGCTGCAAACGTCTATGGGGGGGACGTTCGGCATCCTTGTAAGAACAATTGCACGTGCCCCTCCCCTATATTGAGCAGTGCAGCGACGGACCAAAATGATCAACAATGCCATTGCCATGGTGGTCCTCACAGCCCCGTACGATCACTGCAAATAGAATCAGTGGAGTATGGGCTCAGGCGACGAATCCAAAACAGTGTTGAGGAGCTTCTGTGATTTGCTCGTTTCGATTGCTGCCACACGACAGGGACTGGACTCCACTGATAGTCAGTGTCGATAGCATTGTGCCTGCACACTGAAACCCAAGCAAATCAACAATGAAATATGATCGATTTGCTTTGTGCATTTCTTTGCCCTGCCAGTGTTGTTCGCATGCAAAATCGCAGGAAATTTTGTGCAAAAGGGACCATTTCCAGTATTTTCTCATCCGATGCAGCCAGGTCCCAGCTGAATATGGCTCCTACGCCCCTGCAAGGTGTATCCTGCGCACAGCACCTCTTTACCGTGATTCCATGGCTGCATCCTGAACAATGCCGTTTTGGCCCACTTTTTGGGTTAATCGATTTTGTGTGTTTAGGAGCAACAGGTGAAGCTCTCAAATGGAGGTCACAGGGATGGGTGGGAAGCAGGGGCCCTTTGGCGAATGTGTGCTTGTGGGTTGAACTATTGCAGCTAATGGAGGAAATTGGCGACTGGGCCCAGTGGCCATGGGCACCATCGCATGTAGGGCTAGAGGGAAATGAAATCGCAAATGTACTGGCAGTACAGGGTATTTGCCCCAACCCCCTATGGCGTATTGTGCGTGGCAAGGTGTTACGGGTACCGAGAGAGGGTGTGGTGGAGGGTCCCGGTTGAGATTCGCACAGTCAGAGACATCTTCTAAGAGCAGTAGTGATGTGGTTTCGGTCGGGATAGTAGATTTTGAGGTGGAGTTGCCGCGGGCAGCCGTGGATGGCACCGACAGCACGTCAACCCATTCGTTAGGGTCGTCGGGTTGTAGGGGTCAGTGTAGGACCATAGCCTGTACTCGGAGCTCATACCAGTACCTTTTGCCATGGTCGGAAGGGGTCACCAGCAGCGCCAAGCCGTGAAAGTGGAGTGGAAGAGCACACAGCGGGAGATTGCCTCCGCAGACCTGCAGCAGCGCCGTGTGATAGAAGATATCCGGCGGTGGCACGCGGCCCAGGTGGTGCGGTGTCCACTGGTCTATGTTTTAGAGTCTAGATTGCAAGCCAATGTGGTTGGCTGGTTTGGGGAGCCGCTCCACTTGCAACACCGGGAACAATTTTCGCTGTTGTCACACCTGTGCTGGTTTGTCAAGGCACAGACACCAGAGAACGCGGTGGTCATGTGGTTGCACAAGCCAACTGTGGAGCACCCATATGAGTGGCGGGTGTGCGTCCGAGTGTGGTTGACGGGGGACTACAGGGACGGAAGTTTCCACCCTGTGTGGGTCACGGGAACGCCCTTGTTAATGGTGCGGGTGCGACTGTTGTTATTTGGCAACGAGGCGGCTGTGGGTGAGGTGGCATGAGTGCAGTATGTGTTTCTGTTGAGCGAGCCACGGACACGTTGCACGGCAAGTGAGTGATGGTCTCATCGAGTGTTTTGCTGGCAAGTGATGGCCTTGTGCGGCGGCTTTTCTTTTTGATTGGTGTTGGTGTGTGCGGCCTTGGAGTGGGTTGCGTGCCCTAGCGTTCAGGTGGCCGACTCAACCGTCACTTTTGTCAGGTTTTGTGAATGATGAGGTGTAACATTGCATCCCTAAGTGCAAGGTTTATGTCTAACCAGTGGCTATGGGAGGGGGTTGAGCTGACCCAGACAGCCCATGCAACATTCGATAGTCATAGTGTACAGCAAACCCATGGCAATATTCGGCACTGATCTGGTTTGCGCTGCACTGTAGCAAGTCAAAACAATGTACTGAGATTCATAGCTATGACCATATGCCTGTGTCACGGGGGTTATATGCGAGCTCGGTGTCCGTTGCTTGTGGCCAAAGGGCCGCAGCCCACACTTGTTTGCATACAAGATGCATTTGGTGTCATTGCTCTCATCCAAGCTGATACATTGATACTAGATCGGTGACTAATCCATTGAATCGAATTAATAGTACACATCAAATCCGTCACGTTTCTTTGTCTTGTCATAGCAAAATTCTATTGTCTCAAATAGCATTGGATAGCATATCCTGCTGTTCAGATTTGCAGTCAACCGATTGCAAAATCCCAAATCTTTTTGCGCAATTTGGGGCATTTGCTGCTCTTTGTGCGTCCCCAGTGGCGGCAGTAGCCAGGTGTTGTCGCTCTGTTGCCGGCAGTCAGTCTGTTTGCCACGTCCGTTCATCTTTCTTGCTTGGGACTGAGCAGTTGGTCATCATCGAGACTGTTTGTGAGCTTGGTTTGAGTGGAAAAGAGGCCGGGCCATGGCCAACCTTCGGCCAACCTTCGGCCGGCAGCTGGTGGTGGGGGGGTGAGGTGAGGTGAGGTTAGGTGAGGCTCTCCCGGCTCAGAGGCCCATGAAGGCCCGGGATCGACTCTGCCATCAATGAAGTAGGGGGGGGGGGGGTAGTCCGCGTCCAAACCTGAGGGGTCCCCCCCTTTTTTTTCCCTGGTTCATAGACCCCAATACGACAGTGCTTATGTCGCCATGTGAGTGCTCCCCACTTTGGCAACCCTGACACAGCATGGGAGAGGAAGGCCCCCATCATCCCCCCTGCTTTGGGAACCTTGACACAGCAGAGGACACGGAGCGACTTGCTGGGAGATGTACATCCAATGAGCCTGGGTTCTGGCCATTTTCTGGCTGTAGGGTACAGGTCCAGGGGTCTAGGGTCGGAGCGGGGAGATGGTTGGCACTCCACAAGCACATGCGCACACGCTTCATCCCCCAGACAGGCCAATTGTTTCTGCATTCTTTTGTTCAGCTTTCATTGTTCAGTGCTCCATGCAGCGCAAGCAATCACATGTCAGCGCCTTGTTCTCATGGCGCCGTCTCTTCAACCTTGAGCACCCCCACATAGACTCTGCTTTGCAGATTCCGCTGCCTAATGCCCCACACTCCACCCCCAACCAGCAGGACACAGCCCCGCCTCCAGGTGCATGGCGCACGTCCTCGCTGGGTAATTCGTCATTTGGAACGGCTTCCATTGCGTCTGCAACCGACTCTGCGCACTCCTCCAATGAGCCTCTGCATGGCGCAGCGTGCCACAATTTCAGTCAACAAGTGCGAACCCCTCCACAAGCCATTGCCCCCTCAGAAGCCGTTGACCCTCCAGCACAAGTCACTGCTGCACAACTCCCCGGTTCCCCTGCCGAGGGCGGGGGCCCGATTGAAGGTGGCTTCAATGATCCACACACCGGGCCAATGGGTTTGGAGCAGCCTTCGCTCCTCGCTGCCGAAAATCTCGACACCCCTGATTCACCGCTGGAGCAGGGTGGCCCGAAGTGGGAGCTGCACCCAAATGGCAAGTGCAAGCACAAGAAGAATTGGAAGCATCTGCGTGCCAAGCAGGGGTACACGTACTACACATGCACCTTCTGTAGCGTCAGGTGGCGGCAAATCAGGCCGAAGAGGTCCGCGCGGGGGCGGGACCCGGCGGGTGGTGGCCCATCGACCTCCACTGAGACCTGATCCAATCTGCCCGGATCCTGCCTTCTGCGGGTCCCTGCCTTCTCCACTGAACAGTGCAGGGCTCGACACGGTGCACTGCCTCTTCCCAGCACACCTGTGCCACCGCCCCCCCCCAAAAGTGGGTACCCATGCCATGTGTCTGAGGCAGTGGGCAGACAGTTGGTTGAATACCCCCGCCCTTTGTTCGCCTGTTCAAGGCCGTTTGGTGGGTGACGCCTGGAATGGCACCGGCCGCTTGGTGTTGCACTGGGTCCGGTGGGTTCCCATCCAGTCCGGAGCGGGTGGGCAGCACGAACGCTCTGATGGCGACACGGAGTGTGCCCCGTGGGCACAACAACAACGGCGGATGCTACGAACCGACCAACCCTCTTTGTTAGAGACACGGATGGGGGACTATGTGCTGTGGAACGTCTGTTGCACAAATTCGAAGCGAAGAATCCGGACACAATTTTCACGCCCTCTTTTTAAGGCCCGGGTACACTTATATTTTCTGGCAATCGTGTGTTGGAACGAAGCGGTAACATTCCAGGGGCCCAAGCCCCAACAATGTGCTTGTCTACCTTTGCGGTGCATCCTCTTCACTGCATTCCGCCATCAGAGCAGCCCCCACCCCTCAATGAACCGCTTTTTTCTGCCCTCGACGCCTGTCTCATCCGATGGCATCCAGACGGAGTTGAAGGCTGCAGCCGCCGCTTCCGCCAAACGCAAGACGCCAAAGACGATGTCCGTTTCCAGGAAATGGACATAATGAAAACAATCATTTTAAGTTTAGGGACAGAATTGATTGTGATGTGATGCGTGAGGATGTACGTGACTCCAGACAGCCCCCCCCTGTCCAAAGTCAGGTCACAGCAAAGGCCCTCACATCCCACGTTCTGTCCGGGTGACACTGTCATCCCTCGCATTGGCCGCCTTCCTTACCTCCCGCTCCCTTCATGCCACCTCCCGTCTGACCGTCATTTTCCTTGTTTTTTCTGACAGTTTTTGTGGTCAGAAATTTGCTGTGATGCAGTCGTGCTCCGATTGCAGAGGGAAAAGGGGGCCGGATCATGCTTGTGATGGTTCCTCTGGCTCATACCAACATTCTGCTTGCAACTGCAACCCGATGCTGTTTGTTTTGATGCGATTTTCAGCCACGGTTGATGTTGCCACATGCATATTTTTGGCGCGGTGCGTCGCGTGCAAGCCCAGACTTGTACCGGACCCCGTCTGACTGTCTTTTCCCTGACTTTCAGCGTGCTTGCGTAAGGGGGGGTGGGGTACACACGGCTGAGTTGTACATAAGCCTGCAGGAAACAATTTCATGTTGCAGCCGCGAATTCGCCGCACTTAATGACCTGCAGAATGACGATTGCCTGTTGCAGTCGTGGATTCGTTACACGTCGTTTTTGGGTTCTCGTTGAGGTAGAACCTGCCAACGTATTCCCAAGTGCGTAAGCCTGATGCTGCGCGGGCAGCGGCACCCCTAGTCCAGCGAGTAGCTCGGTAGGACGCTCCACTGGAAGGACAATTAACTTGTACTCACCTGGTACTGTTGTCAATTCCCAACGTTCAGGAGGCAACGTCGTGCTGGCCAATCTTCTGGGCCCCTCGGTCTCTCTTTTTCAAAATAAAATTTTGACTTTTGCTCTTGTCCTTCTTGGCCCTAGCGAAGCAAGCACAGCCTCAAGCTCAGGGGTCACGGCACACCAAGTCCAAAATCCACGTGGTAGTTTGTCTCTCAGTAGAGCTAAAGAATCAGACTAACACAGAAAATACAAGATCAAATATTTATCACATAAAACGATAAAGAAAAAATCCAAAGACAAAGGCAGCCACATACCCCGCCCCCCCCCCCCCTTGCGCAAGCACTGCCTTGTCTAAGCACATGAGCCCGTGTTACTGTCGTTTTGGTGGTCGTTTTCTGACCGCTGTTTTTATGGTCAGAAATGGAACATTGCGCGCCGGCTTCGCTTGTAGGGGGGCTGCATCATGCTTCTGGTAGTTCCTCCTGCTCATATTCTGCTTCCAATGCTGTCTGTTTTGAGTTTTGTGTTCAGCCATGGCTCAGTTTGCTACACCTGGCATGGTTGTTAGGTACATCCGTCCCACCGGTGAACATGTCTCCGCAACAATCATTGGTCCTTCTACTCGTGGGGATGATTTCTTTCATGGGGATGGGCATGAGCTTGAGCTCCTATGGACCGTGTCCTTTTCCCAATCCACAGCCCTTCCCCAGAACCTTCAGAGCCCTCTCCAAAACGAGGGCGATCAGCAACGGTGACACATGTTTTTTTGGTACCGCTCGTCGCGCGCAAGCACGGGCTTGTCTAAGCACGGGAGCGCGTTACTGTCGTTTTGATGACTTTCAGGGTGCTTTCGCAGGGGGGGGAAGATACTGAAAAGCAACCAGGAAGACCAACACCAGAACAGACAAAATGTCAAATGTAAAGGTAGCCGAAGGAGACAAAAAATGCATCCCAACAGGCAGTTTCCGTTTCTTTTTTGTGGTTCATGTGCCCTCGTGTTTGCACGTTTGGCGCTTGTCACGCATCCTTTGCGTTCCCTCTGCTGTGTACATTTGTGTTCCCTGTGCCATACAAATTCTAACTGAGAATTCCGGACGCAATGTCCGCACCCCTTTTTCAGGGCGGGTGCATATATATTTTTGGTACAGACACACTCTACCATCCGCCCCCCCCGGAGCTACTTTTGACAGAACTGAAGGCATTGGGGATGTGCCCATGCAGAATTTAATACTCTTGGCAGAACTGAAGGCATTGGGCGTGTGCCCATGCAGAAGTTATTACTTTTGGCAGACCTGAAGACATTGGGCATGTGCCCATGCAGAATTTATTACTTTTGGCAGAACTGAAGGCATTGGGCATGTGCCCATGCAGAATTTATTACTTTTGGCAGAACTGAAGGCATTGGGCGTGTGCCCATGCAGAAGTTATTACTTTTGGCAGAACTGAAGGCATTGGGCGTGTGCCCATGCAGAATTTATTACTTTTGGCAGACCTGAAGGCATTGGGCGTGTGCCCATGCAGAAGTTATTACTTTTGGCAGACCTGAAGACATTGGGCGTGTGCCCATGCAGAATTTATTACTTTTGGCAGACCTGAAGACATTGGGCGTGTGCCCATGCAGAATTTATTACTTTTGGCAGAACTGAAGGCATTGGGGATGTGCCCGTGCAGAATTTATTACTTTTGGCAGAACTGAAGGCATTGGGCATGTGCCCATGCAGAAGTTATTACTTTTGGCAGAACTGAAGGCATTGGGCGTGTGCCCATGCAGAATTTATTACTATTGGCAGAACTGAAGGCATTGGGGATTTGCCCATGCAGAATTTATTACTTTTGGCAGAACTGAAGGCATTGGGCGTGTGCCCATGCAGAATTTATTACTTTTGGCAGAACTGAAGACATTGGGCGTGTGCCCATGCAGAATTTATTACTTTTGGCAGAACTGAAGGCATTGGGCGTGTGCCCATGCAGAAGTTATTACTTTTGGCAGACCTGAAGACATTGGGCGTGTGCCCATGCAGAATTCATTACTTTTGGCAGAACTGAAGGCATTGGGCGTGTGCCCATGCAGAATTTATTACTTTTGGCAGAACTGAAGGCATTGGGGATGTGCCCGTGCAGAATTTATTACTTTTGGCAGAACTGAAGGCATTGGGCATGTGCCCATGCAGAAGTTATTACTTTTGGCAGACCTGAAGACATTGGGCGTGTGCCCATGCAGAATTTATTACTTTTGGCAGAACTGAAGGCATTGGGCATGTGCCCATGCAGAAGTTATTACTTTTGGCAGACCTGAAGACATTGGGCGTGTGCCCATGCAGAATTTATTACTTTTGGCAGAACTGAAGGCATTGGGCGTGTGCCCATGCAGAATTTATTACTTTTGGCAGAACTGAAGGCATTGGGCGTGTGCCCATGCGGATTGTATCAGCAGGAACCCAGGGCAAGGGGGGGGGGGAGCGTGGGGGAGACGAGAGCGACGCGATGGACGCTGCGCCCGCCGCGGTGTGGCGACGTCCAGCCCAGCCTGGCCGGGGCGGCCGTATCCGGTGCGTCCGCTGGAATCGGCTCCAGGCACTCAGACACCAGACACCAGACACCCCCCCGGAGCTGAGGGCCGTGAGGCCCCGTGGGGGACACTTTGCACACTTTCCTGAAGGGAATGAGGTTGGGGTTGCCAACCAATCTCCCCCAAGCAACACGAGGGCCACTCTCTGTCACCTCTCAAGCCCGTAGAGTGCCGGGTTCAAAGAGGGTCAGCCAGGGAGAGCCGCGACCCTAAGCACATTCCCCAAGGTACAGCCGGCACACGTACTGTATTCTATCGAGATCGTGATTTAGCAACAAACGATTTTCCCCCCTTGGGCCGACACTGACAATCAGTCCGTGATGCATACTCTGTTATGGACGGCGTGCTCGTCGTCCTCAACCGGCGAATTTGCCATCTTGATGACTTTTTGTCATAGCCGCGGGTTTCATTGGTTGTTTGTTCTCTGAATTCTCCATTTGCAAAATTGACGAATATCGTCCTGGGTTGCCTCAGTGTGGCAGTAGCCCCTGCACTACCATGCACCAGAGTAGCCCACAGGCCAAGAGTTTTGTTTCCGCTCGGGGCACAGGAACCCTAACCCTAACCAGAGCGGTGGAAAGTCCAGCATTACGTCCCCACCGACAGACGTATGCCCTCATCAAGTATCACGCGGCGGAGCCGCGACACACATTGTCCCATCTGTCCAGCGAGGCGCCACAGCTCCTCCTCAGACACGGCGCCGGAGGCGCCGCCACAGTTCGTCAGGATAGGCCAGGTCTCCCTCCCTACCCTCAGCAGGAACTGGGTTGAGCTGGCTTGTACCTCCAAAAATGCAAACCACCCCCATGTCGTCCACTACGACGAACCCCCAGCGGCCTGCCCGCCGGGATTCGAACCCACGACCGATGACGTGGGAGACAAGCGTGTTTCCGATATGCTATTGTCCGATGTGCTGTGCACCGGCCGCTCCAACCACCAGGCCTCTCCACCCCCCGCTGGCCTCAGCTGTTGCTGCTGCGGTTTGCACTTAGTGCAGGCCTTCAAGGCTCAAATCGGCCACGTCGGCCGATCTCCGGTTGTGCGCTGCAAGTCACCCCCTCACTCCGTTCCAAGTCCTGGGGCTATCCCACAAACCCCGGGATACTTGAATGACGCAGCGTGCGCGGTGCGCGCGGTGCGCGGGCGGCACCCTCAGTGGGCCGTGGATAGTGTCACTTCAAAAATTGTCCACTCATTCGTCCGCACTAGAGAGCGCCTCCTCGTTCCTTGTATATGAGCTATGGGTCTGCACACTGTGCCCTGTCGAAACAACGCATTGCACTGAGTGAGTCTGGCATGGGGTCAGGATCATGCGGGTCATTTCCAAAGCTGACATCATGGCCCCGCCATTGCTAAGGATAGCATACCCGCCGGTGTCCAGTGTAGCATATAAACACTGAAGTGTTGACAAAATAAAGGCCATCAGGTGCAGACAATTGTATGGTAGCACACGTGTATCATACCTGTGATCATGCGGAACTGCCGGACATTGCTGCATATGCATACCAGGACGTGCATGTGTACCCCCCCCCCCTTGCGCATGCACGGCCTTGTCTAAGCACGGGGTGGGCGGTGAACCGCCGTTTTGAGGAAATTTTGGGACCGCTGTTTTTGTGGTCCAGCATGGAGGATTGGGCGTTTGTAGAGCGTTTGCTCAGGGAAAGAGGGGCTCAGTCATGTCTGTGATGGTGCATTCTGTTCATAACAACATTGTACTACACATTGCAACCCCATGCTGCTTGTTCTGATGTGATTTTCAGCCCTGGCTATCAATGTTATTCCCGGCATGGCTGTCACATGTGTCACGCGCATGCACGGCCTTGTCTAAGCACAGGGTGGGCGTTGAACCGCCGTTTTGGCCTGACTTCTGGGACCGCGGCCGTGCTTGCGCAAGGGGGGGGGGGGGTAGAGCGCTTTGAGACCTGCTTGCGCCCCCGGTGTCCAACGAATGCCTTGTGCAACGAGCACTTGTGTGGTGTGTGGGGTGACAGTCAGGTCAGTCACTTGTCCCCCCATCGCCTATACTGTTGCTGCACTGTTGAGACCCCTAACCCGGTGCGTGGAGTGCCATTCTGCTTGCTTGGTATTACAGTTAGAAGACAGCAGATATGTTTGTGACCGTCATTTATGAAAGTACGAAAGTAAGAACCTCAATGCATACTTGTTGAATCCATGAATCTCTGATCTTTTGGGTTGCTTCGGCGTGGCAGTACCCACTGCACTACCATGCATTGGTATTCTCTGCAGGCACAGATCCAGGTTTGCCTTCTGGCCACACGATATGTCGGGTGGCTGTACTGCGCCCTGCAGCACTGATGCAGAGACCGGGTTGTGAACCCGAGTGCCTTATCGCTACTCAGCGCGGGCCTGTTGCAAAAACAAAAAAAAAAGAGAATGCCTTGTCCAACGAGCACTTCCATTCGGACCGTTGTGTTCGTCCTTGATACCCCCCCCCTTGTATAAGCCACGGCCTTGTCCAAGCTACAGTAGGCGTAGGGACCGTAATAATTTTGTATGTAATTTGATTATGTACGAAATGTAGTGTGGCCACATAAGACATGGGTTTGTCGTCACATTTGCCAATTTCAGCACATGTGGCCCCCTGCTGGTGCACCAGGAATTTTTTTTTTAGTATGATGCATCCCAAGGGTCAAAGTTCTGGTGGGAGTGTGTGTGGGGGGTGTTGTGATGCAACTGGGCCCCCCTCTTCATTGTGGGGGACCTAAGCTTGCCACAGAGTGTGTGTACCCCTTAATCACCTCTCCTGCTCTCGACTCCTTCCCCAATTTCTTTTAAACAGATGGCCCCTATTACAGATAAGGAGGGTGCCGCCCACGCGGTGCGCGCGGTGCACATGGTGCACCCGGGCACGTGCGTTTGGCCGCATCCATGAGCCCTGATGCGCATGTGCGCTGCAAGTCACCCCCTCACTCCGTTCCAAGTCCTGGGGCTATCCCACAGCCCGGTCTCTGCATCAGTGCTGCAGGGCGCAGTACAGCCACCCGACATATCGTGTGGCCAGAAGGCAAACCTGGATCTGTGCCTGCAGAGAATACCAATGCATGGTAGTGCAGTGGGTACTGCCACGCCGAAGCAACCCAAAAGATCGGAGATTCATGGATTCAACAAGTATGCATTGAGGTTCTTACTTTCGTACTTTCATAAATGACGGTCACACTGTGTGCCCCCTAGGGCCTTATGGCCGAGACAACCACCATCACTGTTTGGTATTGCGCAGTGATACCGCTTGTCACCCCCCCCCCCTCCAGGGCAATAGGCGATGTCTCCAAAGGTATCCCAGCGGCTGCTGGAGTCACTAGACCTGGTGCTCATGGATGAGGATGCAGAGCTTTCATTGCACTGGGGTTCCCCTCAGTCACACGCATCCAAAGTTTAGCAAAACCGTGGTTTAAGCCCAGAAGGGACAGGGTCAGGGTCCCAACGTGCTGCAACTTGAGATATTCGTTCTGATTTGCTGCTGGTCTTTGCAACCGCGTGTTTGTGTTTGTGTCAGGGAGCGGGGGCAGGACTCCAACTGTTTGGGAGAGGCGGTCATGAACCACGACCACTCTCACTTAAACCACATGTGTCCGCAGCCATGACGGTCACATGCAACCCCCCCCCCCCCCCCTGTGTCCAACTTCGTACTGTGACAGCGCCGTGCAACGGCGGGATGGACAGAAGGCGGTGACAGCCGTGGGGCAGGCGCGGCCAGGGCCTAATGCGGACCTTGCAACCTCACCATTTGAGGCCCCCCGGTATCCCACGAATGTGTTGCAGGGGAGTGGGCCTCAGGCATTGATCTTACCCAATCCTCGAGCTCTCTATCCCCCTGTGTGCAAGGTTTATGACGAACCGGCACTGTGGGAGGGGGAAGAGCTGACCCGGACAGTCTATGAAACATTCGATGGCCGCCCCCGTGCGGTGAACTCAGGGCAACGTTCGGTGCTGGTCTGCTTTGCGCTGCAGTGCAGCAAGGCAAAGCAATCTGCGAACCAAAAGTTCCCAAGAACTTTATGTTTTGACCCTTGTTCAGAGGTTACTGTTTTTCAGCCCACCCACCCATCCAGGTACATGGGCCCTGTATCTATTCAAAGCCCCAGCGCGGGGGCAATCAGCTGTCTGGTACTGGCATGGCTGTCCGAAAAATTGACTGTGAGTGTAGCAGTGCAGTGCATGTCAGGCAGGGTGTCGAAACAAAACATTGCACTGAGTGAGTCTGGCATGGGGTCAGGATCATGCGGGTCATTTCCAAAGCGGACATCATGGCCCCGCCATTGCTTGTCCAGGCTGTATCATAACAACTGGATGTAGCATAGCAGTTGATTGCTGATAAACACTTGGAACATTGGCTGGAATTGCCTTGGCGGGGGCATCCAGTATCTGTGACCGACCATGATTGAGCCCGGTGTCCGGTGTAGCATATAAACACTGAAGTGTTGACAAAATAAAGGGCATCAGGTGCAGACAATTGTATGGTAGCACACGTGTATCATACCTGTGATCATGCGGAACTGCCGGACATTGCTGCATATGCATACCAGGACGTGCATGTGTACCCCCCCTCCCCTTGCACATGCACGGCCTTGTCTAAGCACGGGGTGGGCGGTGAACCGCCGTTTTGAGGAAATTTTGGGACCGCTGTTTTTGTGGTCCAGCATGGAGGATTGGGCGTTTGTAGAGCGTTTGCTCAGGGAAATAGTGGCTCAGTCATGTCTGTGATGGTGCATTCTGTTCATAACAACATTGTACTACACATTGCAACCCCATGCTGCTTGTTCTGATGTGATTTTCAGCCCTGGCTAACAATGTTATTCCCGGCATGGCTGTCACATGTGTCACGCGCATGCACGGCCTTGTCTAAGCACAGGGTGGGCGTTGAAGCGCCGTTTTGGCCTGACTTCTGGGACCGCGGCCGTGCTTGCGCAAGGGGGGGGGGGGTAGAGCGCTTTGAGACCTGCTTGCGCCCCCGGTGTCCAACGAATGCCTTGTGCAACGAGCACTTGTGTGGTGTGTGGGGTGACAGTCAGGTCAGTCACTTGTCCCCCATCGCCTATACTGTTGCTGCACTGTTGAGACCCCTAACCCGGTGCGTGGAGTGCCATTCCGCTTGCTTGGTATTACAGTTAGAAGACAGCAGATATGTTTGTGACCGTCATTTATGAAAGTACGAAAGTAAGAACCTCAATGCATACTTGTTGAATCCATGAATCTCTGATCTTTTGGGTTGCTTCGGCGTGGCAGTACCCACTGCACTACCATGCATTGGTATTCTCTGCAGGCACAGATCCAGGTTTGCCTTCTGGCCACACGATATGTCGGGTGGCTGTACTGCGCCCTGCAGCACTGATGCAGAGACCGGGTTGTGAACCCGAGAGCCTTATCGCTACTCAGCGCGGGCCTGTTGCAAAAACAAAAAAAAAAGAGAATGCCTTGTCCAACGAGCACTTCCATTCGGACCGTTGTGTTCGTCCTTGATACCCCCCCCCTTGTATAAGCCGCTTGAGGGCGTGGCCGTTTTTCATGCACCATCTAGCTCAGCAACACACAGGTATTGATCTTTAGTGGTTCGCCGTCCACAGGGTATATAACAAATGCAGCTGCCACTGGCACCGCTGATTGAAACCTTGTACCTACTTGTTGTACATAGAGTAGTGGAGCACCCCAACCAAGAAGGGGACACATGCATTTGTGAGAGAACCTCTGGACTAATGGCTGAAAGTGTCTATGGCGGGGACATTCAGTCGATCAGCACCGACCATTGATCCCCTTGTATAAGCCACGGCCTTGTCCAAGCTACAGTAGGCGTAGGGACCGTAATAATTTTGTATGTAATTTGATTATGTACGAAATGTAGTATGGCCACATAAGACATTTGTTTGTCGTCACATTTGCCAATTTCAGCACATGTGGCCCCCTGCTGGTGCACCAGGAATTTTTTTTTTAGTATGATGCATCCCATAGGTCCTGAATTGCCAATTTCAGCACATGTGTCCTGCGCACGTGTGTCGGTATGTGTTGTGCACAAGCCACACCCTTGTCCAAGCTACAGTAGGCGTAGGGACCGTAATAGTTGTGTACATTGGTGTAGCTTATACAAAGGGGGGGGGGGGGTAACTTCATTCATTCACTACCTAAACCAGGGACCGAATGAATCACGTTCCACAAAATTGCCGTATTTTTTGAGGACTTGTTCGCTGGACATGGGGGGTCGCGGGTAACAAGGGGGTCAAAGTTCTGGTGGGAGTGTGTGTGGGGGGTGTTGTGATGCAACTGGGCTCCCCTCTTCATTGTGGGGGACCTAAGCTTGCCACAGAGTGTGTGTACCCCTTAATCACCTCTCCTGCTCTCGACTCCTTCCCCAATTTCTTTTAAACAGATGGCCTCTATTACAGATAAGGAGGGTGCCGCCCATGCGGTGCGCGCGGTGCACATGGTGCACCCGGGCACGTGCGTTTGGCCGCATCCATGAGCCCTGATGCGCATGTGCGCTGCAAGTCGCCCCCTCACTCCGTTCCAAGTCCTGGGGCTATGTTGTCCAGCATCCCACAAACCCCGGGATACTTGAATGACGCAGCGTGCGCGGTGCGCGCAGTGCGTGGGCGGCACCCTCAGTGGGCCGTGGATAGTGTCACTTCAAAAATTGTCCACTCATTTGTCCGCACTAGAGAGCGCCTCCTCTTTCCTTGTATATGAGCTATGGGTCTGCACACTGTGCCCTGTCTAACAGGGATCCAGTGTCTCACATACTTGAGTTGCCCAATTCCCAAGAACTATCTTGAGTATTCGTGAACATTTCGAATCAGCCCCCCCCCCCAAAAAAAAATTGTCCACTTATTCATTTGTGGAGAGAGGTTAATTTTGACCATCAGTCTGAAATGGAGCCTCTCCTCCCCTCTGCTTCGGCAGTCACCACCCTGCTTCTGGGGACACAGTGGTGAGGGGGAAATGTGTCGGGCCATCGACTGGTTTCCTCCCCCTTTCCATCTTTTGCCCCCACAGGTATGAAATGCCACCCCCCAGTGCACTGTAACCCTGGATGTGTTCTTCCTTCCTCCCCTGTTTTCTGCTGTGCGCCGCCGTCCCCCCTCACCCTACACTGGCGAGCAGTGTTCTCAGCCCGTCGTGAATAATGACCAACTGTACCCTCCCCCCCCCTTGTCCTTCCCCGCCCCTTGTCCTTCCCCAGGGGGGGTTGGGGGACCGTCACTTGGTGAACCCCAAAAGGGCCAAGCCACCGCCCAAGGGTGCTGTCCAAAGCACTCATGTGAGCATGTTCAGGAATTCAAGGTCAAATGGAGCAGGACAAAGAAATTCTACACCCAGCGAGTCAAGGAGTAAATTTCATTACATTGGCAGCCCATTTAGCGCGCACATGATTTTCATATTGGTGCATTACTTGCTTTCATTTGTCACCGTGACAAGCTCTGCACACCAACGTGTTTTATGCTGTGTTATTTCGTCTTCTGCCGCCATTTCTGTGCCCCACAGTGTGCGTTTACGGCGGTACTACGGTCCCCCAGGGGGTGGTAGGGGACCGTCACTTGGTGACCGTCCCCCAGGGGGTGGCGGGGGACCGTCTTCCCTGGGGTGGGGAAGGACAGGGGGGGGGGGGTACGGTAATGTACTGTCTCAGACCATGGGTCTGAAGAGCCGGCACAATCTCGCACCATGCACCGGACAGTGTGAAAAAAAATGAATTCTCAGCCCCCTCCTTCCCAAGGGGCTGAACGGTCACGTTGACTTTTCTTCTGATGGCAGGTGTTTTTGTTGCTCCCTCTTGTTCTTTCTCTGCTGGTGCCGCGGCTAAAAACCGCCCTTATGGGCTGCTGACTCTCAGCTAGCCACTGTCTTCGTCTGGTCACGAGTTAAGCAGATGCCGGGCAGCTGCGGGGTGACAGTCAGATCAGCCCACCTGTCCCCCACTGCCCATACCCCCGCCTGCACCGGCGGGACCTCGAACCCAGTGCGTGGAATGCCATTTTGCTTGTTTTGGCTTTGAATGTAGAGGACAGCAAATGTGTTTCTGTACAACCGCCACTTTATGAAACCGCACAAATAAGAACCTCAGTGAAACCTTGTTGAATCTTTGAATCCCTGAATTTTTGGGTTGCTTCGGCGTGGCAGTACCCGCTGCGCTACCATGCATTGGTATTCTCTGCAGGCACAGATCCAGGTTTGCCTTTTCGGCCACACGATATATCGGGTGACTGTACTGCGCCCTGCAGCACTGATGCAGAGACCGGGTTGTGAACCCGAGAGCCTTATCGCTACTCAGCGCGGGCGTGTTGCAAAAAAAAAAAGCATGTGTGGAGCGCTTTGTGACCTGCTTGCGGCCCTTGGTACTGCCCATTCAAGATCTACCCTCCGCTCGCTGCACAAGTTTAATAAGATCTGTCGACCGGGTGAGGATATTGTGTTTGGAGACCTTGGGCTAGAGCTCCACCGGCATATCCACCCAATGGGACGAAACTGGTTGATTTGGAGGACATATTTTGCAGAACAACCCTGCGAATCCCCCTCAGATTGCTCAGAGGTATCCACTTTATGTTTGTCAGACTCTTCTGCTTGTGCTTCTGATTCTGATTCTGACAGTGATGCATCGTCAGTGCCTTCCTCTTCTGATTGTGCCTCACAGTGAGAGGATGGCGATGATAAGCTTGAGGTGGAGGTGGTAAAGACCGTGAGGTGTGCGATATACGGACCGACCTGGGGTTGGAGGAAATGGATGACCCCAATGACGATGACATGAGCGGGGGGTCACAGTGCTTGGGGCAGTCGATAGATGAAGAGTCTGGGCAGCCCTCGGGTGGCATTGGCAGTGACGGCGACAGCAGTGACAGTGACAGTAGTGCTGCCAATGTTGTGCCGCGGTGTAAGCGGCGGATGAAGGGTTTCCAGGAAGGGGGATTAATCCACCCAAGCCAGACCAAGAAACATTCGATGGCTAGCGAGCGAACTCAAGGCAACATTCAGTACTGGTTTGGAAGTGCTGCAGTGTAGCAGATCCTTGATGAGCTGTGACCGGTCGCCTGTGACACGGGGCCGCTCGGTAGCTGAGTATCCGGTGCCTCATGGCCCTGCATAGTAACAGATGGTTCATGGCCGAGCATCCACTCAGCAAACATGAATTGCCCTTTGGAAGGAGCCTCTTGTCATACAGGGTCGAGCCAGTCTAACCACCGTGCTGGCCTGTCGTTGATGTCAGGTTAGGTGTAGATATGGTGATGGCCCCATGGACTATAGCTCCTTAAGAATGATTTCCTTCCATAGCCCTGCATAGTAATCGCCCTTGCATAGTAATCGGGGGGGGGGGGGGGAAGCGGCACTTTCCATTTTGCAAATATACGCAGAGGGTTCAGGATTGAGCTTCTCCGGTACGTTTGCTGGCCGGCCAAGGTGGTGTTCTTGGTGCATTTTTGTGCACTTCAGGTCTCTTGATCCAAGGCACTGCACGTACCCTGTAGCATGCCGAGCACTTCGGTGTTTCCTAATTTCAGTCATGGATTAGGCAGAAAGATATGGTACCGTGAGATGGAACACAAGCTTTGCGCATGGATTGTAGCACGAAGGAACAAGCGGGTGATCGTGACGAAGAAGATATGCTTGGCTTTGGCCAGGAAATGGGACAGTGCATCGGACAGTGAGATGGTGTGGGCAAAGAGTGCGCGTGGTGTATGGGGACTGGCAAATGTTTTTGCCAACGTAAAATTGTACTTCACGGGCGTTGTTCCTGAGGCAAACTGCTTGCCACAGGGGCTGGAGCCCCCTGCCAAGCCCCCTGCCAAGCCTGCTCCCAAAGCTGCCAAATCTCGTGCCAAACCCTCAACCAAAAGTGCAGCCAAACCTGCAGCCCAGGTGGCAGCCAAGCCTGCAGCCCAGCCTGCAGCTGGAGAGCCCATTCCTGTGGCCCCTGTTGAGCTTGTGCAGCTCTTCAGAGTCAAATACTCCCGCCAGAGTGGCACACATGTCTCTCAGTAAAGCTGAACATGTATCCCAATGCGCAGTCTCTGGCTGATTTGTGGTTCATATGCCCTTGTGTCTGCATGTTTTGTTTTGTGTCCTTTGCATAGTATCGGGGGGGTCAGGGAACTGTCACTTGGGGTATGTTCCCTCAGGGGTGCAAGGATACCGCTGCGCTGCACACAGGCGATTACTGTGCAAGGGGGAGGGGGGGCGAATCCCGGCAGCAGTGGGATGGTTACATCATGACGCCCTCCCCCCTGGATTTCAAGTGGGAGGGAAGGGGGAGGGATTAAAACAAAAAAAAGGGGCAAAACTTCTTTTCAGCTCCATGCTGCTGCATGCCCTTCACAATGATGAAATTTGCCAAAAAAAAACCAAAAAAAACTTACCAAGACCTGCAACGGGCGGTTGCAACCTCCATTGCAACCGCCCAGCGCCGCATGGTTGTGTGGAGGCCACAGGGCACACACCCCGCAAGGTGTGCACAACGCAGGTGTAATGGCCTCTTGTTTACCCTCGTGTACTCGGTTCTTTCTAGCGCAACACGTAAAATCACGCAAACGGGCGAACATAAGAAGATAATATGGAGATGGTGGTGGAGGACATAGTGTCACACCGTAGGTAAGTCTCTCTCTCCTTGCAGCGACTCTTATAGTTTCGGCACGTTCCGGTAATTCCGGAAACCGGAACGGGGGAGGGGGGGGCATTGTGTACCCGCCACTGTGTACCCACCCTCACGTACCCGCTCCCGCGTACCTGCGCCAGCGAAGCCCCCTCTTGCGCACCCACCGGCGTGTACCCGCCCCCGTGTACTTGCCTCCGCGTACCCCGCCTTGGTAAACCAACCCCGGCGTACCTACTTGCGCGCAACCCCCCCCCCCCCCCCCGCGCACCCGTCCCAGCGTACCCGCCCCTGCATACCCGCCCCCGCGTACCCACCCCTGTGAACCCACCGCTGCGTACCCGCCACTGTGCACCTGTCCTCACGTACTCGCCCCCGCGTACCCGCGTTAGCGTCCCTGCCCCTGTGTAACCCCCCCATGTGCACCCACCGCCGTGTACCCGCCACCGCGTACCCGCCCTTGCGCTCCTGCCCACGCGTACCTGCCCTTGTGTACCCGCCACTGCGTACCCACCCCCACATTCCCCATCTTGCGCACCCACCCACACGCACTTGCCCCCAAGTACCCACCCCTGCGTACCTGCCCTTGCGTACCAACTCCCACGCACCCGCCCCCACATACCCCCAAGTTAATCCCAATGCCATTTTGGCCCACTTTTTTGATCCCAAGTTAATCGCAATGCCATTTTTGCCCATTTTTTGGGTTAATCCCAGGTTAATACCAATGCCGTTTTGGCCTACGTTTTGGGTTAATCCCAAGGCAATCCCAATGCCGTTTTGGCCTCCTTTTTTTGGGTTAATCCCAAGTTAATCCCAATGCCAATTTGGCCCACTTTTTGGGTTAATCCCAAGTTAATCCCAATGCCATTTTGGCCCACTTTTTGGGTTAATCCGAAGTTAATCGCAGTGCCATTTTGGTCCACTTTTTGGGTTCATCCCAAGTCAATCCCAATCCCGTTTTGGCCCACTTTTGGGGTTAATCCCAAGGTAATCCCAATGCCGTTTTGGCCCACCGTTTGGGTTCATCCCAAGTTAATCCCAATCCAGTTTTGGCCCAGTTTTTGGGTTAATCCAGTTAATCCAAATGCCGTTCTGGGCCACTCTTTGGGTTAATCCCACTTTAATCCCAAAGCGCTTTTGGCCCACTTTTTGGGTTAATCTCAAGTTAATCTTAATGCCAAGGTGCTCCAAGTTTTTAAACGTTGCATTGACTGCCACAAAGACAACTGTGCATGAAAGGTATGGTCAGCGAACCCATCCAGGATGCATTCCTTGCCACCAGAAAGAGACATGAGACTCCGGGCAAAACCCAAAACCAAAGGTTTTATGTAATACAAGCCCCAATTGGACGCAAAGGTGTTCACAAAGCAGATGGTTGGCCTGCACCGCCGAGCTGTGGCACGGCGTGGTTGGGATGGGTTGAGGGTCCTCTTGGGGGTTAGTCGGGGGGTTAGCGGTACAATCCGTAACCGCCACATCCATCTAGGGACGGAACCGAACCGGACCCCAACAGGCCAGGGGTACACGCCGACAACAACACCGACCCCAAACCACCAGGTTGAACGCAAGGGGGACCCCAGTCCACCAGCCCAGCAGGCACCGGTCACATCGCCGCCAACTGGCGCGTGCTCGGCGACATACACATGCGCCACACAACGCGATGCCAGGACAAACAGTACACGCGAGCTGGGCACAAGACAAAACCGCAACCCAACGCCCGGAACCGAGTAGTAACCGCTGTGCACACACCGCGTGTACATTGGCGTCGGATTGAGGAGTACACACCCAGGATGCCCATTGCTTGCTTCCCAATCCACCATAGTACCCCGCCCTCCTTGCGCAAGCACCGCCTTGTCTAAACACGCGGACCCGTCTGACCGTTCTTTTCTGAACCGATCTTTCAGGTTTCCTATGATGGGCACTGCCTTGTCTAAGCACAGGGGCCCGTCTGACCGTTGTTTTTCTGACTTTGCAGGCATCTGCTGCCATGCTGTGGGATTGTTTTGTTACAGACATTAATTATTCGTCAAATTGTTTGCTACGAGTTAATTTCTCGTGTGAAAATAAGGAGTCCATCATTTAGTGTTAGAAGCACGAAACCTCAAACAAGTTGCCGCGCTGTGAAGCCCGTTTCTTCCCAAAAGCAACCATAATTGTAAGTAGCGGTGTTGAGCTCTAACGGCTATGAGAAAAGCTTGAGGAGGTTTCATTTCCGCACCGCTCTTTCTCAGTTGGGCGCAGGAGGCAAGCTAGTTAAGCGCACGGCGACGTCTAGATATGCATAGACCGGGATGACGACGTCAAGATATGGATGGACGGATATGATGACGTCAAGATATATTAGTTGAATAATAAGTTGATAAGATATAAGTTGACCACAAAGTGCAACAGTGAGCGCCCTAGAATCAAACTCACACAACGAGGTACATGCATTGCAAACAAACAACTGCGTCGAACCCGGATGCGAACGCCCGCACTGAAAAATGCAAGCAAGTGCACTGAACAATGCGAACACGTGCAGTGAACAAGTGAACATGTGCGCTCAACAATGCGAACAAGTGGGTCGAACATTCCATTTGCAGGCTTTTGGCGAAGAAGAAGATGACGTGCTCAATCAATACTACAGGGGACCGAGCAATTTCAGACCCTTTTAATTTGGGCCCCATCTCCGGGAAGCATGTTTTTCAACCGCAATTTCAACACTTGTGGCACCCAGAACACTGGTTTTGCCTCGGCAATTTCGAACATATCCTGCTTGTGGCAGCCTATGCATTCTGTTTCTAAACACAAGTTTTCACAAAAAACTTAAGTTTTGCCCCCTGTCTCTCCTTCAGTTTGTATTTGTTATACGGTATCCCCCCCATGCCAGTGACAGGAGCCTCATCGGTGGAACCAACTGGGCATATGGCGCCGCATCCGGCAGCGCCTGCCCATGTTCCCTCAGGGGGGGGACAGCCGCATCAAATGGTTCATGGAGGTGGCCCGGCAGCGGAACAGATCGCGCAAGCGATGGCGGCGGCAGCGCCAGAGGCGGCGGCGGTACACATGCACCGGGCGGACGACCCATCCGAGGAGCCCGAGGCGGTGAGACGGCGCCTGGAGACATCTGTCCAGATGATGGAGGGCACGGGGCTCGCCTTCTCACCATCCCGCAATCCGGCGGCGGCGGCAGCGGCAGTCGTGAACCCCTTCGCCCCTCAAGAACAGGCCTTGCATCAAACAATGCTCGACTGGCGGGCCTGGGCCAATTGGCCCTTCTTCACGATATTCGAGAACGTGGACGGCAAAAACAGGGCCCAGATCAACGAAGGCACGATAGCGTTCCACGAGCTCATCACCAAGCACGGAATCCGCCAGGACACGCTGACGGAATTTGCGAGAACGGCTGGGGTCGAGCTGTCGGGCATGGACCTATTGCGCTGCTTGGCTACCTACAGGATGCGACAAAGCCTGGTCCCCATATTCGCCGAGAAAAGGTTCCAGCAGGAAACACCGCCGCCACCCGCGCAGCCACAACACCCAGGAAGTCACCCAGATCCATCGACAGCGCAGACGCCGCTCACATATCCAGCCATATGGCCACAGGAGCTACCGCAGGCGGTACAGCAGCGCCACATCGACGATCTGGCGAGGCAACTCCAGGCTGTCCGGTTCGAGAACGAGAGAATGCGGCAAACCATGATCCCACCCCTTAATGTGCAGGAAGTGACGGTGTTGCTGCAGGAATCCCTACCCTATGTCTGGCAGCAGACGATAGTGAGCGCCCTAAAAGTCGAAATGGATGCCAGCCCACAGACCGATTTTGGGACCAACCGATTTTACGCGACGATCTGGCGGCTGGTACATGGAGAACTCCGCAATAGACGACAGGGGCGACACTCCGCAGCGGTGTCGGCCCCAGCGTACCAGCCTCAATTCCATGGTGGGGGGGGATACCATAAACCGGGGGTGTGTCTGCACCGCTGGAGAGTCAGGCTGGTGAGTGCTTCGACTCTGTGGATACAAGGTTCCGAGGTACCCCATATGAAGGAGAGAGCCCACCTGCTGCTCCAGGTAATGCTGTCCTTGACCTCAGTGGGAGCCCCTCCGAAGCAGTAGGCCAACGCCTCGCTCGGACAGTGGGCCGCAAACACGTTCCACGGCCCCACCCCACCCCGGGTATTGCTGGCCGTGATATTGTTGACAGCCCCTCCGGAGCAGTAGGCCAACGCCTCGCACGGGTGTTGGGACGAGAGCGCGTCTTCGTACGACGCGCGGTGGGTGGCAAACGCCGCCACTCCGATGCCTCATCCTCGTCCTCTTCCACATCCGACACGTCCTCCTCATCCCACAGGCGACACAAAAAACACAAAAAGCACCGCCACACCAAAAACAAAAAGCAGAGGAGAAACCGCTCCCCCCGCCCCCAACCCCAACAATACCCGTACCAATACCAATACCCGTACCAGCACACGACCCCATACCCGCAACAATATCAGTACGGGACACAACCAGCCCCACACTCACAACCACACTATCACTACACGCCATATGCACCACAACACCCACAACCACAGCAACATCATCCATACTACCAGCCACCCCAGCAACCGCAGGCTCCACTCACACCACAACCCCAGTCCACATCAGAGTCTCAACCCAACCAGTCGTCCCACGATCCACACGCCTCCTACACGCACGCCACCCTCCCACATCCACACCAACCATATCAACACAACCCTTACCAGACTACTCACCAATACCACGACCACATCCAAAGCCAGCCACAACATCACTACCCCGCACACCAGCCACAGGTAGACAACCCACAACACTCCCAAACGGAGCAACAACATCACCACGAACAACACCAATCCCGGTACCCCTATCCCGCACCACACCCACACACAGACTACCCCCACCCCCAAACAGAGCAACAACACCACCTCCAGCCCCGCACTTCTCCAGCAGACCACCCGCAACACACACACCAACCCAACCCACACACGGGCAACCCACAGCCATACCACCACGCACAGTCGCACCCAGTTACGCTCACCCAACCGCTCCCACCGCCCCAGCCGCATCAAACAGCACCGGGACCCCGCACATCCACGCCGCACCCCGCGGCCTCCCTCTCCTTGACACACAAGCAGGCGGCCAACCAGCGCCGGACATTGAACAGAGGCATTAAAGCAATGTATCAGATTCTTACGAGTACCGGGGACGGGCCCGGTCCCGACGGGCAAGTGGATTCGTATGGACAAACCTCCGAGGACTTCCGCCAGTGGGCGCCACAAGTCCCTGCGAATGCCCCGCCCGCCGAAGCTCATGCGTCACGTGCCCCATCGGCTGCACCAGGCGTGTGGTCACAATACGCGGCACGACACCCAGAACTATGCGAGCAATCTGGGCAGCCCCAGCCAGGACACGTGGCAACGTCAACGTCGAATCGGGCCCTCGACCCATTCGCAACGGTACCAATTGACGTCGACGGTCCGGCGGCACCAGCCACGCGCGCACCTGCCGCCATCCGACGCCCACCCACGGCGGCGCCGGCGGCGGCACGCCCCCGCGCGCCTAAGCAGCGCCCCGCAGCGCGGGCAACCGGGCCACCAGCAGCAGCGCCCCCACGTGTGCCTCGGCAACGCCCCTCAACGCGGGCAGTCGGAGGTGATCATGAGACCATTGACGTCGACCAAATGGACCCGGAAGTGGAACACCAAGCCCCGCCCCCGCCACCCAACACGCGGCCACCATCGCCCCCACCCGCCATCGGCACACTCTCCCCACCACCGCTCACTAGCGCACCCCCCCCCCGCCCCCCACTACACGGAGGACAGCACGGCACGGCCCGTCATCCCCGACCTCCCCCCCCCACCATACTCCCGGGACGACCCGGCCCGGCGCGTGCGCCTCTCCCCCCGCCGCCGGTACTCCACGTCACCGTCCCGGCGATACCGCCGGCCGCCCCGCCCACAAGGGCGCTCGCGTAGCTCACCCCCGCCGCGGCGACGTTCTCCGCCCGGGGCACGCCAGCCCCCGCGCAGGGGCCGCCGTTTATCAGGTAGCGCCCACTCTTCAACAATACCGCTCGGCGCATTCGTATGGACAACCTCCCCACGGTCCCCTTCAAAGGATTGGGACCGCCCTTGTGTCCGCTATCTTGCTTGTCATGCTGTCCACACGTGCCTCAACCATTGCGCCCGCCAAAGTGAGCACACCTGTAATGCACTGTATTGTTTCTTTCGTCATGCTCTTCGTTGTCACAGGAGTAAGCCAGAGGTTCCGCCCGCAAGGCCAGTGGGACGTCTCCCCGGCTTTGGCGAGCACCGTGACTTGGGACCCCCGTGGCCATCACCAGTGGGACGGGTTCCCTACCTCGCCGACGCCGCCATCTACATTCCCGCCGCAGCCGGTACACGATGAGGCGTACTGCGCGCCAAGTACCGAACCCAAGCATCGTCCATTTACCACAAACGTCCCCTACACCAAGGTACTACTCACCAGGCCAGCGGGTCTGGCAGCGACGCTCAATAACCACCGAGCAATGTCTTTGTTGTGGACCTCTTGCTCCCTCGTGCACCTGGGGCATGCGGGCTACGAGACACTAAATGGGTTGCTTGCATGTGCACATCCTTCAGGTTGTTGCGCGCTCTATACCGCAGGTAGGCCAACGCCTCCACGGCAGCGCATTAACCTTCTTCGCATGAATCTCTTCAAAGCACATCAAGTCCAGCATGCAATCGTATTCTTTGTGTTTTGCCATGCGTGGTTTGGGCATTGGTGTCCCTCGACATACCCCCCCCCACGAGCAAGCAACAAGAACCACAAAGAAAAGCGCGAGAGGAACGGCTCCGCCAACCCCGGGCGACACACAAAGAGCAGAAGGTACCTCACCGGGCAAAAAAACGGGGCTATGGGGACAAATACACAGCCACACACCCACACCATAAGGCTTAGCCGCCCCCCCCTCCCCGAGCAAAAGGGTGGGTCCATGACGTGGTGCACGATGGTGACGTGGAAGCCAATCCAGGACCGCAGACCGGTGCCGCGGCGTCGGCACTACCTGGATCAACCAGCCCGGTACACCCATGGAACGATAGCACCACCATCGGTGATATTACACTTTTTCTGGGAAGCACGGCATCCATTCAGACCAAAATCTCCACACTGGTAGCCCTTCACCATCACCTCCTACAGCAGTGTCACCTAAGCTGCAACACACTCCCCGAGGAGGAGCACCATGGAACCTCCCGCCTACCCACCGATGAGAGCGCATACGCCCCCAATACCCCGGGCAGTCTCCGATCGGGGACCACGGAGATCCACGCCTCCCCACTACCACAATCTCCCACAGGATGTTTAGACCTCCAATGCCCCAACTGTGGCATACGGGACTTCTACTCGCCGCGCTGCAGTACATGTGGCAATCAGGATTGGGATACTGACCCCTGCTTGTATGCACCGGTGCAAGTGCGAATCCCAAATACTGGCTCGCCCGCAACCACTGACTGCCGGTCGGCGCATCAGCACCCCTTGGCTGTAACGCTCACAGCAAGTGCACCGCAGGAACTGACGCGGCCATCTGGCCCAGTACCAACCAGGGCCCCTCTACTGCTCGACGCTACACCGCCCGAATCACCTCCGCCGGTCGCCCCGATCCATAAGAGACAACGGGTTTGGCGCCCAGTACCACCCCACAGTCCCCCACAAAACTGGCAATCACCAAACAACCACGGAATACGCATCCCTGTCCTCCGACAAGGCAATGCCGACCCGCTGCCCAGCTTGGCAACCAGCACCACAACGTCACATCCCCGGGCCAATACCGAAGATCCCTTGATGGTGCCTTCATTGAACACCGATGACACAATCCGCAGCGAGCGACAACAACCCTCCATAATGGCAGAGGCATCCATGACTCCGGGCCCCACCAGAACAAACGACTCCGAATGGGGATGGTTGCCTGCAGAGCTGGTTTATTGTCCGGCGGAGCTTCCACTCTCTGTAGCCGCCCGGACCTCACCGCGGTCCCCATCACTACAACCTGCGTGGACGAACTCGAACGAGCAAGGAACAACGTCCTCCCTCGACGGCCCCACAGGAGAACTTCTTCTCTCCGACTGCCCGCAACAGGACCTCGAACATTGCCCTCTTTGCTACTATGATGCAGTACTATACCCATTGCCGTGCCACCCACGGCACCGACTATGCACGGTATGTGCCTACGACCCACGGCTCAAGGGGTGCCCATGGCGATGTGCGCCACCGGTGCTTACAGGGCACCACCCGGTAATGGCCCCCGCCCCCAGGGATGGGCTGGATGCGGAGAGGGACGACACGGACTTCGGCTTACAGTATCCCACAGAGAACTTTGGTCTTGAACATCTACTCGCGATCCCGGATACACCAGCATCGCCTGGTGGCTGCGACATGTCGGAGGACGACGAGACGTTGTCATGGCCCATATTTGTGAAATATCAGGGCTCCTCCACGACCCTACTCGTGTGCGACGGTATGTCGATCGCCTCACTGAAGAATGCCATTTGCGACCGTCTAAATATTCCTCCACACGCGCAGTCGTTGACAACGAACTCCACAACCGGGTTCTTGATGGACCATATGACCATCCAGCAGTGCGGGATCACCAGGGATGCCACCGTGCAGGTGCTCATCCGGGGCAGGGGAGGTATGATCGACTCGTTTCAGGGTGCCGTATCCACACCCTACCTCACTCCCAACAAGGGTTCTGGTTTCCTGAGACACCTCGGCACCCCGCCTAACGGTCTGGTACGACCGCCCCCTCCACCAGCACTCCCGGTCGAGCAGGACGACACAACCCCGGGGAAGACTAACGAGGATTCGACACGCCACGCGGTGGACAACCTCTTGCAGTCCACAGTACGACAAGGGTTAACATCCGTTTACAACTGGTGTGAAGTCAGTGGCCCACCGGGTACTAGGGTTGAAGACAAATGGTACGTCGACGGGAAGGCGGTATGCCCACGCCCAGCCATGCTCCGCGCAATGTATGCAATCCAACCTTGGGAAGTGGAAATGGGGGATGGGTGCACCATACCCAGCCAAGGTGCACTGCTCCCTCCGATCCCTGATTCTATACAGCTGCTACGGCTTGGCCAGACGGCATTCTGGGCAGTGCCCACATCCAATGACCCCGACCCGAAACACGTTCACGTTGGTGACACCCGAAAACGTGACCCCTGGATAGGCAACCAACGCTCAATCCTTACCGCCGTTGTGAACCAATTGCAGAAATACCACAAGACGTCTCAACCGCCTGTCCACATGTGGATAGTCCTAACCACACGGCAGGCCCCCGTGGTTGACCCGCTCATGGTATTGCAACTTGACGGTCGGCACATGGTCCGACTCTTACGACGGAAGTGCTGTTATGTGCTCATGGATAAGTCTGGCCATTGGGTCCGCTGGGATCGTAACGCCAGCCAGTGGCAGCGGCAGTCTTTCTGGGACGAGTCCCACCTTGCGATTCTCATCAGATCGGATGTCGAATGGATGCGCATGAGCGACCTCCAGCACTCGTATGTTGCGAACCCCAATGCCATCAGGACGATCCCGGAGATGCCTCCGACAGTCTGGCGAGTGGTGATGCCTGCATTCATCGATTCCCACAACGCTTTCCTACGGGAGCTGAATGATAGTGGCGAAGTCGGCACAGCAACAGCTAAGCGACACTCCAAGATTCCGTGGGCCGGCGTGCGGCAACTGCCGCAACCGGACGAGTTCCTCCAGTTGTTCGAGTACACTTGCCCGGCCCCATATACGTCTACCTTTCTTGAGCTCCTACGACGTGAAGAGCCGCCACCCCAATTTGTCGAGCTGACCAACGTCGCACATCTCCACGTGATCCAGCAAGCAAAACCACGGAAAGGAAACACCGCGTCGGTCTCTTCGGTGCAATGCGCGGCGGACCTGGAGGCGGAAATTTACGGAGCCCTTGAAGTCGACGAGCCTGCCGATCGGGACCGCACGCGTATGTTTCTGACGCAGTTCTTTCCCCAGGGTGTACCGCATATGCGCTTCCAACGCCTCATCCACATTTCGCCGGATGTCCCCATCACAGAACTAGCCATGCGTCTCTGGACAGGCGGTCGCCTGTTTTTGAAGCATGTACACTCTGATGAACGCGTATGGTTCGGTCAGTTGGGGTCTGGAGCACCAGGTCGTGACACACCAATTCTGCCAGAACACCCCAATGAAATTGTACTCCAGGCACCCACAGCCGCCCCGCTGGAGACCATCCGGTTATGTGCAGCGCAATTTGGGGCGTTTGAGAGTGTCGAAGATGCCGACAAGAACGGACGACAGCATCTCCGGGGCAAAGTGTCTTATAGGATTCGCTACCAACACGCATCCAGTGCAGTTCTGGCTCATGGTGTGGTATTCGATTTGGCAGCCGGGGAAGCCACTGTGACGGGCCGTGATGCACCCGACGAAGCCGAAGCCCTGTTCCGACAACTGCCTGAAACCAATGACACCAACGTGGACCCAAACTGGTGGAGATTCGAGGTCGGCCGATCCTTGGGCGCTGAGGAGGCAGTGCAGGCCGAGGACCACAGGCTGACGGCTACCGCACTGGCTTTTCACGATGCCCTGCCACCGGAGGAAACGGCCTCAATGCAATTATAAGTCAGCCAATACACTGGGCGTGGCACGGCTCCATCGCCAGACATGGGACTTCTGGAGACCACGATGGATCAAGTCCCTCCCTTACCTCATCCTCTTGTATGCGCTGCTATGGAGCAGCCGGGTCACTTCCATGTGTTCACCGATGCCTGTGGTTCAACTACCATCATGGTGCTACCTTGGGCGTCGTAGCGGCACGCCACGACGCTTGCGGCCCAAGCTACAACGTCGGCACAGGTGGCACTACTCTAACCTGCCGGGCTGGTACGTCCTGTTACTGACACTCACCCATGTGGGACTGCCCATGTGGACACCGCCACACGTGCAAGACACCTACACACAGCTACACACTTCACCCTTACACCAAACACTCGCGCGCACCCGATTGCCGGGCCTGATCCTATGGGATCCAGCACAACGGCTAATACGTCTGTCCAACGACGTCCACCCCAATCCAGGGCCCAGCCCCCCACCCCGGCCAGGCCTATCCTTCCTGACACTCAATGTCGGAGGACCCTTCCTTTCACGGCGCCGCTGGGGGCACCTCCTGGCGGAGATTATCGCCGAACAGCCCGCAGTTATTGCCCTACAGGAGTTTCGATTCCGTAGTGGATCTCACCATGCAGCTTGGACGGCTGCTATGGATGATGACTACCTCCCCATCACCTATGGGGACGAGAACCCGGACACGCAATTCCTCGTCCACAATTCCATATCCAGATATGTCTCCAAGCTGCCCTCCATGGGGAGCCAGGCCCGTGCCATCAAGCTCGCTCTCCCTGGCCACACACCGTACGTCATCGCCAACATCCACGGACCATTTTCGCGGGACCAACGTGAAAAGTTGGACGCATGGCTTGCACAATTGCCAGACCTGGGCATCCTTATGGGCGACTTCAACGACCAGGTGTGGGGACGTCCTTCCCAACCAACTAGGTACCGGCACCCGCTCCTCGAATCCGGAGCCTTGCTGGACCCGATTTTGGCACATGCGCCAAACACCGGCCCTCAAAATCTCTCCACACATTGCCGGGGCCGCCGCTTGGACGCAGTCCTGTTTTCTCCCACGGCATGGGACATTCACCCCCCCATCTCTGCGGACACCATCGACTTTCCCCATGCGGGTGACCACAAAGCAGTCAGGGTCACAGTAATGAACCCATTGGGACCGCGGCCAGCGCCGCCACCGGTCATGGGCAATGTGTCGCACTGGCCCTCCTCGTTATTCCGCAAGTTTTCGCGCCACATGTCCCAATGGTCCAAAGCGCACTCCACTCACCAAGATCACATCATGCACCCACTAGACAGGGCGGACGCCATCATTGCCGCAGCGTCCAGCTTTGTACACGCACACCCCCGCCCACAGCCAGTTCAAGACGTGGTCGAACAACAGCTGGCTGACGTGTTGCACCGCGACCCTACCTCCAAGAGGGCCCAGCAAGCTTGGGCGCACCACAGGGCGACCAATAATATGAAACGGGCCCAACGACACCTGCGGCGCTTCCCAAAATGCGCGGTACGCGGCCGCTCTACTTTCTTCAATGCCCTAAAGTGGTGGCTGATCACCCCCTTCCGCACGACTACCCCACAACCTGACACGACCTCGGCCGCCGAACACCTTCCGCACTTCGCGGGGGACCCACCATGGAGACCGGAAGAGGCCAAGGCTCTTCTTTCACAAGTCTTAAAGCCAGGACGACCAGTGAGCCCCGATCCTCCCTCCTGGCAATCTTTCACAAAAGCGCTACGCCAACCCAAGAACAAGGCGGCAGGCATGGACCACGTGGCACCCCACCTGTACCACTGGTTACCTAGGGAACTACAGTGGGACCTATACATGGCAGTGCGCCATGTGTGGGAAAGCGGCGATGTGCCGCACCACTGGCTGCAGGCCAGAATAGCCATGATCTACAAGTCTGGCCCCCCTGAGGCGGCCCGCAGTTACCGGCCCATTAGCGTAGCCACGGGGATGTACTCCATTCTAGCCCGGCTCATATTGGACACCCTGCGAGGGCCCATCGACGCGGCGCTCTCCGACCCCCAAGCAGGATGTAGACGAGGCTATACCACATCACAACAAGCCCTCCGCATGTCGATGCTTTTACACCAATACGGGGACGGTGCGCTGGTATGCCTCCTGGACATCGCAAAAGCTTACCCCAGCATGCCCCATGAGTGCCTCACCTACGGACTCCAGTTGATTGGAACCCCAGCCCGCATCTACAACATGGTGGCTAGCATCTACGCGCACAGCACGGGGGTGTACGGAGACGTCCGTTTTCCGTTGCGTCGTGGCATCAAGGAGGGGTGCCCCCTGTCCCCAGCCCTTTTTGTTCTAGTGTATGAGGCCTTCCACCAGACTCTCACTAGAGAATTTCCCAACAGCACCATACTGGCCTATGTCGACGACATCGCCATCATCTCCCCGAGCCAACGGGAGATGCAGCACGTCCTGGAGCGCGTCAGTCAATTGTCTGCCATACTGGGCCTCAAGACGAACCCTTCAAAGACACAGGTGTACCGTTGGGCCCCACCCTCCCGCCGTCAGGGTGTGGCACGACGAGAGTCCCCGACCAGGGACACCATCACGTGGGGCGATGCGCGATTGCCGCTGCAACCCCCTATCTTCCACTACCTCGGTCACCTCCTGGCACATCCAACCTGGGAACAAAAGGCACGTGATGACTTCGTGGGGACGGCCGCAGCTGATCTGACGCGATACCAATACCTGCCACTGAACGCTTTCGAGCGGGTGCAGCTGCTGAACACCATCTTGATCCCACGGTGGACGTACCGCACCTTGTTTCTCCCCAACGACTCAATGTTCAAAGCCATGGACTCCATGTGCTTGCGGTTTGTGCTTATGGCGGAGGGCATGGAACTCAATAAGGTCGACGTTCACAAATCATACAACGTCCTCCATGTCACTTCTCCTCACCGACTGGGCGGAATGGGGTTGCACCAACTGTTCTGGGCCCACAGGGCACGCTTCACCACAATGGTACAGAACACGTTACGTTCACGTCCGGGATCCATTGGCTGCAACCTTAGCAAAGAATTGCCCTCCCGAGCGGTGCCTATTCGCAACTACTTGGCTATACTCACCCAACTAGGTGCTCGCACTGCACTCCACATAGCACTACCGCCGCGGCCGGCCGGGGGACCCAACCTCATCGACAGTGAAAGCTCCGATGACGGCGTCCTCTTGTCTGCCCGCAAGGAGCAGGTGGGGGATGCCCTCCACACGCGCCACTACATTGCCCCACACCGGTACCACGAAGACCCCTCGGCAGGCACGGTACCTGCGGGATACCACCCTGTCAACATCGCGGGCATAGCGTGCTACTCAAACAAGCAACCGCCAACCGGAACGTCCCTATACTCCGATGGTAGCCTTCAAACAGTTCAGATTGCGGGCTCGGAATACCAAGCGGCGGGCGCAGCAGTAACAAAAGGGCCTCTTCGCATCCTCGCCCGGGTGGCGGGCCCACAGCAGTCCTACAGGGCTGAAATGTACGGAGCAGCCATCGGCGCGGCCATTGCATCTGACGGTGACACTCAATACATCGACAACATGGCCGTCACAAAATGCGCACACCGCCGACCCACGCACGAATGTTCTGACGCTGACATCCGCCACAAAGTGTGTGACCAAGTGCAGCACAAACGCGTCGCCGCGGAGTGGATCCCCAGCCACCGCCTTGAGACGGAGGCCCGTAACGCGCAGGAACGCGAACAAATTCGACGCAATGGGGAAGTAGACCTGCTCGCCAAGATGGCCACGCGCCTACCCGTGCCGGATTACGACCCCCAGCGCCCCGAAGATATTGCAATGTGCGGCGGGCCCGCCCCCACTCCGGCGCGGAAATGGATCCTCCAACGGAGGCGCGTTGTCACTTTCGACGGTGCACACTGGGTATCCTGGCTGCCGATGCGCGGGGACCGACGTATGCTCTGGGTTAAATGGCTTTGGGGTCAGGTACGATGGGATGGGACGGGCGCGCCGTGGGACCATACCAACCCCAAATGCCCCATATGTCCCCTCCACCACGGTACCACTGTCCACCAACGACTCATCCACTGCATGCGTTGGAAAGTCGCATTTCGCAACATGTGGCTTAGCACCTGGGGACCATGGCAAGATACGGTGACGGAATGGTGGAACAGGGCGTCAGCGGCAGACCTACACCATGTTGCCTGCCTTCGCATACCACAGTCCCTATGGGACCACATCCCCCGAACAATGCGGGTAGACCTCAGGGAGCGTGTGGCTTGGCACCAGTACCACGCCCTACATGGCGTATGCCAACTGCGCGGCCAACTCACCATGCCCCCCCGTGACCCACAGGTGCCGCCCACGCCCTCCACGGCGGTGCCGGCATGGTACACAAAGCTGCGCTCACGAGCTGTACGACCGAACCCCACGGACTCTATCCTCCGCAATCAAGTAGGGTATACAGGGCCCCGGGAGAGAACACAGCGGCAGGATGGCCGCGCCTCTCAAGAGACGTCCCACCGTAGGGCTGCGCGCACATGGGACCGGCCGCAATCGTACTACACCCGGTCATGGGCGGTCAAATATCTCGACCAGTGCCTCTGTCCCACTGCCGCGGACCCAGGGGCGCAACACGTAGCTTCGGCAATGCAGTATCTGGCCCAGCCTTGGTTTCTGCATCAACGTGCCGTTCTCGGGGCCTCACTGATGGTTTCATACCGCGACATGCTGGAGGACCTGGTGCGGCAATCACGGCACTGGCACACCCTCCTGCGGCGTGCTAGAGTGTGGACCACCTCCGCAGACCAGCACTACCAGCGGCATGACCGAAGGGTCCAACTCTTTTCGGTGATGAGCCAGTTGTGGGCATCCGAGCGCGCGGCCCACTGGGTGGAGCCCCCTCTACCTAAACGCCACTGCCGCACAAGACCCGGCATCCTGGGCCAACGCCCGCCACCAGACATGGCCCCTACAAAGCGACGAAAGCTTGTCACTCTTGAAGACCTGTGGGGAATGGCACACACGTGATGCAGCATGTTTAACCCCCTTAAATCTTACGCATTATAGGCTTGCCATATGGCGTGGCGGTTTTGCCTACCGCAACAGAGAGCCCTCTGTTATACGCATGTGAACTCTGGGTCTTTGCCATGTGCCCCGCTTTGCGGGGATCCACTGTATCATATGCTGGAGACGCCCACTTTCCCAAGCACAGTCTTGAGTACTCTTTGAACTTCTGGAGTCAGTCAAAAAAAAAAAAATACCATAAACCGGGGGTGTGTCACAGGTGTGGGCAACCCGGCCATTGGGCGAGAGACTGCCCACATATGCATATGGGGATGCCCCAGATGAGCCCAGCACCTTACATGCCATACCCGCCGCACCAGTACTACCCCCCAGCGCCGCTCATGCCACCCCCCATGAACCACGGTACCCCCCCCCACCCACATGCAGCCCCCCCCGCCCCAACACGCACAGCCCACCCACCCCCCAGCCCCTGTGCCCCAAGCCCAACAGTACTACCCCCAACACCGGGCACCACAATGACTGCCCCAGCCCACCCCGTTCACAGTGGCCCAGCTGCGACAGGCCATCGGCTTGGCCAGAGCGGCCATGGCAAGACCCCTGGGGTCTGACCTCCTCGCCACCAAAGTCCGGTTCTGCAAGTCCACCTCGTTACAAACATACCTCAGGGAGGTGGACAGTGCAGTCAAACCCCGACCCCCCGAAGACCCCTTCCTCCCGCATGTCGAACAGCGCCTCAGGATCATTGCGCAGAGGGACCGAGGAGGGTCCAGTGCACACAACCTCATTTCAGGACTCAGGGCCTTGGAAAAGGTGGGACTCCTCCCCCCCCCACCAAGCCGAACCCCTGTGGGTCTATGCAAAGGCCATTGACAAGACCACTGTGGGGAACCTTAAACCCCAGCGGTGGACCACGGCAGCCGACCTACAGATCCTGGGACACGCTTGGGGCCACTGGGCATGGACCAGGGTTTTCTTTTTCTCCATGCTGGCAGTCGTGTACTGCCTCAGGGTTGGGGACTTGGAATCCATCTGTTGGGCGTACATTTCATCCCCCCAATTTTTCACATTTTGGGACGAAAGATGTAACCGCAGGCTCACCAGCTTTCCCCTGTCCCCGTACCTGGAAACCTGGAGAGAACACGTCTGCACCCTCCGCCTGCCCCACCACCACGACTTCACCTCAGTTTTCCCGGGGAGGTTGTGCAGGCGCCGGCGCCACTCGCACTGGCACCTCCCCCCATGATATCGTGAGAACTGAGTTGTGCACGTGTGCCTTGCCAGGGGAGGAGAGACAAGGGGGGCACAGGCCTGAGATTGCAGAGATGCACACCAGCAAAACCCTGCATGTAAAATATTTCGCAAAATAGTGAAATTTTTTTTTGCTACCATTGCATTCCATTGTCTTTAAAACTCTACATAGGTGTTTCTTTTACCCTGCATTTCAAACGTTTTGCAAAACACTGCACTGTTTTTTTTTTATCTTTGCCTCGCACTGTTCTTTTAAACCATGCACTTTTTTCTTTTAACCCTGCATGTAAAATATTTTGCAACACTACAGACAGACCAAATCCCTGCATCCTGGCAAAAGGAGAAATTAGGGACTGTTTTTCACTTCAGAGAATTTTGCAAAAAACGTTCCATTGTTGCCCCAAGAAATCCGAGATAAGGATAATAATACATGATCCATTATGTTACTGGCTGCTGTCCACACACTGCAGCTTTCCCACCACTGACCCACCAGGGTATCACACATGGAAGAGCATGCTAGAAAAGAGCACTCTGCCGGCCACAGCAAGCCTTCAATAGCCCAACACCAGCATTGCACAATCCCAAATTAGCCTTTCACAGTTCCACATCAGCCTTTCACAGGACCAACACCACCTCCAAGACTACCACAATGTGTTACAACACCATTGGCAGCAAAGATAGCAGTGCCTTCGGTGACACCTGGTGCACCTGGATCATGGGAATAAACACAGTTTGCAAGAGTGCCGGGGTGTTGTCATGGGGAAAATTGCAAACTGCAACTCTGCCATCCATAATAATTAAAAATTAAAGAATACGTCAAGACAACATCAAAACACTAAGTATCTAAAATCAAATTAGGCCTCTGAGTGACGTCCATGTACGCAGAAAAGTTCTGCTCTGAGTCAACGTCACTGGAGTCACTGTTTTCCTGCAATGCAGTGCACCGGTCAGCCCTCAACTCCCGATCGGCAGCCTGGGTGGCACGTCTTTGCCTTCTGCTTGGGGCAGCACGGGGAGCAGGGGGTGCAGAGGGAGCAGAGGAGGGTTGGGAAGGCACTTCAGGGGGATCGCCAGAATCGTCCCCACTGTCCACTCCATCACCCAAATTCAAATCAGCCAGGGATGGTCCTGTCGCCACCTGGACTGACGGCGGGACCACACACTTGCCTCTAGGTGCAGAACTTGGTTTCAGGTCCGGACTCCACATAGGCCTGGAGATATGGGTCCGGAAAGCAACTGCACTGATGGGTGAAAGTCAGTCCCAAAACAAGGGGTTCAGAAAGTTTGAAGGACTTGAACTCAGGTTTGTAGTCCTTTGTGACTTGGCTCTTGCTTGTGTCCTGCTTGTTCCTGTTCCTCGGGCTTTTGATGTTTTGAAACTGTTTTGTGGAAATAAAAGCAGAGAAGTCTAGATAGTCCAAGCAGTCAAGTAGGGCACCATGGTCAGGATCAATTCACTCCAAACATGAAGGGCTACAGTACAAAGAAGATAGATGATTTACAAAAGAATCAAGTACTCACCACGTTGACACAATCATGGTGACACCATGCTAACACCATGTTGACGCCATGTTGACACCATGTTGACATGAGTTGACACCGTGTTGACACCGTGTTGACACCTTGTTGACAGCATCCGTGTCGATACCATGTTGAAAGGGTGTTGACAGGATGTTGATAGGATGTTGACAAGGTGTCCACTTTGTCAACAAGGCGTCAACATGGTGTCAACATGGTGTCAACACCTGTCAACATGGTGTCATCATGGTGTCATCATGGTGTCACCATAGTTTCAACCTCGTGTCAACATGGCCTCAACATGCCGTCAGCATGGTGTCAACATGCATTGTGTCAACATGGTGTTAGCTTGGTGACAACATCGTGTCAACATGGTGTCAACAAGGTCTCAAGAAGGTGTCCACACTGTGTCAACAAGGTGTCAACATGGTGTCAACATGGTGTCAGCACCTGTCAACATGGTGTTCACATGGTGTCATCATGGTGCCACCATAGTTTCAACCTCGTGTCAACATGGCCTCAACATGCCGTCAGCATGGTGTCAACATGCATTGTGTCAACATGGTGTTAGCTTGGTGACAACATCGTGTCAACATGGTGTCAACAAGGTCTCAAGAAGGTGTCCACACTTGTGTCAACAAGGTGTCAACATGGTGTCAACATGGTGTCAACACCTGTCAACATGATGTTAATATGGCGACAACATCGTGTCAACATGGTGTCAACATGGTGTTAACATTGTGTCAACAAGGTGTAAATTTCGTGTCAACATGCTGTCAACGTGGTGTCAAAATGGACGCAACATGGTGTCAACACCGATTATGTCAACATGGTGTTAACATGGCGACGTCATCATGCTAATATGGTGTCAACATGCATGCAATATGGAAATCAACATGGTATCGAAACGGTGTCAACACGGACTTTGTCAACATTGTGTCAACATGGAGTCAACATGGTGTCAGCATGGTGTTAACATGGCGACAACATCGTGACAGCATGGTGTCAACGTGGTGTCAACAAGGTCTCATCATGCTGTACACATGGTGATCATGGTGTCGACATGTTGTCCACACGGATGGTGTCAGCATGGCGACAACATCGTGACGACATGGTGTCAACATGGTGTCAATATGGTATCAAAACGGTGTCAACACGGATGGTGTCGACATGGTGTCAACATGGTGTCAATATGGTATCAAAACTCCTGTTTGCCGTAGGGAAACAGGGGTTTTACGCAGCTTTGTTCCCTACAATCATTGCCATTCCCAGTCTTTCTTTGAATTTTGTTTTGGGAGGGTATATAATGTCAATATAATGTCAACATGGTGTGAACACTGTGTGAAAATGGTGTCAACATGGTGTGAACATGGTGTCAACAAGTTGTCATCATGGTGTCAACATGGTGTTGCCATGGTGGCAGCAAGGTGTCAACTTGGTGTCAACACGTGTCAACATGGTGTCAGCATGGTGTCAACATGGCGTCAACATGGTGTCACCATGGTGTCCAGATGGTGACAATATAATGCCAACATGGTGTGAACATTGTGGGAACATGGTGTCAAGATGGTGTTAACATGCTGTCAACATGGTGTCAACATGGTTTCATCATGGTGTCAACATGGTGTCAACATGGTGTCAAAATAGTTTGAACATTGTGTCAACATGGTGTCAACATGGTGTCAACACCTGTCAACATGGTGTCAACATCGTGTCAACATGGCCTCAACATGGTTCTCAGCCTGGTGTCAACATGAATTGTGTCAACATGATGTTAACATGGCGACAACATTATGTCAACATGGTGTTAATATGGTGTCAGCAAGGTGTAAACTTGGTGTCAGCATGCTGTCAACATGGTGTCAATGTGGTGTCAACATGGACGCAACATGGTGTCAACATGGTGTCGACGTGGTGTCAACACGGTATCAAAAAACGGTGTCAACACGGATGGTGTCAACATGGTGTCAACATGGATGGTGCCCACATGCTGTGAACATGGATGGTGTCATCATGGTGTCAACATGGTGTCAACACCTGACATCATAGTGTCAGCATGGTGTCATCATGGTGTCACCATGGTTTCAACCTTGTGTCAACAGGCCGTCAACATGGTGTCAGCATGGTGTCAACATGGATTGTGTCAACATGATGTTAATATGGCGACAACATGGTGTCAACATGGTGTTAACATGGTGTCAGCAAGGTGTCATGGTGGTGTCAACATGGACGCAACATGGTGTCAACATGGTATCAACATGGTATCTAAACGGTGTCAACATGGATGGTGTCAACATGCTGTCAACATGGATGGCGCCAACATGGTGTGAACATGGATGGTGTCAACATGGTGTCAACATGGTGTTAACATCGGGTCAACACGGGGTCAACATGGTGTTGACATCGGGTCAACATGGGGTCAACATGGTGTGAACATGGTGTCAACATGGATGGTGTCAACATGGTGTCAACATGGATGGTGTCAACATGGTGTCAACACCTGACATCATGGTGTCAGCATGGTGTCATCATGGTGTCACCATGGTGTCAACATGGTGTCAACATGGTGTCAACATGGATGCAACATGGTGTCAACATGGTATCAACATGGTATCTAAACGGTGTCAACATGGATGGTGCCAACATGGTGTGAACATGGAAGGTGTCAACATGGTGTGAACATGGTGCCAACATGTTGTCAACATGTTGTCAAAATGGCGTCAGCATGGATGGTGTCAACATGGTGTCAACTTGGATGGCGTCAACACCGTGTTAACAAGGATGGTGTCAGCATGGATGGTGTCAACATGGTGTCAACATGGATGGTGTCAACATTGTGTCAACATGGTGTCAACACGGTGTGAACAAGGTGTCAACAAGGTGTCCACAATGTGTCAACAAGGTGTCAATTTGATGTCAACATGGTGTTAACAATCCATCAACCTGGTGCCAACATGGGGTCAACATGGGGCCCAAAGGTAGAGGGGGAGCCGCATTGATTTTTCACAACACTTGGACCCTACTGAATTCGTGGGCCATTGAAAAACGGCACCTTTTTGCTCAGCTGTCTGACCCTGATGGGGTCAAGCATCATTTCTGCGTTTATCATTTTCATCATGACGCTGTCGAAAGACAACGCCAATGGACTTTGCTTTCACAAGTTGCGCCCACCCTCGTTCCGAGAGACACCATATATTTGTCCGACCACAATTCGGTCACAGTTCCCTCAAGGGACATTTCTGCACCGCATTTATCTTCTGAGCATTCTACTGTCATTGCCGCCCGTGAAGCGGAACTTGATTTTTTGACAAACCATCAGCTGATCGACACTTATGCATGTTTCCACAGTGGCAGACATTCCGATTTTGATTTGGAAGGCTGGACGTGGGGCTTTGCCCCAACAAAGCCAACTGCGTCGGCAAGGCCCGACCTAACCGCAAATGAGTATACTCCCGTTCTTGACAGGAGACGACGGATCGATAGAATCCTCCTTCACGAGAATTTTCAAAACTCCGTTGCTGAGTGCTATACCCGCGTGTGGCCAGTTCAGACCACAAGGCGGTTATTGCTTCACTGTCCGCTAAGCCTACCAAACAGGGGAAGCGACTCAGGATTCCCACGGCTTTCCTCTCCTCGGAGGAAACCCTCCAACAACTACAGACTGAATTGCAATCCATTGACACCGAGGGTTATTCCAAGTGGGCAGACGGT
This sequence comes from Eutreptiella sp. 'Long Island Sound 2002', assembly GCA_964036045.1. NCBI lineage: Eukaryota > Euglenozoa > Euglenophyceae > Eutreptiales > Eutreptiaceae > Eutreptiella > Eutreptiella sp. 'Long Island Sound 2002'. The sequence goes on along the minus strand of OZ038396.1, from coordinate 5,988,442 downwards.
ATGGAATGCATCAAAACGGCAGCTTTTTCCTATGAGAAGGCCAACAGAGCTACAGGCATCACGGAACTACAATCGCTATTGATGGTTTCTTCCACACACCACCTTTCTGAGGAAGCCTGGCGCTACCTTAAGGAACACGGGTACACCCCTTCATCCGCAAGGGCGGCCTATCAAATTTTAACAGCTTTGGCCGAACGGTCAGACACCGACCGTTCTGGGCAGCAGGTTTTGGATAAGCTTAAAACTACGCTACACAACCCACATCATTTCCAACCATGGCGCCGCCGCCAAGAAATCTGGCGACTCACTAAACAGCTGCAGTTCAAACGAAAACTATACTCTTTGCGCAATAGGTCTGGCCAGCTTCTGCCCGACCCTGAGTCCATGGTCTCTGAAATTGTTACCTATTGGCAACAAACAATGAGTTCCTCCGGAAAATCCCAACCGGAGGTAATGACATACCTCGAAACATTTTTTCGTGGCAAAACACAGCACCGATGGCAAAAATGCTGATTCAATCGCTGTCACTGGACCTAGTGCACGCTGCGTTGGAGTCCTTGAACGGCACATCGGCGCCAGGAATCGATGGTGTCCAGGTATCCATCTACAAAACCTTTTCGGATTTCTTTTGCCCTATTATGCTTGACATTTACACGGTCATTCTGTCCTCTAACACACTCAACAACGACTGGTCACTGGCCCTCCTAAATCCCATTCCGAAAGGACTTGGGACTGCTTCGGTCCACAACCTGCGGCCCTTAGTCCTACAAAACACGTCACATAAATGGGTGGCAGCCATCGTGGCCCTGCAACTCAGAGATTACATTGACGCCCTCACTCCTATACAGCAACGGGGTTTCATCAGGGGACGATCAATCTTCACGAATCTATGGCATACATTTGGCTCCTGGAGCTCCCCGGGGGACGCCCTGTTTTGCCCCATAGATTTCAAAAAGGCATTTGATTCTGTCTCACACGAGTACACTCGCACGTTCCTTAACCTTATGCAACTACCAGACAGTCTAATTTCCCTCTGCCTTCTACTGTTTACAGCACCGATCTGCGTGCTTGTCCGTGACCACATTTATTCGGACCACAAAATCCTCCCTAGATCGGGTGTCCGACAAGGATGCCCCTTCTCACCATCTGTATTTGCAATGCTCATTTCCCCCATTATCCATAAGCTTATGGATTTGTCTGTACACGTGCAAGTTCTGCTTTACGCAGACGATTTAATCATCATCATTGACTGCGACCCTACCACAGGAGTGCGGGTTTTCCTCTTGGTCTGGACCAGGATTCAAGAATTCTCTGAAGTCACAGGCTTGTACACAAACCTGGATAAGTCCAACATATTGCTCAAGGGGCAATGGGACCCCGTGCACAGGGTTCAGCTCCTGGGCACAGGCCTCAGAATAGTCGAAAAATACAAGTACAAGTACAAGTGGGTATTGTCCTTGGGGCTACAACAGCGGAAGAGGCCTATGGACCAGCACTAAGGAAAGCCACACGACGTGCGTTTTCCATGCAGTCGTGGTCCCTCTCGCTCGCTGATCGGGTGGAACTCCTCCAAAGCTGGATTCTCCCACTGCTGGTCTACCCAGCCTGCGTTGTCTATCCTACCGACAACGTCATTACAGCGGTTAAAACTATTTTCCGGGTTGCCCTTAAACTCAGCAATTGGGGCATAACACTAGACATCCTGTCACACAGCAAAGAACAGGGGGGGTTGGAACTGGCCCCCCCTGACACCTTTTTGCTTTGGCAGTTTTCTACTATTTTTATTCGTCACATCTACAAAGCCGAGGTCATTCCTAAATGTGTCACTGATCCTTATGAGCGTTTTGCCACTGAGTATGGCATAGATACATCCCCGTCTACGCTCCACACTTTTCAAATGGGGAGCAATGTTGTTTGGCACAAAATGCCTTATCTCGCTTGGAGCGCCCGAGCATACTCACTCGTCACTTGTAAAGTGACTTTCAACCGTCCTGAAGCACTATCGCCCGGCACCCCACTTTGGCACAACAAACTGTTCTCCAAACCTGAATCCCTCACGTACTTTTGCCCCCAGTTTATCCGGCAGGGGGTCATTACGGTGGGGGATTTAATCAACAACAGCACATATATTTCGCAGATCGCGCCCACTTGGGCCCCCATTTATCAACAGGGCGTGTTTCATTATGGCTCCTCGAACCCCAGCCAGGCACCCACGGCACCACCTCCCCGTCCCGTTCCGGGGGCGGATGTTTGGTCACGATGGACCACGAAATCCATGGCTTTGTTTCTTTGCTCCCCTACCTCCCTTGCACCAAGGCAACCGTCTGAGCTGTGGAGGGCCTTCCACTCTTTCAATGTTCCCGCACAACATAAAGACTTCATCAGACAGGTGCTGTGGCTCCGCCTCCCTGTGGGGGAGCGACAAAAGGAATGGAAACCGGATGATGTGTGGTGCCCAATTGAGGGTGAGCTAGAAACAATTGACCATGCGCGCACGGAGTGCTCCCTTCTCAAAGTCGCCTTCAACACTATTGCAAAATGCTTTCCCACGGCCACTGCTGAGGAATGCCCAACAGCCCTGCTTTCTTCCTCCCTACAGTTTTCTTTCCAGTGCCCGACAGGCTTCCTGGCTTGGGCGGCGGTATATGCCAATTGGCAGGTCCGCCAAAGGAAAAAACATCAACGCCAATATGCTGCGACCTGGACCCGTTTTGCTTCTATTTGGATAGCCACCTTGAAACTATGGGCTACCAGCCCCTTGAATATTCCTATTTCGGATCACGACCTGCATCTTTTCATCAGAGCACTACAATCACTACTCCATGATGGAGTGTTGCAACACCCCCATCTGCGTGTCACGCCCCCCACCCCCCCGCCCAGCAAAAAACAACGAAGAGAAACAGCGCGCCGACTGCGCAAACAACCACGGGCGGCGGAGCTGGAAGGAGTTTTTGACACCCTCACCGCGGACGGATACACCCTGGTTTTCACAGATGGCTCATCCGTCGAAACGGAAGGCGTGGGCCGAGTAGCAGGATATGGCATCTACGCGCACCCTGACATCAACATCTCAGCATATGTTCCAGTCCATTTCCAACAAACAAACAACACGGCAGAACTCCTGGCCCTGATTCGAGCATTACAAATCTTTTCTTTTGGTAAAGTCGCAATCTGCACCGATAGTGAGTACGTCTTCCTAGGAGCCACAGGCGCGGCACGCCGGTGGAAACTCCAGGGATGGACGGGAAGCAGTGGTCCGGTTTCTAATGTTCCCCTCTGGGAACTTCTTCTAGACGCTCTCAGCGCACACACAGGCTCCATCAAGTTTATTAAAGTGCCGTCCCATGTGGACATCCTAGGGAATAACGAAGCTGACAGATTGGCGGACCAGGGAAGGCTCTCCCACCCCAGATGTCCGGTGCTCAGGACCCCGTCACGTGTTTTCACCGTGGCCACCTACACCCCCCCCACCAAGCGTCAGCGCAGGAACACTGCCGCCGAGCTGGAGTCGGTTGTGCAAGTTTTGAATTTTCCCCCCTACAAAGACAGTAAGGGAGGCAGTGTGGCATAGTGGTTACCATCGTCAACTGTCGTAGCATAGATCGCCGGTTCGAACCCGGCCTGCAGCAGTGCTCCCCCCCACCGGCCTCGTCCGACAGGGGACTGGGGCCCCTCCCGCTTTTCCATCTATTTTTCGCTTTTGCCTTATCTATTTTTTTTCTACCGAGCAGCTTCAAAATTGTGCTATACACTTAATAAGGAAAAATGTGCCCAGCCACCTGCAGCAGCGCGCCCCGCCACCGCCCCCGCCCGGCGGGAGGCTGCCACCCCACCCGTTGCTTGCCTTTGCCCGAGCGCGGCTCGGGCAGTGGGGTTCGAACCTGGGACCAGCGACGCTGGAGTCCAGGGTGCTTCCACTGAAGCACAGGGCACCACGCCCATACTATGACACTGCGAACACACAGCAGGATACCAAGGATAAGAGTCTATGTCAGCAATGTTTGCACTTGCCCTCCAAGCCAGGCCAAGCCTCCCTTCCTATTGTATGTTTCTCCCTGCACTTCTTGAAACTAAACAGCAACTGACGGGGAAAGGCCGAGTGAGTGCCATGCTATGCCGCCCAGTCAGTTCGCAAGTATTTCAGTGAATGCAGTCCACACCTTATGGACGACTGCTTTTTTGATCCTGGTTGTTCTTTAGAGTCGGCAGAGAGGATAAGCACTCAAGTGACCCACAGAGCTAACCGCAAGAAACGCCTCACTGTACTTTACATAGTGGAGCACCCCAACCAAGAAGGGGACACGTGCATTGATTGGACTTCGCAGCACTGCTGGACTAATGGCTGGAATTGTCTATGGCGGGGACATTCAGTCTATCGGAACCGACCATTGATCCCCTCAACATGGGGTCAACATGGTGTCAACATGGTGTCAACCTCCCCTGGATTCCCGCTACTTGGACCAGGGGTGTATTGGTTGACCGTGTATGCCTGTATTTATGTCACGCCATCTGGTGTGAGGCGTGGCCCTTTTTCCCCAAGCTATAGCCCATCAGACCATATCCATCGAGGCAGGTGGCGGAACGCGGGTGCGAGAGCACAAGAAAAGAGCGGCATGTGCTCACGCTTGTGGTCCCGGCCCATACCTCTGCCTTCACACCAGAGTTTCCTGGACGATGTTCGGATTGCGCCACGTCCCCCGTTTTGCGCCCGCTGCTGTACACAGTTTGGCCTGTCGGGCTGACCACGCGCTCCAGTGGCTTTGTCGCGGGCTTCGTGGAGTCAGCACTTCTGATGAGGGGGTGCTGGAGTACCTGTTGAGGGTGGAGAAGGACGGGGAAGACTTTTACCGGGATTTGGCGGCCAAGGCCCCGAACGTCGGGTTCCAACGCATCTTCACGATGTTGGCGGACGAGGAGCTGAAGCACTATGCAGCCATCGAGAGGATGGCGCACAGTGGAGAAACCAGAATGGTGTGTGCCTGCGTGTGTGTGTGCGTGTGTGCGTGCATCCGTGCGTGTGGTGCGTGTGTAGGTGTGTGTGTGTGTGTGTGTGTGTGTGTGTGTGTGTGTGTGTGTGTGTGTGTGTGTGTGTGTGTGTGTGTGTGTGTGTGTGTGTTTGTGTGTGTGTGTTTGTGTGTGTGTGTGTGTGTGTGTGCGTGCGTGCGTCCGTGCGTGCGTGCGTGCGTGTGGTGCGTGCGTGCGTCCGTGCGTGGGTGCGTGTGTAGGTGGGTGCGTGGGTGGGTGGGTGGGAGTGTGGGTGTGGCGGTGTGGCGGTGCCCGGGGGAATAACCCAGACCCTGTTTGTTGACTGCCCTGTACCGCTGACCCCCTGTCCGCTGCGTTTGCCCTATCGCCTGCTTACTTATGAGGAACTCCGGGGGGTGGGGAAGCCCTGACCAGGCTGCACGTTGCTGTTTTTGCACTCATCAGGTGCTGCACCAAGGGGGTCACGCGCGGGCGCACTCTGGAGTCGCTGACCTCTGTGGTTTCCTGGTGCAGAAAGGCGAGTGCTGCATCTGAACATGCGTTTGTTTTGACGCTGCACCTGACGATAATTGTGCACTCAGGCCTTTACTGCTGCCCGTTTTGTCGCGGTTATCGTGTGTGTATGTGTGCGCGCGCGATCACGGATTGCACGCTCTACGACAGACCGAAAGACGTTCGGGACTGCTCTGCCGTTCCCGAGGAGGCATCTCCAACCACTTTCTTTGCTTTCCTTGCCACTTTCTTTGCTTTCCTTGCGCACTGTTTTTGTTTGCGGTTCTCAACGTGTGTGTGTGTGTGTATGTGTGTGTTGTTGTTGTTTTGACGATCACTGCCGTGCATCCGCTGTGCGCTTGATCTCACCTCACGCAGTGTGTGTGTGTGTGTGTGTGTGTGTGTGTGTGTGCGTGTGTGTGTGTGCGTACCCCGTACGTCGAGCACCACTCGCTGATTGTGGGTTGTGGCTCGTGGGCTAGCCGCCACAGTGACTGTGTGTGGGCGTGTGCCTGTAAGTGCTGAGCCTTGCCCAGTCGCTCCCAGACCACTTGGGATCCTTAAACAAGTGCTTTCCGCCTGTTTGGAGCCCATGGTGCCCCGTTGGGCCCTCAAAAAGTGCCAAAACCCCCAAAAGGCGCCACAGACCCTCCCCCCACAAACGCAAGGCCACCGCACTCGGTCTTGCGCGGGAACTGGGGCTCCTCGACCCCCCTTCGAAAGCGGGACTACTCGTCCCCCCGGCCGCTCTGTCCTTTTCGACCGTCATTCTGTGAGGAGCTGACGCCGCTCCAAGAGGCCGTGTTGGTGTGGGGGGGGGGCACGGAAGTAGGCGCCAGCCTCTCCGCCACTTCTCTGCCATCTCCTTGCACGCCACACCCTGCGCCTTGGTATGAGCGGGGCCCTTCTCCCCAAGCCGCGCCGTGCGAGCGGGGGGCCGGATATGGTAGTGTCCGCATTATGTTTGTGGGGATTGGGGGGGGGGGGGGGCTCTGAGGGGCCCGAGATGACGAAATGACGATTAAGCACCTCCTTTGTCCCTCTGATGGTAAAGGGTAACTTTTGCAGCCGAAGCTGACGAATTTTTGTTCTGAGGGGCCAAAAGTGGTCCAAAATCACCTCGAAGAGAGGTTGTTAGATCAAGCGCAGGCGCGGGCGTCATATACCCCCCTTTTTTGGGGTCATTCGCGTAGCATACCCCAAGGCATGATATTGGATGTCCAACCCCTTGTAAAATCATTATTTTGCCCAATAAGAGCATCCCCCAATGGATTTTTTGATTTTGAGGCCTCTACCCCCTAAAACTGGATATCACTTTTTTGAGGGGGGGGGGTGGGGGGGGGTGGGGGTGGGGGATGGGGGGGGGGGGTCAAAAGTTTTTGCTTAATAGGCTACAAGCAGTGGGGACGCACGGTGGTGGTAACAGGACCAGCGGTCCAATGGTAACGCAGCTGATACCAGATGTGCAGCCGTAGGTAGGAATCCTGATCTGCTGACTTTTAGCGCCGCCGCCGGCGGCGGCGCCAAAGTGGCCAGACTGGGGCTCGAACCGCCGACCACGCAGATGCCGGTGGGCTGCGTTACCACTCGGCCACTGCTTGAAATACGGCGAAGGGCCTCCCTGCTGCTTGGGGCCGCATCTGCCACTGACAAAAAACCCAAACTGTGTGTATCTGTCTGACTGCCTGCTTGCTGGCTCAGGGACTGATTGGCTGACTGTCAACCTCTCTTCGAGGTGCACTGCCGAAGGCAATAGAATTTCGGAAGTTTTTTTTGTTTCAAAAAATGTCATGAGGCCCATCTAATTGATCTGCGGAATGTACTGAACGCGAAGATGTATGTGGCGGGGGCCAAAAATCCTTTTTTTTTCAAGGGTCAAAAGTGGTGAAAATAGGCCGAATTTCGTCATCCTCACTTCGTCATCGGCGGGGGTGGGGGCTCTGCGGGGGGGGGGGGGGGGCTATGGGGGCGTACCGCGCGCTGTGCACGCGCTGTGCGAAAAGTTGGCTGTTCTCCATCACCGAGAGTTCGGTAAGTTCAGAAGATTGAAAGGACGTCATTGAATGGCTGCTGCAGTGGACGGGGCTATAGGGGGCAGAATTTAGGTCCCTGGGACCCATGGCAAGCATCAGATGTTGGAATTTTTGAGTTTTGAATTGATTGTGCATGATTCCGCAGGTGGGGTGGTTTTCAGGGTTGTTACCTGGATAATCACCGTAATAATTGGCACTATGCCCGCGCTGTGCGCGCGCTGTGCGAAAACGCCCCCTATATCCATCGATGCGTGTGACCCGTGTGCCCCGTGTGGACTGCGCACCCGCCGCGTGCCTCTTGGTTCGGTAGGGCACGTCCTCCATATTGGATGCCACAAAGACGATCTTCGAGCAGGTCCGGGCCGACCCCAGCGTGGATTTGCTGTCCAGCAAAGACCAGTTGGCGGTGTACACGGAGGCCCGGGAGATCGAGGCCCGCAACCGGGACGAGTACGTCAACAGGGCGAAGGCGGCCAAGGACCCGAAGGTGCGGGCCTTGTTCGAAGTGGTATGGCCCTGCGGAGGAGGGACCTGTGCCCTGGGCGACGCGACCTCCCGCGGGCAGATTGCCTTCGGGACTGGGGAGTGGCGGGGTGACCAACGGCCTAAACCCCCCCCCCCGTTTAGACCGACCCCGCCCACTGCAACGACCCACTCAAATACACCGACCCCTTCCAGTCACCGGAGCATGCAACACAATACACCGACCCATTCCCAGACCCACGGCCACATCAAAGACGGAGACAACAATGTGGACAGGCAGCAGACTCTCATTGAAACTGTGCGGTGCGACAGTTGCTAACGCAGAAAGGAGGTGATGGGCATTTGCTTTGGTGCTGCCTTAGGTTTCGGCCTAGGCCTGGGCCGGGCAGCAGGTTTTGCTGCTGCAATCATATCCTTCTTGAACTGCTCCATGACAGCATCCACCATTTCATACCTGAATGTTGGAGCAGTGAAGAACTTGAAATCTCTGGTGTGACTGTTGTAAATCAAGCCAAAAGATTTGAATGTCTCAAACATAGTGGGTGCAACGTCGGCCATGGTTTTTTCATGGGCTTCTGCCACCAATAGAGTGACGGCCACGCGCTTTTCAGCTGCCGACAGCTTGCGTTGATTGCCATATATAGTTGTGCTGTACAGTTTTCTAGTTTTCTGTAGTGCACTTTGAACCGCATGAACCAAAAGCAATCCAACCACTGCACATATGCTGTCAACCCTTCGGGCACACGCGTCCCAACCAATTTGCGTGCTGCCAATTCAGCCTTAACCAACTCTGTCCAATGCTGCCTGGCAGCATCCTGCACAATGGCGACAGGTGAGGCGTTCGCTGGAAACCAGCTCTGAAAAGCCTTTTTTGACTGGTGGGGGGGCTTCCTGGGAAGGCCCTACGGAAGGTTGCGTGGCAGCTTCAACTTCAGCAAGACGGTCAAGCAATTGTTCATCTGACAGGCTCACCGGGGAACGTTCAGAATCTGACCCCACATCTGCATTTGGCTGCACCTCTGCATCAGGAGGGCTGGGTTCACCACGGATCACCTCCACATCAAATGACACATCACTGAACTCAGATGCAGAATCAGATTCATCATGAAGATCATGTGCTGGAGCAGCATGCAACAAAACATCCAGTGATGAGGCCATATTTCTGCATGATCAAAGGAAAAGAATCATGCAGTGCAGCACAGACGCAGGACACAGAAGCACATCTGCTGGGCACCGTGGCCGTGAAGTACTCTATGGTGCCTCCGGCAGCTCCGTTGGACCACAGGCCTGCACAGGAGGCAGAAAGAGATACCTTGGGCACCTTTTCTGGGTCTCGCGGGAATGTTTAGGCCTGCCCTCTGCCCACCCTACACACAAATGGCACGCATGTCTAAAATAGAACGACCCCCCCCAAATACACCGACCCCCGCAAAAATCTGCACCGTGCTGCCCGAAATTAACGACTGGGGCGTTCTATACAGGGGGGGGGTTTACTATGGCACTGATCTGAACGAGGATTGAATCACCCCCATTGCAGGGCAATTGGCAATTGCCACACACTTTACTTTCTCGTGGGCATCACACACACAGACATGGGGGTGGTGGCAGTGGTCACTGGCACACAGCGCAACGGCGGTGCACCTGGTGCACGCACCCAAAGAATATGTGGTGCACCTCTTTCGCGAGGCCCTGCGAGAGAACGGCCGTTGGGGATCAACCGCCGGCGTCCGACAGGCAACCGACGGTGTTTGGTGCCCCCGCTCCCCCGTGTCCAACGAATGACTTGTCCAACGAACACTTCCACTCGGACCGTAATTTTTTTGGGACCCGATCGATGAGGGACCGGGTGTAGGCACCGAATTCATTGGGTACCGAACGGCGTGTCTAGCGAACACTCCTGTTCGGACCATATTTTTTTAGGACTTTGTTGTTCGCTAGACACAGGGGGGGGGGGGGTTAAATAACGCGTACTCTTTATTGAGTGGACACTCGGAATCCCTTCAACTCATTCTACCTTTGTGCCTTCGTGACCTTGGGCTTGAGGAGCTTCGTGCACTTCGCTATTGGGTCCCCGACAAAACACTTGGAAAATTGCAAGGTTTTCTTTTGATACCAAGTGAAAAGAACAAGTGCTTTTCCTCGGGAAAACGAAGAGGACATCACTACCGTCATTACCGAGATTTATACTTTTAGCCGCCGGTTGGCCTCCACTTGGTCTGTAGCTGTAGGGAAGGCCGCCAGGCTGGCCCGGCTGGAGCGAAGTGGCGGTTGCACACCCGACCACTTTGAGGCCTCGGTACACCGTCGGCGACTGCCCACCTGCCGACCCGATCCCATGCCATGGGAAACGCTTCCTGCGCGCTGCAGGCGCCTCAGGGGAAGGGGAATTACCCCGTTAATTAGCACCGCATCAGTTTTCCTCAATTTTGTGTGAAGGAAGTAGGTCAGACGGGCGCAATGGCAAGGCACAACACTCAAAATGGGCAAAAATGTTGCGATCACCGCTCCCCATTCAAATGTACGGTTCACAAAGGGTACCACTCAGGGGGTGCGGCTCCGCGGGTCCTAGGGCGCCAACTACCCCCCCCCCCCAAGGGGGCCTCTGGCCAGCGGTTAGTTGGGGGGGTAGTTGGCGTCCAGAACTAAGGAGTTGCCTCCCCCACGGGGTACCACTTCCCCTGTTCCATGAGAATTACCCAAATGGCACGCCGCAGGGGCCGCAGCATTAGCGTTCCCATGGTCGTCGGGTTCCAGGGACAGTCCGCACACGCGTGTCCGGCTGCATCGCCGTTGTCGCGTGCGCAGATGGCCGCGGAGGAGCAGAAGCATTACGTCATGTTGGACGAGATGATCCAGTTCATCGGCAAGGCGGAGCCCGGCAGCGGCCGCTGGTCCGAGTCCGCGGAGTTTAACCGCTTGGACGACGACGCGTATGACAATTTCCGGTACTGAACGAGCACCATGGCACTGATGGGCGAGGGGGCATGTACCCAGCGCCCAGCGGGGGCGATGTACTTCAACAGGGCGCTGTTGTCTCGTCACGTCCAAGAGCTGACGCATGCAGCCATCACCTCGCAATGTGCCCCTGCGATAGGATTTTCCCCAGAATAGTAATCAGATAAGTCGAATATGGTGACAGCCATCCGCACTTTTGTATATACATAAAGCACCCCAGCCTCGTCTGTGATGCATTTAGGGAGACCAGGCACGAGTGAGTGCGATAATCATGACAGCATGTCCCGTTCGGGTGGTTGTGTCGAGGCACGATGGACTCCTGCACAGCACCTGCCTTCCACATATGTGCCTACACCTGCATCAGAATGACCCTGTCGCGTGTGTTTACATTTCACGACCGTGGCAGCGATTGCTGCATTCGACCACGGCCGCCATGTTGCCCAACAGCGGCATCTTCTCATCCTGAGGAATGCATTGCATCCGCAGACTGCAGTGTGTTGCATGAAAGCGGTTGGATCGTTCCGGTTTGTGATCTTAGAGGCGGCCGGACATCAGCCCGGCCCGAACAAAAGGTTTTAGAGGTGCCCTATTCATCAAAATGGTAATCGTGTACAATATGAGGTCAGAGCTGCAGCATCCATCGAAATTGCATTTGTGTACCATATGTGGTCGAGAGGGCTGCCACATTCATCAAAGTGGCGTTCATGTACAGTATGAGGTCGAGAGAGTTCATCAAAGTGGTACAACCGGAACATCCTCCCCCAAATGGTTCATAAGGAGAGCAAGCGCTTTGGCCACAAAAACTCTGTAAAATACCCATCCCTCTCACAGTCATAGCACAATCAAGAGCACAACACCATTGGCACCCACTGCATAACTTTGAAATGGCCCTTGGCGTCGCGGCCCCTCGGGGTCCCAAATAAGTACCTGTACAATATGAGGTGGAGATACTTCATCAAATTGTCGTTCATGTACAATACGAGCTGCCAATTCCTCAAAATTCGCATTTGTGTGAACGAGTCGCAGACGTTTGCGCGGCACACCCGGGCAACGGGATGCGCATCAGGGCCGTCGGGCCTGCCATGTGCAGGCAGCCGTGCTCTGGACCAACATGGCACCTTTGAAGATCACCCTTGGTCGCCGCACCACTGCGGCCTTTCAACCTCTACAATTTGTCGACCGCCTGCCCCACACTGGTGAGCATTGCCTGCTATATACACTTTTCCCGCATGTGCCTCGCCGACAGCCCCACTACCAGACTTGCCACTAGCATCTGCCAGCTCAGAGATGAACGGATGGAGCAAACTGCACACAGCACGTTCCCACTGAGTTCTGGTTGTGCAGGGGGCGGGTATTACTGAGTGGCTTTTGATACGGGGCCGATTAACCAGGGTCCCTGCCGGACGCTAGGGGCATGTCTGTCCAGTACCATTTCCCCCCTGGCTATGCGATTCCATCTGCGTCACACTTGCGCACCGCTTGAAAGAGCTGGACGAGCGCTGGTCAAATGCCTGTGGGCTGAGGCCGCAGCCCTGTATGGAATCGGCACTACCCCATGGAGGGGCCTTAAGCGCAGTTGTGCGCGCAGTGTGACTATTTGGGCATCTGGCCGTACTACAAACCCACACTTTGTGATACTCGGGGCATCATTGTTGTTTGACAGCAGGTTTTGCTGCTTCTTCCACATTGGGGATATGGCATTTCCACCCAGTTGCTCCCATTTCCACCTCTTTTCACGCATTTCGTGCTCATTTCCACCACATCCACTCCTTTCTAGGTTGATTTCTCCCCACCATCGGGTATGTAGCCATATTGACACATATTCAGCCGGTCCCTTCACTGCTCATCAAACAAGGATTCTGTAGAGAAGATGAAGAGTATGTGGCATGTTAGACATCTTACGTGCAATGTTGATGTCAGATGTCTGGCATGATTGTGTGATATTGAGGGAGTTGCACACACCGTGCGCGCACCGTCCGCGCACTGTGCAAAGTTTCGATATATGTGTTTTCATGGGCACTGTTTTTTCCCCGCTTCCAAGCTCAAAGGCACCAGGTTATGGTATGGTGGGCTGTGTTGGGATGCTTGTAACTAAATCTTACCTTTTCCTGCCTATTCCTGTACATTGTTCTTAATGGTCATGTTTGTTGTCCCCCAGCTTGGATTTATCATGACTTTGTCCAGGGTCACCCCTGGTACACATGTCTTCTACAATCGCGCTAGTATGGGCGATTGAGTAGTGGGTTCTTCACTGCAGCCCGGGGACTTTTTGAGGATCCAATATGAAGCTGGTGGCATCGGAAGCATCAGACTAAAACTTAAAATTTGCTGGGACATCAACAGGCCCAAGCAACAGCAACAAACGACAACAATTACCCAAGTAACCGTGGAAACCCACCAGGAAGTAACAAAAATCCCCCTGCAAGGCAGAAAGAAACACCACGTACCATCCAAAGGCCTCTGGCGACCATCCACAAGCATTTGGGAACACCCGCCAAAGTGGTTTGCAGTGGGCCTCTTCACCGGGTAAAATCTCCAGAAACATCAGAAAGGTGCCGCAACGTGCGGGCGCCGTGCGACAACACCCTCATTGTGTCAGTACACAATATTCAGGTACAAGGAATTCCAGCAGCCGCAAAGTTCAGTGGTGTCAAAAGCCATCAAATTTGGATGCAACATTTTTCAATGAAAAAATAACGGGAAAAATTTCCATGTCAGATTGCAATTTTAACACCCCTCGGCTATTCTGCACCCCCAAGGGTAGGGTGGTTGGGGTCGCCTAATTTAGGGGCGTTTGGAAGGGGCGTACCTAGCACGCAGTGTGTGTGCAGTGCGCGCGCAGTGCAAGGAATCCCCCCATCAGTCGGTCAGCTCACCACCGCTGTCGATTAGCCCAAACCGCCACCCGTGAACCCACAACCGCTGTGAATACTGGGCTGCGCACCGGATGGCCCAGGGTCTTTGTTTCTTGAGTGACATAAAGTCTTTGGGACGGGATCAGGTTGGGCTTGGCGGAATGACGGGTCTGTTCCTGGGGACTCCAGGTCGGACCCATGCAACATCGCCCTCCTGCGGGACTTCCAGCAAAGAGTACTGTTTCTTGGCCCGGCGCCGTTGGTGCCGCAAGAAAAGCGACCGGAGCACTGTTCCTCGACTGCGTTCTCGCTGAATTCGGGCCCATTTGGCTGAGGAGTGCGAGGGGGACCGTCCACTCTGGGCCTCAGCTCACAGCCGCCACTGCTGTTCAGGAGAGTAGGTGTTATTTCCCTCAGGACGTCCTGCGCTGTGTCTGTGGAAGTGCCGTGTATTGCACGGACGTTGTCATGCATTGCGCGGCCCCAAAGACGGAGGGCGTGCCATTCATATCGCTGGGCTGGGCCCTGCGGGACATGAATATTTATGCCATGGTGTTGCCGGGGGTGATGTGTTGCCGTGTGTTTGTGCGGAATGCTCATGGAGAGTGCCATGGATTTTCGCTCAGGAAAGGGCGTCGTTAAAGTGCGTGTGCCCCGCCACCTGCTCCCCACACATACCCAACGGCCGGTTCCACCCCCCACAATTGCTTCCCAGTCTAGACGTTTTGCGCTGATTGGTGCCACAATTTTCCTGTGCTCTCTTCCCTTACCCCCCTGTTGGACCCTTCAATGCCACGGGTCTCGGGCTCGCGGGGAGGGGCCACCAGCATTTCCTATTATCAACGAACTCAGTAATTAGTTGACACTCAGGTCCGGTGAACTTTGCATGGTCAATGACGTACCATTGCATCCCTGGCGCCTTTTGCCTGCTCAGTGGACTGCCCACGGGCATCTTCGTGTCTCATTCTTGTGACAGAAAGGTACCTATGGTCCTATAGGCCACTGGCGAGCCAAATTTTCTTTCTGCGCTTTGTGCCGATCGCCTCTTGTGCACACGTGCAACGGCCCAGAGTTCCTCCGGGGGTAATTTCCCTTTTGCCTGAATGTAACCCCCGCTCCCCCAAGATGCTGAAATATCCCCTAATAATGCTGAAGTGGTGCAGCATGTGCATACCACAGTGTCCAGCATTCTAGCCCGATGAGGCATTCTTCAGGGGAGCTGCCCCATTGCTCCAACTTGCAAAAGGTGCATCAAGGCCCTTCCACAGGTAAACGCTCTTGGGCCCCACCCAAAACAATCCCAAACTGCTCTTTTAGGGGCCAATGGGCAACAACAAGAGGGCCTAATTCATGCTACACACTCCCCATCGGTTTTACTTCGTGATAGAAGACGGGCCATGGCCGTTGATTCAAGGCATTGCAAGCAAAGTCGTCAGTCCTGTCGACTGTTGGCTCGCTAGTGGACAGGAGGTACAACCACTAGGCTGATGCTCAGTGCTGGGTGGGACGGCTACAATCAGGGGTTCGATTCCTGCTGCCCTGGGTCCTCGTGCTTGGTGGACTTAATGTCGTGGTCGATGAAAATGTCGGAGCCATCGGCACTCTTCCATTATTTGTCCCCCATTTTGTTACATGCGTTGGGCCCGTGTGGGGGGCGCGTGTTGTACTGCGTGTATTGCAATGACACATGCAAAACCATGTTAGTGAGCCAACAGTGGACAGGACTGACGAGTTTGTTTGCA
Organism: Eutreptiella sp. 'Long Island Sound 2002'; assembly: GCA_964036045.1. Lineage (NCBI taxonomy): Eukaryota > Euglenozoa > Euglenophyceae > Eutreptiales > Eutreptiaceae > Eutreptiella > Eutreptiella sp. 'Long Island Sound 2002'. Next base: position 5,972,896 of record OZ038396.1, on the reverse strand, counting down.
CTGCCTTGAATCCATGACCCGTCTTCGTTTACAAAGCGAAATCGTTGTTAGCGAGCAGAGCGAATGAAAATGTGCATGTCTTAGTGTTCTTTGGTTCTCTGTTGGTCTCCTGGACACAACATCCACAAGTAAGAGCTGTGCAACGGCGAGCGAATGCGACCACCTTCGAGTTCGATGAGGCGCAGTATTACGCTGCATGTGCAATCTTATGCCTAGTTGTCTTGTGAAGTATGTGTTGGTGACAGAGCCATATTCGCCACAACAACTCCCACAGCACTGTGTTGGGCCAGTGCGTGTCCTATATGCAGCATGGGGGTTCCTGATACGCGATGTGTGGTCAGGGGACCAACAGGGATGCAAAGTACACTAAGACATGCACATATGGATCACCCGTACTTGAGCGAAACCGTCATTAGCTCGCTCCTGAATTGCTGTGCCTCCTAACCAGGGGTGGACAGTCTCAACCAGAGCACCAGCATGCAATGCTGGCTGCAACAAGAGTATCATCAGAGTTGCAGTAAGAACCAACCAGCAGTGGAAATGGGAATGGCCATGGTACAGAAAGAAAGATGGGTGAAGTGGTGGACAGGCGCACTGGTCATTGCACCTGCCTCAAATTCCGTCGTACCTGCCTCAGTGTCTGTTCCACAGACATGTACAAGCCACGCAACATGCGAAAGTGGTCCTGAGCCTGCCTGATTTTTTGTCCTACATCCATCACAACTCGTTCCACAGCCATGAGAACACAATCCTGTGGGAAAAAATGTGATTTGTTTTCAGGCCACAAAGAGCTGTCTCACTGGGGTGTGCTTGTTCTACAAGAATGTGAGCAATTGTGCAGCCCAGAAAAATGGCGACGTGGGCTTTATACCCTTTCCTTTCTCAGTGGCGGGCGCATTGATGAAACAACACAGAATTTCAGCAAACTGGCTTGCAGTGTGCATGCAGATGTGCACAGAATTAATTAATGTTCAAGTGGTTCCGATGAAAACCCTTCTTTCTGTACCACACCATCCTGAATTCCTGTTTGTGTTGCCCTTTGGGGCCGGGTTTGGTGCTGCCATGGGCTTGGCCACCGTCTTAGGCTTCGGCCTACGCTTGGGCTCTGGCACCTGAAACTGCTTGGGGCCTCTGTCATCATCCATGAACTCCCATGCAAAAACAATTTGTTATTGAAAATGTGTACCAAACACCATACACCATTGGCTGCTTTTGCCCAGGCAATATCTACGCATTGTTCATTGCTGACAGGATTTGCATCAGACTCCTCACGGCCAGAATTGGCACTGGAGTTACAGCAGGTGTACACAATCTGCACAGTGTCAACCTGAGCACCAAGACGCAATGCTGGCTGCAACAAGAGTATCATCAGAGTTCAGTAAAGGGGGAGTATTAGTGCCCCGGGCATCTGTTTTTGACCATCGCCTGTCTGTGCCTGTTTTTGCCCCCCCCTTACCAAACAATCTGGAGTACCTTCTCGCAGTGTCTAAGAATCTGGCCCATCCTTTGCACCCAGTTTATGACGATGGCAAGGGTGGTGGTTGATAGTGGTGGGAGTGACATTTTGTGTTGTTGAATTCTCATACTTCGGCTTATGCAAGGTGCCTTGCAGGGAAGGTTTGCGGTATAGTGCAGTCTACTTGGGGGACTTCCCTAGGTGAGGATAAACTCGGGGCTAGAGATAAGATACTAAACACAAAGGTAGCACGCTGGGCATGCACCGGGCGCGCGCCGGGCAAACATTCCCCCCAAAACCTAACGGCAGTGGACATGGGAATGCCTGTGGTACAGAAAGAAAGATGGGTGAAGTGGTGGACAAGCACATTGGTCATTGCACCTGCCTCAAATTCCGTCGTACCTGCCTCGGTGTTTGTCCCACAGACATGTACAGCCACGCAACATGCGAAAGTGGTCCTGAGCCTGCCTGATTTTTTGTCCTACATCCATCACAACTCGCTCCACAGCCATGAGAACACAATCCTGTGGGAAAAAATGTGATGTCGACCAGGGAATGGTTGCGCAAGGCGATCGGTGCACAAGGGGGGTAACCGGAGGTCGTCAGGGGTCACTGAAAATAGTCGATTTTTTCAGCCAACCCATGCCAGCCCAAAAACAGCCCAACTAGGGGTCCAATCTCAGGTACCCAGGAATAGAATATCTCTCGGGGACATTCAGTTCCTGCCACACGGAGCGTTTTCACTTTTTTTCAGATTTTTCTCACTTTCTGGTCTAATGCACCAAAATGTCGTCACCTTGGGGGGGGTATGTGTATGCTTTTCGAAATCTGTGAGAAAACACCGTTTCAGAAATGTATGGGTTGGGGGGGGATAGGTGGCCATATTTTTGAGTACCGAGGCCGAAATTTTCGGCGTTTCAGGGTTTTCGGGTCTCAGGCTGCTCCGCTCACGCGTGCGGGACACAAACTCACAGGTTTTCCCCTGAGTGCTCCGACATATTGTGGAGTTGGAGCAAAGTGAAAGGAGGTAAATGGATGCATTTTGACGTGCTGAATCCAAATATTGTGGTCTCATGTCTCAATTTGACAGCCTGTTTGAGAAATTCTGCCATCTTTGATTTCTTGCACTCTGGTGGGCTTGAGGCTGCAAGCTGCACCAGGCATCACCTGGGTGTCCAAGGTAGTTATTGGTCAAAGTCTTCAACATATTGGGGTCTTGAGGGGACCCATGTTGCACATGTCTTCTACGCATCAAATGCAACAAATCCACCCGAATGACTTGACCCTCATATGCCCATATGTTGGAGTAATGGGGGTAGGGGTGCGGTGCAGTCTGTCTGAAACCGGACTAGAAGAAGCAAAAAAAAAAACCCCAACCTGTCAACGGTAACGGCCAATTTTCGAAAAAATATGGTTCCGGACCCCCCCCGTAATCCATACATCTCCGAAAAGCCCTTTTCAAGGGCTTTCCGAATATACCCCACATAGCCCCCCTACCTTTGGGACACTCAGTGGACACGAATGAGGCAACAATGGATCCGACCCCTAAAAACGCTCCGAGTTGGGAGGAAATCGTCCGTCCCAGAGAGATATGGGGCCCCCGCCATCGCTGAGGGGGTCCATATAAGAAGAAGAAAAGTTCAATGGGACCCAGGTCTAAATTGATGCACACTGGCTGCAATAGGCCAACCAGATTTTTGACCCCCACCTCCACCCTCCCCCCCAAAAAGCGGCACCCAGCCGAGGGGGGGACTGATGGGGCCAAAATCCAAAAATTCATTGGGGGCTTTGTGGGACACTCTACCCCCCAGCCTCGTGCCCTGTGCATCTCCCCCATCCCCACTCTCAACAGTGTTTGTCCAGTCTGTTCTTCCATAAAATGGGTCGAGGAAGCCGCCGTTCTTCACCTGCCCCTCGTGCGCCACCTGCCCCAGCACGCAGCCCTGCCCCCGCTCCAGCACGCAGCCCCGCCCCTGCTCCAGCTGCTGCATCGCCGTCCGCCCCCATGGCCCGCACTGCTGCCCCTGTGGCACAGTCGTCAGGGGGAGGGTTCATGCGCAATGTGATGAGCACCGCCCTTGGGGTGGGCATTGGGCACGCTGTCAGCCATACGCTAATGAGCGCTATGAGCCCTGCAGAACAGCAGCAGGCTGTGCAGGTGCGTCCATGGGCGTGTTGGGGGAGTGGGGTGGTCGCACCGGTGCTGTTCTCCCCTGCAGCAGCAGACCTGACGCACGTTCGGCAGTGTTCCGCGGGTCCAAAATGTCGCAACCGACGCCGAGCCGCAGCAGTGGTCTTCAAGCCGTTTCTGTGTAATTGTGAGGCTCTTCAGCGGGGCTCGGTTGGTTGTAGGGACCTCCTTTTTTTTTCTTTGAAAAAGGCAAATGCCAAAGTCCGAGTACGATTTCCAATTGATGTTAAGCTATTTGCATTCCCACATGGCCTACGTTCATCTATGGCTGGCCTGTGCCCTTACCTGCCTTAGTGTTGGCTGGTTGGGGCTAACAAGTTCCCTGTTCACCGCCTCCCTTGGAAATTGCTGGCTGAGAATCCCAATTCCGCCTTCCAGACTGTTGTTTGGTGGGCTCGTGGCTCCTTTCTTCTCCACACAGCCTGGCTGTGCCGTTGTTCTCGCAGGAGGCGCAGACATCCGTGCCTCAGGGCTGCAACTTCCAGCTTGAGACCTTCCAGAAGTGTTTGGACCGCTCCTCGGACCCGTCGCAGTGCCAGTGGATTTATGAGGATCTCATGACCTGCAAGAACTCCAATGCCCAGGCCTACTGAGTGCCTCTATGACCCTCTTGATGGCCCGTAAGGATCTCACAGGCGACGCCAGGGCGTAGGCATATCGAGGGAGGGGATGGAGGCAGAGTACCCGCTTGTGGCGCGGAGCCCCGCGCCTGTCGCAGCATTTGGTCTGCGAACCGGTGGGCACCCGCAACTCTACCCAATGACCTCTGGGTCTCATATGTATTCGCATTGCTCCAGCCCTTGGCCGTCAGTGGGGGAGGGGGCATCTGAAGCGGTGCGGACATGCCCCATTTGGGCTGGGGCATGCCTTGCCTTCTGCTGTCAGGGGGACGGTATGCCACCAGCAGAGATGATTGCGCAATCGTCTCACATGCTACGCATGCCCTTGGGACAAGGCTGGCCCGCCATTTGCCGCTGTTGGGTGGCCCACAGGACCTCTTTGGTCGTCCCGCAGGTGCAGCGCGGGTCAAAAGGGAGGGAGGGACCCTTGTAGAATATCCCAGAGTGCCTGACGGTGTCCTGCTGGACCCGCAGCCGCGCCTCGGGCGCTTTGGACGACGTAGTGATTGTTCGGCTCCGTCTGTGTGGCAGTGGTTTTGGGTTCCGGGGATGAGTATCGTTGTTCTAATGGCTGAGCTACGCCAGGACGTTGCCCTGGGGTTGCTTTGCAGCCTCGTCTGTAGTCCCCCAACAGCCGAGCTCCAGTCCAGCCAACCGACCTGCCAAACGACTGGAAGCCGCTGCAGCAGCGATGACATTCTGAGTAGAACGCAACAGTTCAAGAATGTTGGTCAGAGAAATTCTGTTGTAGCGGTGTGGGCGCAGGGACGGGTCAGGCCATACAATGGGGGATGCGGGAGGAGGCATTTCTTAGCCGGCCGGCCATGCGCCCAAGAGTGGCGTCACAGGCAACAAGCAGCCACGGGGGGGGCGACTCCGCGGGTCCTAGGACGCCAACTAACCCCCCCCCCCCCCAAGGGGCCTCCGGCCGACAGTTAGTTGTCATAGGTATGAGCCCAAGGAGCCAACGGGCGCCGAAGGCGCCCAATGGGGTTATGTAGCCACCTTGCCCACTTGTGGGCCCTTTTCTGATTCTGGCCCCCGCTCTGAGGCGGTGGGGATCCCCGAGGCGGCAGGGGTTATGTAGCCACCTTGCCCACAAGTGCCCCCCCCCCCCCCCAAGGGGCCTCCGGCCAACAGTTAGTTGGGGGGGTAGTTGGCGTCCAGAACCGAGGGGTCGCCCCCCCCGTGCAAGCAGCAGCAGAAAAGGGAAGGAGCAAACGAGGCAAAACCACAAAAAAAATGCAGGAGTACCAGTAGATTCAGGGCACCCTGTGTTGTGGTGGCTCGATGGGGCGTACCTGCTGCCTGCTGTTTGTTTTATAGTTCCTTTTTGTGGGGGATTGGCCATCAAAGCAGTGCTTTTTCTGGGTTTGTTGTGCACATGCCCCATGGATAATCAGAAAACGCACCACGAACAAAAAGCCCCCATGCGCGCCCCAAGCACGCAGCGACACCGTAGAGAGGGACAGACAGGACAGAGGGGCATAGGATGGTGCACCATGAAACAATCATGCGTCAGCACGCAAGGCAGCAAACACAGCACAGTGCGTGGACGCAACGCCATGTGCACGCAACGCACGCAGCACACAACGTCTCGGCAGACCACACAGCACACAACGCCGACATCCACGAGGAAACCAAGGCAAGCAGGGCCATGGCCGTGCAGAAAGCGCGGACGCATCAAATGTCGAACGAACAGGGGCCCGTCTGCAAGCGGTTGCCTAAAACCGCTGTCCAACGACCACCTGCTGCTGTGTCGTTGCGCAGGGGGTGGGTGGGTATTTGCTCGGCCTGTGGCGTACACTTCTCTCTTGGCACTGTGGATGTCCTGCGAGAGTAGGGCAAGTCGAACGGGAGGGAGGCAGGGAGGGAAACCCTTCTTCCCCGTCTGGGCTGTAGCCTGGGGGATTGCTTGCGCTGCATGCGCTGATGTCTATCCCGGTCACAATCCGAGTCACACGCACTACTATTTCCCACCATCTCACACTTCCTGCTACACGGATGGGGGAGGGGTTTGCGACAGGAATTTTTTTGCTGTTTCGTGCGAAATTTCTCACAAAACTCCCCATTATTCCAGCCTGTTGGCAGTACTGGCCCGCGGGGAGGGACATTGTATGCATAGCTGATAATCTCATGCCCCCTCTGTGTGAGGATGGCGGGTAGGTGGTAGCACCCACAATGTAGAACCTCAGACTAGGGGTCTGAAGTTCCGAAACAATCTCGAACAGTTGCCAATGGTGCCGGATGGGCAAAAAAAGAAAAGAAATGTCCCAGAAAATTTTCAGGACACTGTGTGAAATAAGCTCATGGCAAAATTTCGCAAGATTCCCTGTTGGTTCAACGGCTGCCAAGCATAGCTCACCTTTTGCTGTGAAATACATGGGCTCCGTACACAAAAAAAGGCACTGGCTGATTGGGATGGTGATCAGCGGCGGGGCACTTCAAGATTGTATTTGACAGGCCGTTACAAGAACCGTGTACTCAACTTTGGGGAAAGAAGTTGCCTGGCCGTCTGTCAGTACTTTGTGTGACTGGGGCAAAAAGTTGGCTACCCCGGGAAGCCTGGACAATTGACCAACAAGGAAAGCACCGCATTGAAGACCTATTTTGATGACATACGCACTGAGGGTGCAGCTGTAGATCAGGAGTGTATTGCGATTTTGGCGAAGGATGTGGTGGCGAAAAGGCAACCACTAGCAATTACCAGCATGTCCCCGGGAATGGACGGCAAGCCTCCAGGAAGTAACAACCACCCCCGTGTCCATCCCCCCCCCCCCCCCCCCCAGCAGGGGAACTGTCACTTGGCCCATGAACAATAAGAAATCAATAGGAAATCACAGGCGCCGAAGGCGCTGAAGAAAATTTTTAGTTGGGTTATACTAGAATTGGCTGGTCGGGAGTGGTGTACGCCCCCCCCCCCCCCCCCCAGGGGGGGAACCGTCACTTGGTGACGGTTCCCCCCGGGGTGGGGGGGAACCGTCGTCCCTTGGGGTAACAACAACCCTCCAGCAATTCACAGCAAGCCTCTACCCAGCTGTGGACCCCTTGGCCACCCTCCTATGCATGAATGGCAAAAAGGCAAGGATAGCGTTCAGACAAACACAGCACTCCCATTAACAACAAGCTGCAACAAGCCAAAAAAACACTGCAATGGGGCAAGTCTACCTGTGCCAAAGGCAGGCTCATAGCATGTGGGTGCGCAAGTTCGGGACTGCATGCAAAATAAACCCACGTCGAAATTTTGTCCTGCGAAAAAATACTGGTGCACCCCCCCGCCTTTGTAAACTCTGGTGTGGGGTTGCCCCCAGTTGCCATGATCGTTGTCCCGCAGCATATGGTGTAGCTGGGGCCAAGGGCACCCCGTGCCAATGGACCCAGGGCCATGAGTCTTCATTCCGGGAGTGGGGAGAGGGATTTGTTTCTCCTTCCTTGTGGTGAATTCAATCAGCGCTATTGTGCTGAGCGTATTGACCCACACATTTGTGGGGAAAAGACTGTTTATTAGGCACAAACACATGTTACATGTGTTGCCGAAGTGGAGTTCACAGCTGTGGTCTTATGTTGTGTGCCATGTGCTTTGTAGGGAAGGTGTTGGTGTTGATTCTGGTCTGCTTGGGGGGGGGGGGACTTGGAGGGTGAAAATTGGGGCTAAAGTCGGGATACTTGGGACCAAAGTAGCGCACTGGGCAAACACTTCCCACTAGAGGGAGCTCTGCAAGTCCAGCAAGGCACCGCCAGGGGCAACACACAGGAAAGGCAGGAATCCATGCGTCCGCACGACAGGGACAGTCGCCGCAGACCGGGGCACGTGCTAATTGCACAATGTTGCAGATGTTTTGGACCCACAACGGCTGCAGTATCCACAAGTTCGTGCGGTGATCAGCGGATGGAGCGCGCACTCATGTCTCACGGGTTCATTTACTATGACGCCGCTGGCACAATCGCTGTCGAGCACCTGCCCCACAATCGTCCTCAGGTCATGTCATCCACAGCACTTGAGGGCGCATTGAGTGTTCCCCATTGTACCACCATCCCCTTCCCTCCACTGACTTATTCAGCCTGCAGTCTTTGGTGCCTCATGCGCACACTGGGAGGCCTATGGGCGTGGCAGTCTCCGAATGCATAAGCTGGTATCAGACTCAGCTCATCCTCACTTAATTCCCGGAGGGGCGGGGATTTGCTCCTTCCTTGCTGTTCAAGAGTCGGCCGGGCATTTCACCCCTCGTACCTTCCCCCCCCCGTGTCCATCCCCCTCCCGTGTCCATCCCCCCCCCCAGGGGGGGAACCGTCACTTGGTCCATGAACAATAAGAAATCAATAGGAAATCACAGGCGCCGAAGGCGCTGAAGAAAATTTTTAGTTGGGTTATACTAGAATTGGCTGGTCGGGAGTGGTGTACGGTCCCCCCCCCCCCCCCCAGGTGGTGACGGTTCCCCCCGGGTTGGGGGGGAACAGAGCAAACCTGGCGTGCCGTCGGGTTGATGCATAAAAAACCCCAAGAAGTAGACCCGTGCCACTCCTTTGTTCAAAGTTCGCAGAGGGAGCCCTCAGAACAGCACATGGGCTGCTTGCCCCCACCACAGGCCGGAGCGGGGGGCAGGCATCGCTGGCCAGGATGCGGCATCAGACGAGGTGAGTGGATAGGTTGGCCTTCGTACTTCAAAGGGCACAATGTGCCGTGCGAGAACTCACAAATGCCCATCTGCTGCCAGCATGTCAGATCCGCCAGCACAGTCATTCGTGGGATCAGCGTAGAACTGACCCGCTCTTAGCCTCACGACGTGTCATGTCCGCAACCACATCGCCTTGGGGGACAATCGTAGCATCGGACAGCTCTGCCCCTTGATTCCGAGAGATTTCTAGAGTGCGTTCCGGTGAGTGGGCCTCGCTAGCTTGCCATGGCCTGAACTGAGGAGAAGAACTGAGAACTGAGAAGCTCTGATCGTTGATCCCGAGAAGTCATCTCGAGCCCCATCCAGTGAGCGGGCGACGCCAGCTCATCTTGGGCTGGCCCGAAAAAGGAAAAGCGATCACCGTTGGGTCATCTCCTGCGCTCGGTGTTGTTGTGCCGTGGGATCACGGGACAGAATTTCTAAAATGCACCGCCGCCGAAAACAAGTACGGCAGACCTCAACCGTCACAACGGTACACCACAAGCACCACCGCATTTTGTGTGATGAGCGCTGAGTCCCGGGGCAGAGCTCGCACCAGAGCGGAGACATCCTGCAGCGGACTCCACCGCATGCGCACCCCAGCCCTGTGCCCTAGAGTGTATGCTTTTCGAAATCTGTGAGAAAACGCCGTTTCAGAAATGTATGGGTTGGGGGGGGATAGGTGGCCATATTTTTGAGTGCCGAGGCCGGACTTTTCGGTGTTTCCGGGTTTTCGGGTCTCAGGCTGCTCCGCTCACGCGTGCGGGACACCAACTCACAGGTTTTCCCCTGGGTGCTCCGACATATTGCCACTGACACGGGGCATCTGCCCCACGACACATCGCTTGGCGTGCCCCTGTCCCCGTTCCGCTGACCCATGGCCACGACCCGTCATCCCCCACTGCCCGCGTCCCAGTGCCACTGCCCCAGCGCCTTTGCCCCACAACACGTCCCTGCCCCAGTGCCTTCGCTTCAGGTGCCGCGCCGATCCGCCGCGATCGTCCTCGCGGCGGTGCTCGGGCTCGCGGTCTGTCTGGCGGCCGCGGATCGGGTGCGCTGCGCCCGGGGCGGGGGGCCGGTCCTGCTGATCCACGGCGCTAAGGCCGGGGCCCCGCCGCGCCCCCCCGCGGCCCCGGTGCCGCGTGCGCAACGCCGCGCGGGCGTCTTCTCGGTCCCGCGTCGTGCCGAGGCAATCGAAACGCCCCCTACGGCCCTGGACAAAGGTACGCCCATTGCCACGCCACCGCTCTCGGCCTGGCGTCTCTTTTCTTGAATTGGATTGGAGTCTTTTTTCTCAGGGAAAGTCTGGGACCGCCGCCGGTGTTGAATGTTTTGAGTTTTGATTGATGATAATTTTTTATTTTTACGATCGCCGTTCTGAAGCAGCCTTCGGCCGAGTCATGGGCTGTGACCAACCAATTGGCAAAGAGGGCTCTGCCGAGGCACCAGGGGTCAGAGCACTGGCCACCGGGATCCAGTTCCGGGTACGGGCGTCACGAGTCGGGCACCGCTGGAGCCGGGGGCCCGGGGCTGCAGCAGTGAAGTGAGGGCGCACTGCCCGATCCACCTCCGGCGGCATGGTCAGGGCTCGTGCTGAGTGTGGCAGGCACCCTACGCCTGGGGGAGGCGGGGGGAAGGGGGGTTCAGAGGCCAAAACAAACCTTGTGTGCGAAGAATGGGCCTCCCATTTCGGGCCCATTGGACAGATTGCATTTTCCTCCTGAGGAAACGTTTGCGGATGTGGGTGGGTGGGTCGGTCAGCTGGCAGGGTCCCGAATGCCCCCCCCCCCCTCTGTTACAAGCAAAGGCGTCAGCATACCTTTTTGGCTTGCGTGGTCACTGGCACCCTATTCCCCTCCGGGGGATCAAACCCGGGACGTCGTGGTCATGGGCGTTATGTGCTACCACTGGGGAGGTCAGGTTTTCAACTCCGGGGGGGGGGGGGGGGGAATTGAGCCCCCCAAAACTGGGGGGCGGGGGCTCGGGAAAGGGCTCCGTTGACAGGACCATGAATCAGCCATTATGAACTCTGGCAAGACGCCGACAAAGTTTTTGGGCATTGAAAATGGTCAATTTTTTTTCACCAAAGACATGGCAAATGATGACTTTTCTGAGCCCCCTCGACACGCTGATTCCAAAAATACCATTTTCATTTTTTTGCTGAATTTTGGGTGCGGGTCACCTCCGGAGCCCGGGGGTCAGTCTCGGTAGGAGGGGGGGGGGGGGGGCGTCAATTGAGCCCTGCTTTTTTATAAGGGGGGGCTCTAGCCAAAGGGCTGTATCGACCCCCCGCCGACGTTGAAAGCCCACCCACCCAATCCCCCTCCGAGGGATCGAACCCGGGACCTCGTAGTCACAGGCGTTGCGCGCTACCACTGAGCCACGGGACGTGGGGCCCACTGGGGTGAGCGCTGGTGGCCCCAGGCGCATGTCGTCTCGTGGACCCCCGTGCCCTCACCTTAGGGCCTTCAACGACCGCCGCCCACGGCCCCTCCACCGCTCTGCCCTCGCGGCGACGTGCATTGTGGGCCGGGCTGGTCCCCCTCTGGAGTGGCCTCCAGGCGCCAAGTGCCGAGGCCCTGCCCTTCGCCATCCCCGGGCTGCCCTCGGGGCCGGATCTGGACACGGTCCGGAGGCTCCTGCGGAGCCTTGAGGACCTGGAGTACGACGTGATCCGGATTTCGACGAAGGTGAAGGCGTTGCCGCCGACGGGCAGCTCCTCGACGCTGTTCCATGACGCGTTCGACGATCTGGACAAGTGTGCGCTTTGCGTGACCGTGTGGGGGCTGGGGGGCAGGACCTCTGCACTTGGGGATGCGTCAGGGGCCTTCTGTTCTCTTGGGGCTGATTCTGCGGCGCGCAATTCGGGGGATTGTCATGGAACAGGGCCTTTGCGGACCGGGTTTTTGAATGGGGACTCGGTATCGCAACATTTCGGTCCGTTTTGAGTGCCGTACCTCGCCATTGTGCCCGTTTGACCTGCTTCATTCACCCAAAATGGAGGGAAATCAATGCAGTAGGCCAGGCAGGGGGGAGGGAGGGCACGAGGGGGTGAGAGGCCGATGGGCGCCGCCGCCTCCGGAGGGCAAGGGGTCAAGGAAAGGGCAAGGGTGAGCGGCGAGGGGCCAATAGACGCCGCCCCATGCAGACAGCAATGCCACCGGGCGTCATGCCAAACCCCCCCCCCCCCCGCACATTGTGCCCCTTCGGGTTTACCGCCGACCGCAGTTGGTCAACCGCCGTTGGTTACCCGCCAACCGCCAACTGCCTTCTGATTTGCCTCTTTGGCCCCCCCTGTCTGCGCTGCGTTGCGTGCGGATCGCGTGCGCGTGGCTGGTGCCTGCGGTGACCGGAACACCCGCCTCAACAGGATTTCTGTGATCTGGCCAAAGTGGCGGGTGTTCGGGTCCGCGGGTTCGTGCACAGTTTCCGAGTACGAAGGGACACTTGCCCGCACGCAGGGCGCATGCAATGAGAGCCTCGCCCGAGGGCAGTTCCGGGCTCATGATTGGTGTCCCGTGCTGAGCGGCAGGTTCTTCAATCGCACAACGCGGGTCCTTTTTTTTCCCTGGCGTTTGCCCTCACGGAATGCCCCGACATGTCTGCCCAACAAGTGCGTGCGTTGTCCCTCGCGACCCCCGTGAGCCTCAGGTGCAGGAGTGCGTCGCCCCCCCCCCCCCCCGAGCCCCGGCCGAAACCAAAGTGGAACACTCTCAGACTGCCACGCCCAAACACAGTCCAGGCGAGACTGCCCGGAGCCCAACAGATCACCGCCGGCCCTCGCCCGATTCGGGGAGGTGAGGGAACGGCACTGGATGGCACTGTCCAAGCGACACGAACACGAATGGAACTGTGAAGGCAATGAAGGCCGTGAGGCAGGCGCGGCTGGAGCGCAGTGGCGGGTCCACACCTGCCCTTTGAACCCCCCGGCCGCGCCCTTCACCATCCCCATGCCCCACAACCCCACACCCCATGCCCCCGGCCCCCTGCACGATTCGGAGGGGCCCTGGACCGTGGAGGCAGGCGGAGGCCCCCTTCCCGGTCCCCCCCCAAACCTGCCCCTCTTCTGCGCTGCTGTCGTTCGGAGGACTTCTGGACGCGGCGGTCCGTGTCCTGGACGGACTCCCTCTCTCGTTTCGCTTCGTCGGCGAGTGAAGGAGTTGGCGGCCCTAGCTTCGGGGACGGTTGGGGGGGGAAACGCATGTAAACCCCACGGGGGAGGGGTGAGCACGAGGGGGCGGAGAGCGGGTGTCTCCAGCGGCCTGGGACGGCGAGGCAGGCTATGGACGGCCTGTGGACAGAGGTGTGTGGACAGCAAAAACAGTCAAACGACCCCGGCAACAACCAGCACATCCTCAATACGCCAATTATTGGGCGCCGCTGACGCGCAAACGGCACACCACGCCACATCCAGCACAGCCCCGGCACACCAACGACGGCGCGAACGCGGAAACGACACCAGCAGGAGCACCGGCCGCAGCGGCCGACAGAAAGCAGCGACCCGACGCAACATGCGAAGGGAAGAACGGGTGACTGTCCAGGGCCCCATAAAGGAACAACAACCAGACGGAATGTCACACGGGGGGGGGGGCGTGTCGCGGGAGTAGGCGTGGCCCCCCGACAAACACTCGTGCCACGCTTTTCCTCGTTGTTCTCCCCCCCCACTACCCCCGCCTGCTTCTTTGCCGACGGCTACACATAAGTGCCGCTGCCGCCACGCTCGGCTGCTGGTCCCCTACTCCCCGATGAACCCACAGGCCAGCGCCGCCGTTGGTGCCAATGCAAATGCTGCAGTCCACTGTGCCCGCTCTTGGGCGGCTGCAGCCCCGACGCATGGGCCCTCAGTCAGGCTGTGGACAATCCTCGCCAGCCCTGGGACCCACAGGACTAGGGCTGTGCAGGATCCGGTGTTACCGGGAGACGCTTGATTACAGAGCCGACACTACCCTCCCCCCCTCTCGCTTGTGGTGGAGCACCCCCTCTCCCGAACGGGCCCTGGGAATGACTGAGTGCGACGCCTCTGGCGGCGCCGGCACAGGGGAGTGGACACCGTGGGGGTCTTCAGCGGCCATGAGCCACCAGTGCCCAGGTCTGTGCGCCCATTGGGCGCCCATCATGTGCCCATTTTGCGCCCATTGAGCGCCCTCTAAGCGCCCGTGTGAGGAAAGGGGAGGGTGTTCCATAAAGGCTGGCCGTAGTGAAGGGGGGGGGGAGGGACCTCACCCCCCTCCAATGCACCCCTCCGCAGCCCTCATGCCCCGGTGCCCCGGTGCCCCCCGTGCCCGCAGTCGTCTGCGTCGCGGTGCTCCAGGACCACGAACGTCGCGAGGTCTCGCATCAAGGCGGCGTGTTTCAGACTGCCCGCGATGCTGCTGCGCGACGACCCGGCGGCGCTCAAGGAGGCGGAGCGCGTGGGCGCGGAGCTGTTCACGGCGGTGGCGGAGATCAATCCCGCGAACTACTACAGCGACATTGGGATGTATAGTATGACGCCCGCGCGGCGCAGGGAGGCGACGGCCTTTCAGGAAAAGGCGTTGGAGCGGGTGCGCAGTCTTCGGCGCGAGTACCTGCGCCTCTTTGCCCGCCCTTACCTGCAGCTCGAACGCGCGGCCGCGGGGCTGTGAAGTCGCGCTTCCCTTCGATGTGCTCACGCGATCCGGAAGACGAGCGTTTTGTGGAGCACTTTGTTATGAATCGCTCCGGTTTGGGGGCGCAGTTGACAGCTTTTGGTAAGTGGCAGGCGGTTGACAGTTATAAACGGAGCAAACAACGCCGGTGCCGCAATCGTTGAGGAGTAGGCTGCAGGGAGGGTTAAGGACAGGTACTGCGGTAGTGGGGGGCGGGTAATTGACAGCAATTGATGCAGACCAACAGCGGTTGTGTGTCGAGCAGCGGTTCCGTGAGGTTCCAGCGCAGTGTGATCCCGCTTTGGGGGCCGGGGGGGGGGGGGGTGACGGGTGGCGGGATGGAGGAGCCGGGGTGGGGCTTCATCAAGGCCCCCAAAGATTTGCGAAGATTAGTCCAGCATGCAGACACGTGTACTGACAGCACATCAATGGCGCGTTCCATGCCATTTATGGTGCAGCCCCCAAGTCTTTAGCAAATCTTCGCAATCCCCCCCCCATTGCCGTCAACCTGATGCACGTTCCGCGGGCGGTTGACGTTGTACATGCAATCCAAAGCCCGCGTGCATCTGCAATGCCCATCGCCAACACACCGTTTACCTCGAAAGTCTGGTCTTCGTCGTGTTGGTGTTTCTGCATTCAGCCCACCACACGCCCGCCGTGCAACCGACGGCAGACGATGCTCAATCGACAGGATTGACCGCTTTGTGGCCAAAATGGCGGTCGGCAAGGCACTGTTTGCGTGGCCAATCGCAGTTGGCGGTTGCCACAGCGCGGCAGTTGGGACAGCGGTTGGGGGTGTTCCGTCGGCGAGCACAGCGCTGTTCTTTCGGGTTCGTCGCTGTGGACCGGCGAGACTTTCAGGCATTGGCTCCTATGGGACTGTGGGCGCCTCATCTCGGTTTGCCGATCCCTCCGATCTTACACTCCGTATCATCAGGCGCACCCTCCCGAATGCTGCCTGCTCAACGGTTGACTCCCTGTGCCACACTCTACCGATCCCCCAGCACATCTGCCTGTGTGGGATATCTATCCACTTGGGGGTGCTTATCCTGCGGCGCTTGCGGCGCACCCTGCAGCGTACCCTACAGCGTGCAATTTGGGTAATTATCTTGGAACAGAGGCAACATAGTGGGACATACGCATGCGTTTTTTTATGTAACACATACCCGTATACACCCTTTTTCCCCCATTTTTGTTACTATTTTCACCTTTTTGGGCCTCTTCCCCCCACAAATGGTGCATTTGTTGCCCGTCCCCAATATGGAATGGGCCGTGTATGAACTTTGAGTCGTCCCCGCTTTGGGCACTCCTGAGAGAGCAAGGGTTTGGTAGCACGGGGGCGGTTGCCAGCCAGGGGGGGGGTGACCCCCCTCCCTCTACGGACCCCAAAATGGTTCTACGTAACGATGGGTTTTGTGGGCGTCGGAGGTAATCTGCTGAACTCAGCTAAACGAAACCTATGGTGGCATATAAGAGTGCTTTGAGCGCCAGATCGGGCAAGACAAGGTGCTATACAAATATCGTTTGTTGCTCATTGAAGATCCCGCCCTCAAGCTCAGCCCCGGCTCGATGTGGCGGTGCCGTAGTCTCTCCTCTATAGAGAGCAATGGTGTCAACGGATCAGCGGGCACGGAATATTTTTTGTTCCGGTGTATATTTCCTGGACAGTGTACACTAAAGCTAGTTACCCTTATCCTGCGGCGCCCGCAGCGCGCAGTTAGCGCTCCCCTTGCCAAGCTCAGTAGGACATGCCCCTGATTAATGCGGTAGCCCAGCTGCCACACCATCTCAGTGGATGTGACGTGGCAGTTCACCATTGACACGCGGTTTGATCACAACGTTTTTGGGGCTTGCACTTTCCCGTTATGGCTCTTTCGTTATTTTGTGACCAGGTTTTTGTGATCAGTCACAAAGACCTGGTCACAAAACGGGACCCTCCAAATTCACACCCATCCCTGCTGACAAAGGGGGCAATTCCGATTTCAGCTTCGTTGGAGTGTTTGCATCGGCTGCCGTTGTACTGCCTGAGCAAGACAATGCCATCCATGTGAGCGATGACAGGGAATGGCATTGTTGCTGCAAGTCCTGATGCATCCACACGCCCCTGTGCCTGTCAAATTGCACTGTGTGTCCCGCCTAGACCCACCCTCCCTGTGCACACCTACGGGCTGGAGGCTGACCAAAACAGCCGGTTTTTAGACTGCTGTCGGTGCAGGAGGACCGCCCTGTTTTTCTGGGCAGGCAGTTGCTGCTGTTGGGGGACCCTTCTCGAAAGTTACGGGATGGATCGTATGGGATTGGCATTGCGGTGGAACGGATGGAACTCTGGGAGCGGGCAAGAGTGGATTGTGTTGGGCTAGGACAGGGATGGATTGGATTGCAGCACATGGCACGAGGCTGGGATGGGATGGAATCACGGGAATCCCTGTTCCCGCAACCCAAGGACCCAGCCCACCCCCTCCCCCCTCCACCCGCAGAGGGCTCCGGGCATGGAGACCTTCTAGCCCCCTCTTCCCCCAATGTGGAGGCCCCGAGACCGGCAGGGGCTATGCAGCCTTTTTTTACTTCCGCCCCCTTTTGGAGGGGTCCCGATACGGCAGACGGCATCCGCTGTCACTGCTTGGTGGATGAGCTGTGAGTGACGCCACCCCCCCCCTTTTTTTGCCGGGGCCAGCGGTCCCCCCCGACGTAGCCACGCCCGGAAGGCCCTCCAGGCCCCAAAATAGTATAGACCAGACGGGTGTAGACTTGCTGGTCCGGGATTCCCGTGGGATGGAATGGACTACCAATGGAATAGAAGGGTCGTCAAGATTTGGCAATTGCATACCGTCCATTCCCTATTGACAAACATCTCCCGCACAGTCCAGACTAGATGCCTTGTTCAGTGGCTCATGTGCAGCACATGCTCAAGTGGATGTGTGGGCCACCGCCTTCCACAAGGCAGTGTGTCCACTGCATGTGTGGCAGTGGCCACCGCCGTGGCGGTGTCCCCTGTGGTGTGCGAGACAAGGTACCCTTGGGGACCCCTCCTGCCCGGAGCACCCCCCCAAGCACCGCCTCACCGCCCACGGCAGATCGAATCAAGGTCAAGGCTGCAGCAAAGCACATCATCAATATTCGCAATCCGAAGATGGATGTCAGTGTGCGTGGTGCCTGTTCTGAGGCCCGCTCACCTGCCAGTTTGGCAGTGTGTGTGTTTTCCACACGGAGGTGGCACGTGGATGTGGACACTCCGGCCAGAGACTGACTTCAGACACCCGCTTTGTGGCTCCGTTTGTGGCTTAGTACATGTGTTGGTTTGGGGGCTATAGGAATGTGGTGGTGCTCGGAAAGCAGGCTACCCGGCTACAGCACTGTGCAACGGACTTTCCTTCGAGACAGGCACCGAGCTACTGTTGGAAGCAAAGCGCGTGTCGTGCGGTACATGTTTGTACCGCACTCAGATAGGCCAGTAGGCCCCTTCATGACACACAATTGAGGACAGGGTCCTTTGACACACTGCACAGCCGCGGCTGTCATTGTCATAGAACCGCCTGGTCCTTGTCTGCAATGCCCTAATGGGCAGTTTGCTGTTGCCCACGTTGATGCCCATGCTCACAGTGCTCCCAATGAATTTGCAATGTGTTTTGCTTGACCCGGCACTGTGGTCAAAGGTGTTGCCAGGATTCCACTTCGGCCCCCTCGGGTCGGGTTTGATGAGCTCAAGAAATACCAGTCATTCAATCGGTGGGTCATGCAGGTTCCAAGTGCTTGAGGCTTTTTGCTTCGTTGCAATTTTTGGGTTGCATTCCCCATTTATGTCCGAGACAAATCAGTGCAAATCAGTGTGTTCCAGAAAAACCTGCCCTGTATTTACATGCTGTGGGTGCTTTCCCTGTGGCCCTTTTGCAAATGGGAGACTGACCAGTTTCCCTAGTTGCCCAGGCTTTTGGGTTGCTACCACTGCCTATGTTCTGGCTGAGTATGGAGCGTGAAGGGGAAAATAAATCCAGGGGACATGCAGAAATAGGCATTGGCTGTGTCACACATGTGGTTGTTGTAGGGGACATGCACCATGTAACATGTAGTGGTTATGCAGGGGAACACAGTGTGTGGTGGTGTGTGGTGCTGGCAGGATACCATGCAGCTGCAAAAACCATTTTACTGCTGGAAAAGCTAGTATTGGCTGGCTCTGGGCTGCACCTGTGCAGAAACATGCCACCCTAGCCAATGCAGTAGTTGCATTGTTCAATGCACATGGGTAGAAGAGAAGAAAGCAAAACAAAACTGCAGAGTGTTCCTGAACATTTAGGGTCCAGTAAGCTCCTGTGATGCCTTGTCTTTCCCTGTGTTATATTCAAGACTCGAAAAAGTTTCTGCCAGCTGCCACAACTGTCCAAAAGAAATGGTATGTTGAAGAAGACCAGGAACCGTTCCGCCCAGAATGTCGAACGACAGTTCGCGGGTAAACTCAGTCCTGAGCAGTGAGGTGGAGGGAAAGAAGTGGAGCAGTGAAGTATGTGGGGGGCGGGGGGGGGCAACAAGTGAGCGTCTGGGATTGTGCAAGACCTGTGAAGGCCAGTGGAAGAGAGCTGTTAATCCATCCAGATGATTTGTGGTTCGTCTGCATCGCGTGGTTCAGACTTTTCCAACAAAAAAGAGAGGTTGTTAGATCTAGGACATGCGCGGGCGTCGTATACCTTTGTTTTTGGGGGGTCATTCGCGTAGCATACCCCAGGGCGTGGTATTTGGTGTCCAACCTTTTGTGAAATCATTATTTTGCCCAATAAGACAATTCCCCAATGGATTATTTGATTTTGAGGCCTCTATTTTTTGAATATTTGGATATCGCTTTTGGGGGGGGGGAGGGGGGGTCAAGAGTTTGTATTCAAAAGGGGTTGAACGGCAGACAAATTGGGCAGAGCTGCTAGGTTGGCCGGCGGTCCGCCAACTGGGATTCGAACCGCCGACCTGCGTGTCTGCGGTAGGTTGCATGACCCCATTCGACCGTTGCTTGTCTTGACAGCAGCTGCTCTCCCCACTCTTTGAAGTGGAAAAAAATTCTTGTTGGCCCACCAGCCCACCAGCAGCCCCTGGCCATCATGCTGTCAAGAGTGTTGTGTGGGGGCTTTGTTTTTTGTGGCGAATAGAGAGGTTGGGGTTCGGGGATGCAAAGCCCATTCTGTTTCTAACCATTGTTCGTGACAACATGCCTGTGTTTTATGACAAGTGCGAAGGGTATTCGGTTTTGAAGCAAAACATGGATGGTTTTTTCATGGGTTACATGACAAATAATGAGAAGTTGGAAACGTAAATATTCCGTTGATGAAAGAGCCGGATATCATTCTTTGTGTTCTATCACGCATTTCATCTCTGGGGCATGCCAACAGGGCCACGGCCAAGCCTAACGCTTTGGGCGGGGGGGGGGGGGCAAAAATGGAAGTGTAAAAACACACTGAGAACCGCCGAAACAACCGCGATATGCCAATTTCAGCATGGTTTTGTCTTGATTGGGGTGTCGGACGGGGCTCCGCGGTTCAAAAAACCTATTGTCTTCTACATGAAGATTCGTAATTGAGAATGTTGAGAAGGGTAAATTGACAAGTAAAGTATCCAACGTTGTACATTATACTCACTGCAGCAATGGCTATGTGGATTGTTCAAATGCACATTTTGCCTTGTGCATTTGATCCCATTTTGGACGTATGGAAGGCGTATGGATCAATCATAATGTTGTGTTGAGAACCATGTATGGATTGCGATACTACTTGTTTTCAACATGTGGATGTCTGACACCCCATGATGATACATGGATGTCTGACAGGTCATGATGATACATGTTTGTGCCTCTACAATGGGATTGTGTGCCATTGATTATGTTTTTCACTTCACTTGTGTCTTTGCGAACCATGCGTGCATTGAGATATTAATTGTTTGCCACATGTAATCTTCTCACACTCCATGATGATGATGTTTGTGCTCCTACAGTGAGATGGTGTGCCATGGATTATGCTTTTCGAATCATGGAGCAAAGTGCGTACAAGCAAAGATCAACATGGATGAAGGGTGGCACAACGCTCTTCATCGTGACTGCCACTTCGGTGGAAGAAAGGGTCTCCCGCTCGCAAACGTGGAGGTAAGCATTTGTCAAGGTTTTTTCAACTATGCAGTCATAACAAATGACAATGTGCCGGTTTCGCATTCACGCCCCGACCCTGTGACGGATGCATATGGCAATGACCAAGAGCCACAAATGAAAAAGAAGCGCATTCTGCACCAAGATAATCGGGTCGAGGTATTGGCGTGTATGGCGATGGCAGTTCAAAGCATGGGGGGTTGGAGTCCCTTAATGGTAGCTGTGTCTGCAATGCCAGAACAATTCAGCCCTCCACCAACAAACCCTTCACCATTGCAATGTGCCATTGCATTCTCTTTGAGGCGGACCTTACCCAAACCAACACCTTGCATGAATAATTTGGATGTTGATGAATTGGTTGCCCTGGCAGAAAGGTTGGGAGTGCAATTCACACTACGTGTTTGCTATGAGGACAAATGGCATACCATATTGGCACCATTGGCGGTAGACCATAAGACCCATGTCACCATCCAATTCGGTGATGATCATTACCGCTCGGTCAAAGTAGTGCAAACCGAGCATGATGCATCACCAATGGCAATAGACCCTGAGACCCATGACACCGTCAGCATCCATCATCACAGCCCACTGCCACCAGTTCATGAGGTAGACCCATCTGTGCATGATACGTCATCCCAAATTGTGACACGACTAGCATTGTGCAATGATTCAGATTCCACTCACCCCATGAATACTATTGACCAAACTGCATTGGAATCACTCGGGACCAAGTATGCCACAGTTGGACATGGTGTGGATGTAAGAAGCTCCCGACTGAAAGGTGGAGGCCAAGGGCTGTTTGCATCACAACCATACAAAAAGAATGATACCATCACATTCATGGTGGGCACATTGTTGTGTTACACTACATGCAAAGATTGGCAAGGTCATCGTAGGGCCTACCTACGTACCTTGATACGGCAAGATATGGTACTTGATGGAATACCTTGCAAAGATCTCACAGAAAGGCAAGGGGCTACTTCGGCAGCCAATGATGCAAACCCCTACAACCGATTTGTTTACTTGTTGCCAAGCGCGATGTGGCTATTGGGGAGGAGATCTTTGTGTCTTATGGCAAGACTTATTGGGAACAAAGTCGTGTGAAGCGGAAACTTCTTCGCAAAGACCCGAACTTGGTATGTGTTTGTGCTGTGGATTTGAGTTTGGACAGCACAAGCGTGTAACGCAATACATTGTCTGCACCAGGGCTGGCCACAAGGACAAGTTACATTTTTTGGTGGGGTGGGGGGCAGTTGGCTACTTGTCACCCTGTGACATATGGAGACTGACAAATGGAATTGTCACACAGTCTCACTTTCGCCGTCACTATCACTGCCACCATTGTTGTCGCTGTCACTGTCACTGTTGCTGCCGCAGTCATAGTCGCTCACTGTGCCTGTGACTATCACTATCACTACCAGCATGACGGCCACTATCAATTTGAGTCCAATTAGGGAGCCAACAGGAGGGCCAATAGAGGACCTAATGGGGGATCCGATAGCCCCTGTTGGCGAATTAACAGGGTCCCCATAGGGGACCAATGTGAAGAGTCTATGTGTGTGCTCCAAATAGTGTCTCAGTTATTTTTCATGAGTAAATGACTTTCCATACCCTACCTTACCGAAGGTGTTGTGTTTGCATGTAATGCACTCGTAAACCCTGTGTGCAAAACTCATCACACACGTTGCAAGCACTTCGTGCAATTGCACACAATGCATCATGCCTGCAAACATTCTCTCGTTCACGAGTTTGCACTGAATACCCGGAGTTCCCCTTCAGGAACTGCTGCCACAAATCGCTCCACAAAGCCACATCTCAAATGCTGCCAGGTCCCCACTCTGTCTCCTCTCCATTTGTGTGTTCTCTTTCTGTCCCTTTCCGCCCCTCTGCTTTCATTGTTCCATGGTGGGCTTCTCACGGTGGGTACACAACCCTCCCCCCCTGCCCTCTGGGCCAACGTAGTTGCATAGGGTCATAGCACATAGCACATAGCACATCTGTGTGTCTGCACCACAGTGCGAGGGTGCACCGTTTGCGTCAACCTTGCAGCACCACGGCACACAAGCGCTTTGGCACAACAGTGGTGTCACGGTGTGCTATTGATCAACGCTTCTGCTCAACAGTGCTATAGCTATTTCCTATTGGTGGTTCCACACAACTGTTCCACAACACATGGGTCATTCTGGCCCCACCATAATTTTACTGAATGTTGGAGGTTGTGGATTTCCAGACGGCAGCGACGCTGCATTTAAGGTGCGTCTTTTTTGCACTTCATTCCTTGAAAGTGAGTTGGGCGAGACAAAGTGCATCAAGAAGATGCCGATTTTCAAAGTGAAAAACAAAAAACAGCTCAAAAAAAATCCATGTGGGCTGGGGCATGCTTTTTTGAGTGAAAGGGTGCAGAAGGAACCAGCGAAGGGCCTCCGTTAATATAGGTTTCGCTCAATGCCGTTACGATAGAGCAGGCGGATCTAGACCGCGGCCAACCACGGCAGTTCTTAAATGACAATCTCATTGATTTCTATTTGGAGTTTCTTGAGCATCGAATCCCTCCAACTACGAACACCTTCGTTTGCAACGCCCATTGGTACCCGAAACTGCATCGAGACCCAGAACTCTGTGCGAAGAGTTGGTTGAAGAAAAAAAAGGTGAGTGTTGATTCACCGCGTTTGCACATCTCTCCGCCCATCGTTTCTCTGTGTTCACATGTTTGTGCACTCTGGTTTAGATTTTGAAGAAGCAGTTTGTGTTCATCCCCATCAACGAGAAGTTGCATTGGTGGCTATTGATTATTTTTAGAAGTGACGAAGACTACCTGTTTATCAAAGTGGATTCATCCATGACGTATTAAGGTCCACCACTTAACCCCTTTTGTGTCCCCCCTATATGCTCGTTTTGTTGTGGTGCGGTCACTGATCTCGATGGGAGCGGGAATAATTGAGGGAATTAACGGACACACCCGGCTCACACAGCCACAGGCGGTATGAAAGCACCTCATGAGGCTACAGGCCTATGGTGATGCATGGTCGGCACAGAGGCGAAAGGCCAAAATAGCCAAGCAAGAAGCGCAAAACTGGGGCAACGATGTCCTGCCAAAGATGGGGCTAAGCCGGCGGCACAACACTTTGCGACTAATTTCTATGCGCCACTTGTCGCGGTCCCACGCCCCATGCATGTGCGCAATCACACACAGAGGCGTACGCCACTGTTGCAGCCGAGGGCATGAGGGCTACCCGCGGGGGCCCTGCACACCACCAAGGGTGAGGCAGGGAGGGGCGGGGAGGGGAAACCCTAGCAGCCAACAGCTACACAATGCATGCACGCCCCAGCGCTACACGAATGACCCCGCAAGCCCTAACACGCGGAGGGGGAAGAGCCAAGCGAGGGACAGGTGCGGTGTGCCCTGGTGTTGCTGAGCAAGAGCATGTGCCTCATGGGGTCCTTGGTGGAGTGGCACGGTTGCGTTGGGAGGTATGGTCGGTAAACCAGTGACAGTTGGAATGCCATGATTCAGTTGCAGGATTTTCTATAGGGTAATATTTGCTCACATTGTAAGTGCAGTGAATGGAGGGTGCAGGGTGGATGCAAGGTGGGGTGACTGGCGCCATCTTCCTCTGTCTTTCCTGTGTTTGCCCCTGCTCTGTGTAGCATGTCCGCGAGTTTCTAGTGGCGCGGTACTTGTTGGAGAACCCCAAGTAGGTGCCCACACATGTGGAGGAGCGCATTTCAGCTATGCCAGTTTGGAACCTGGAAGTGCCGCAACAAGATAATGGGTTCGACTGTGGTGTTTTCATGTTGCATTTTATTGAATTATGGTTCCTTGGTGGATTTATGCAGAAATTCATTTCAGCCCCCATGTCGTTGGATCACAGGTGCTCCTTCAGTGACAATGCCATTGTTAGAAGGTAGCATGAAACATGGAATGAAACAAACTCGCTGTTACATGCATGTGACTTGTTCAGTGGTGAGATTCTTACAATCCACATACAAGATACGGGGTTGCAATTGCCGTTGGAATCGCGTGCGCTGGCACCAATTTGAAGGTCCCTATTTTTGCCTGTGTGATACTGTCGATATCACTCTACAATCAGCTGCATTGGGCATGTAGCAACAGAAAATGATCAGACATGTGATTGGTGCCCCCCTCACCACCCTCGCACACTCACGGAGGACAGAAGGGAGGTCATTGTCTGGGAAAGGGGAGACAAGGAAGCCAGTACTGCCATCTGTCATGCGGTTGGCTGGTCTTCAACAAGTCCGGCCTTCTTGAACTTCCGAAGTAGCACCCCGACGACGCATACGGGTGGCGTTTGCCCCCCACAGCCCACCCGCCCACCCATCCGTAGAGAGATGCGGAGAGAGAGGGGGAGGGGGGCAGGGAGGGGGCGAGAGGGACAGCGAGAGACAGAGAGAGAGAGAGAGAGAGAGAGAGAGAGAGAGAGAGAGATGCACGCATGAGGGCCTCGTCTCAAATGGGTGCCATTGGCTTATCTGACGTTTGTGAAAGTAGTGAGTTCAACACAAATTGGGGGGGGGGGGCACCTTTATCAAATGCTGAGTGACCTATGCAAAATTCCATAACCAGCTAAGAACTCTGCCAATAGTCAAGGACTCAACTACAGGCACAGAATCCGATATGTCCTCTCCATCCCATCCTGAGCACAGCACACCATACCCCGCAGCCCCCTCGTGTATCATTTGTTTTCTGTCTGCTACTCCTCAAGTACTCGGGCCAAAGGGTACAGCACATCCACTGTTGCCTGCTTTTTCCACTCTGCTCCTATTTGTCGAAAATGATGCTGTCTTCTGTGCTTGGTGCGTGGTGGGGTCATGTGGGAACACGGTGCCTGCCCCCAATGGTTCTACAATATGTATGACATCCCATTCTTGTTGGTGTTGTCGTGTGGCTCTTTGCGTTGCCCCATTTGTCACCGTTTGCACTGTGTCTCATTCTGGCTTGACTCGTCAGGATGCTGTGGAGATCCTCGAGAGGCTGGCTAAAGACAGTGTGGATTATATCCGTCGGAAGGCATTCATCAGCTTGGCTATGGTGATGATTCACCAACCAAACGGCAGTGAAAAAGTGGATGCACTCCTAAAGACATTGGACGAGAGGATTAAGGTTTCTGGCCATTTTGTCACAGTTGATGTGTGTCCGGAAGGGAAGCAAGCAGTGCCATGGTTTCGGATAGAATCTTTTCCTTGTCATTTGTTCGAAAAACCGAATTCTTTGGACAAAAACCAGCATGAGCGTCATTTTGCTACCGCATATGAGCTGCAGCGGTGAGCAGCTAGTTGAAGGGCTGGATTCCTGCCAATTTGTATGGAGAGCCCTGACGTCCCGTCTGTAACGCCGCGAGAGTGCAAGCGATCGGTACGCATAAGTGCTCCCAAGATGAACAAGCACAGCCTTTAGCCAATCGTCACCACCAAATGGAATATGATGCCGCCTCACACTGGTCCAGCGTGTGCAGATTTGCGATGAAGCAGGAATGGGTCAGCCTGCAATGCTATCTTGGGGTCCATGTACAAAGAGGATGCAGTTGCCATGGGTCGCTCCCGACTCCACGAAACCTGTTCCAAAGCCTACCTTTTTGTCTATTAATGTAATTTGCAGGCAGCCAGGTTTAACAGGGATGAGCAAAACATTGTGGAGTGGGCGTCCAAGACCCCATTCCTCTGCCCCACAGGCGGCGGGGTGCCGTCCCTTGGCCCTGCTACCTCCCACTCATCCTGCTCCCGTCCCATTGGCAGTATTCGCTGGTTTTGGGAACGCATATCGAATGGTAAGTGTGACTGGGTGCCCCCCGATTGTCCCGCTGGCAACGGGCAGAAACCCCCGGGAACCACAGAGGCTGGGAAAGGTGGACGGGAGGACAGTTTGGATGTAACCGTTCACCACCAATCCGCCGCCGGACCCTGTGCTCCTTCTGGTTTGGCAAATGCCTTGATGTACCTGCAGAGGCCTCTGGAGTGTCTGCGCTCTTTCAAGGCAAGCTCAATGGGCAGGGGTGACAGTGGACATGCGCCGTTGCTGCCTCTGGGCGCCACTTATCTGAAGGGAGAATAAGAATCTTCACCATTTCAGGGGAATCAGATCGAATGCACAGAGAATGGCGCTCCCCTTGACATGTACCTTTTTCAGCGGACACCCATCTGATACGGTGTAATCAATGCCACAAGACACCTTCAATTCTGCCAGGCCCAGAGTGTGTTGCATTTTTGCAATTCCTGGTGGATATGGTTCATTTCGGCGAGGGGGGGGGGGGTTGGAGAATAAAGATGCGCTCACGTCAGACTGTGGTGTGCAATGGATTTGTGTTTGTTTCTGTTTGTCTTTCTTTCAAATTTATTCTCTCAGTTCAGTTAGGTCACCCCGCACGGGTGTTCCCTTCCTGGAGTGCTCCGTGTGCCAACTGCGCAACCCCCCCCCCCCCCTCCCCCCCCCCTCTCTGTGTGCCAACAGGGTTGGTATGTGCACGAACATAATGTTGGTGCGCACAAACCTTGTGGCAACCCCGACCCAATAGGAGAGCCACACCTGTGTGCTCTGTCTCCGTGTGATCTGTGAGTTAGCGGGGGTGAATGTTGTCGACAACGGATTTCGTGTTGTTTCATGCACCCAATTTGCAATTGCGATTGCTTTGTCACAAAATGCCAGGGTACACAGAAAGCGCAAACCCCAATTTGACAAATTCGAGCTAACCGCTGTGCTTCAAGACCCCAAGGCGCGTTTGAATTCTGCACCAAAAAAAAATGTTTCAAGGAGTTGCAGCCCAATTATGATGTGTGTGGCACATGACGTTCAGAGGGTTGGGATCTGAGGATCTAGTTCAGGTCATCGAGCCAGAATTGGTTTGTGGGTCGCAGCTAAGTTTAAAGAAGTGGGGTTTGCCTTGCATGCTCAAGTGAGGCAAATATGTGTGGGCATCTGATATCTGCTTGGACCACCCCACTGACACACGTGCGTTTGCTGTCCCTGGGCTGCCCGGAAAAGGTGGTGATTCTTTGTAAGTTGGGCACAGGGGATGGAGGCTATGAAAATTTTGGAAAGGACATGAGTTCCATTGGTACAAGACAAAGTCACGCTCCAAACTGCACCGGGGTAAGATGGCAGAATGTACTGCAAGATCAGCAAATTTCAATCCAACCTGCCCTGCAGCAAGGAGATGTAATCCAGCTCATGCTCTACACACAAATTTGCGTCCTATGTGCAGGCACCTTTGCTTTGTTCTGGTATTCTTGATGGATAAAATCACCTCGAAGAGGGTTGTTAGATCAAGCGCAGGTGCGTACGCCATATACCCCCCTTTTTTGGGGTCATTCACGTACAATACCCTAAGGTATGGTACCGGATGTCCAACCCCTTGTAAAATCATCATTTTAGGAGAGAAAATGATCCCCCAATGAATTTTTCGTTTTTGACCCCTTTAACCCCCCGTTCCCGGGTACCCCTTTTTGGGGGGGTGGGGGGGTGTCGGGGGGGGGGGGGTCAAAACTTCTTTGCGTATTCTGGGTGCTGACAGTGTGGATTTGAACCCAGGTCCCGGGCAACTTTTTTCTTGTACATGGACCCCCTAACCCATGGCGGGGGTCCCGGGTCCGAACTCCAGGTACCCCCAGTCGCCCCCCCCTATGGGCCCTTGCTAGTGAGGACTTAGCCGTTTTCACGCTGGATAAGGCTGTTTAGTGACACCTGCAAGATTTCCAAAAATTCGACTTTTTCGGAAACCCTGCTGTCGCCCCTGGGATGGGTTTGGGTGATGATTTAGTGACAATACGGGTACTTGAGCACCCATGGGGACCCACGTAGTGGCTGCCAAGCCCATATAGCCCGAGCCATGGCCCCTCCAAAAGCCCCGAAATTGCCGTTGTGTAGGCTGGTTAGTGACACCTGCAAGATTTCCGAAATTCGCCTTTTCTGAAACCCTTCTGTTGCCCCTGGGATGGGTTTGGGTGATGATTTAGTGACAATACGGGTACTTGAGCACCCAGGGGGACCCACGTTGTGGCCGCTGGGCCTATGTAGCCCATGCCACGGGCCCCCCAAAAGCTTCAAAATTGCTGTTTGTAGGCGGTTCAATGGCATTTGGTGTGAGCACAAACCGCGTAAGCAGTTTTCAACCCTTTACAAGTCAAAAATGGAAAATTTTGCAAAACATTTTTTTGATATTTTGACCACTTACAATGATGAAATATGCTATGTAAAGCATGTTTTAGCCCCCTTTTAAGTGTTCTTCACCCTATTTGGGTGTGGGGGGGGGGGGGGGCTACTGCTGAGACACGTTGAATCTTTGTCGATGCCAGCTTGATAGTCGTAGGACACTAGGTGCAGAGAATGCTTGTACTCCACGTACTTTGTTCACTGCAGCGAAAGGTGCCTATGACATGTCACTGAAGAGCTTTCCTCTTTGACTTTTGCTTTGCACTTCTGCTTTGTGCTGAACAGCGCCGGTCGTGCACACGCATCTGTATCCCATAGCGGGGGGGGGCTCCCAAGGGGTCTAGGGCGCAACCTGCTTATGCAGTTTTCCCGCCTCAACAGCTCAAAAATGGAAATTTCTGAGACTGATTTTTTTGATACTTTGACCATCCAAAATGATCAAATATCCCATGTGAAGCATGTTTTAGCCCCCTTTTATGTGTTTTTCACCGTATTTGGGTGTTGGGGGGGGGGGGGGGGCTCCCAAGGGGTCTAGGGCGCAACCTGCTGATGCAGTTTTCCCGCCTCAACAGCTCAAAAATGGAAATTTCTGAAACTGATTTTTTTGATACTTTGACCATCCAAAATGATCAAATATCCCATGTGAAGCATGTTTTAGCCCCCTTTTATGTGTTTTTCACCCTATTTGGGTGTTGGGGGGGGGGGGGCTCCCAAGGGGTCTAGGGCACAACCTGCTTATGTAGTTTTCCCGCCTCAACAGCTCAAAAATGGAAATTTTCTGAAACTGATTTTTTTGATACTTTGACCATCCAAAATGATCAAATATCCCATGTGAAGCATGTTTTAGCCCCCTTTTATGCGTTTTTCACACTATTTGGGTGTTGGGGGTGGGGTGGCTCCCAAGGGGTCTAGGGCGCAACCTGCTTATGCAGTTTTCCCGCCTCAGCAGCTCAAGAATGGTTGTCCCTCTCCCCTCTTCGAGGTGCCCTGCCGAAGGCAATAGAATTTTCAGTGTTTGCATTCCTCGAGCTCTCGAGCTCGAGTAAATTGTGCTGTTACAACAAGTCAAGTCTATTTGTTCAACCTGCATTTTGTGAGTTTCGGTGATTGGACACCTTTGACCCTGGGGTCCATAGTCAGCACGCCAGCTGATCAAATCAATCTTCTATTTCTATTTCGTTCCGGTAACAGTGTTTTGCATTCGAGTTTCTGACCCATCAACCCTTGCACACACACTTATGTATGGACAACTGAGATTTTGAGAATATCTCAAGGACTGTGTGAACACAATTTGTTCCGGCCTTGTCTGGAGCAGTGGGCTCAGCCCCAAATAGGCATTTGTCATGAAGTTGAAAGTAAACGGTGTTCCAAAAGCATCCCTCTCTCCTCTTTTGTCTTATTTGACTGGCGCCTTGGCTATTTGGAGTATTTCTTTCCAGTGCTTTTTTTAAAAGGTTCACAGTCAATTTGAAGTCAGATGCTTGTGTTGCACACTGGGTTTAGATTATTTGTCCTCTGCTGGTGTTCGTTTCCGTGGGCTCGCTGAGTGGACTGATGGGGGAAAGGTGGTGGTAAGGTTTTTGTGGCAGCCTTTGACGCATGGGTTCATGTGTTGCCTTGATTCTCTGGCTGTGATATGCGAGGCAAAGTTTGATAATCTGCAAGGGCCAAGTCCTCAAAAATGGATTCTTGCCAGCATTGTACCAATCCTTCATGTTTTTTGTGTGGTGTATGTTCAATGTTCATCCAAAACTGTGATGTTGTTAGGGCACCCTAATATCTCTTTGCCTGATGATAAATGCTGTTGACAGATGGGTTTTGTGTCCTGTCGGTTGGGAAATGGGTCACCAGCCGATATTGACAAACGAAGTTCGGTTTTTTCAATTTTTTGTGGAACATGCAGTGCAATCTCCATCTATGTGCTGTGGGGATGGCAATGAGAATCATGATGACTTTTGAATCCTGGATCATTGTGGTGGTGAGATTTAATGTGCTTGTTTGCTTGTTTGTGATAGAGGCACCGCCTACGCAAAGGAGGGTTATGCGCAAAACACATGGTGACATTGAATGATGTTTGGAAGCGGGCACAAGGCACTGCAGGGATCGTTGTATTACGTTTCAGGGAGTTTGCAAAAAATTCATGGAACACCAAGGAAACGAAGTAGTATGAAAATTACAGAAAATCACGGACATCATGAAATACCGTAAAAACACGGAAATTTTTGAGTTGTTTTCATTTTTTTTGGCATTTTTTAGCTAGATTGACTCATTTTTTTTGGATGGTTTGATTTATGCTTCTAGGT
The DNA here is from genome assembly GCA_964036045.1 of Eutreptiella sp. 'Long Island Sound 2002'. NCBI lineage: Eukaryota > Euglenozoa > Euglenophyceae > Eutreptiales > Eutreptiaceae > Eutreptiella > Eutreptiella sp. 'Long Island Sound 2002'. Next base: position 5,941,765 of record OZ038396.1, on the reverse strand, counting down.
GTTTGGCCAAATCTTAGCACATAAAAAGCAGATTTGGCATGTGAAAGAAAGATTAGACCGTGTGCCTGCTGCTGTGTATTTATTGGGGTTTGGTCTAATTTAGGAAAACCGTGACCAACGTGGATTTGTAGAGATTAGGAATTCAAAGATACAAGTGCGGGTCAAAAACCATTAGGCAAGTTCATTTTTGGTGCTTTGGAGACCCCATGTCGGATGAGATCAGCTCGCAGCAAAAAAAAAGGCAACGGCCGAACGCTATTGCCATACTGTACCAAATTATAGCAAAGTGACCGTCTACATGGAACACGTTTTCCCCACTGTTCTACTCCACGTTGTATGGTCTATTTTGGCCTATTTTGCCCTTATTAAGCTAAAATGAAGAAAATTGGTTTGTTTTGGTGAGTTAATATGGTTGGTTTGCGCAAGCGAAAGATGTCTACACCAAAATATGATTATTTTTAGGCTTGAGTGCGTAAAGCTTCGCGCACTCAGCCTCTTGTCGATCATCTTTTGAGGCCCTTTTTAGATGCTTTTTTGTCAAGCCAATTAGCATACAATTGGGTGTAAGGTGCAAAATAGTTTTTTCGGCAGCCATCCAAGGCAGCAAGGACTTTGTGGTGCCGCCCCTGCATCCCGAAGAGCCCGCGTCCCGACAAGTTTTTTGACAATGTGTTACTACATGCCATGCACCATCAATACATGCATAAATAAGATTAACATATTTATTTCGGTGCGTGAGCTCTTCCGCACTAAGGGTTTACGGTTCAATTTTTTTCTAGCATTATAGATTGCTTCACGGCTAGCTACTAAGGTAATATACTAATACTCCTGCAACATGATTCTTTGGCCAATAAACTAGTGCAAGAGCACCCCACTGCAGAAAAGAACTAAGATAGGGCCCAATATAAACATTTTTTCCTAAGTATCCAAAGACACCCCTACAATTGTTTGCATTCCGTGGTATTTGTTGGTTGAACAATTCAAAAATACTGAGCTGAGTTGCTAGGTTGGCGACTCATTCGAGCACGGGCACGGTGTATGAAACATGTTAGCACGTAAGCCCACGTGGTGGTCCATCGGGTTCACCTATCACGGCAACGAGTAAGGCTAGGGTTTGGACTACGTACGTCTCTGTTAAGCGCAATTGAAGCCGGGCTCCCCTGGCTCCCGAGGAGTCATCGAGGAAGGTTGGCTCCTCAGGAGCCGCATGGGAGTGGCTCCTACATTGGCTCCTGGGGAGCCGGACCGGCTCCTGCGGCTCCTGAGGAGACACCCAAGGGAGTCGGCTTCTCAGGAGCCGCAGGGAGGTGGCTCCTCACGAGCCGGAGCAGGGGAGTTGGCTCCCCGGGAGCCTTAGGGGACTGGCTCTTTAGGAGCTGAAGCCTGGGAGGCTCCTGCCAGGGGTGACAATATACCACCACCCCCTTCCTTCATGGAGGTATATACCGAAATAAAGTAGGCACATCATGCCTTTGTCCTTAGAGGTTAAGCCTAGTGGTATCCCACTAGGCGTTCTCATTTTCTCCTTCCGCACAATGTTGTTCCCTTGCCTCTCCCTCTCTGGTCAACATGATCGTTCCGATTTCTTCTCCGATTAGTGACAGATTGGCCCTTCCCAGTTTCTCTACTCCAACTTCTAGCCTCGGTTGTAGGATGCCCTCTTTGTCCGTCCATCATATTTTGCATGTGTGTGTTTGTAAAAGTGGATTTGCTCAGTCCCCCTGGGTCACCACCATTCATGCCATTGTGCTTCTACATATAAACTTACGCTTGAACTCAGGTAGGAGTGCCGCTAAGCAAAAAAAAAAAGTGGTCTCCTACCTTAGGACCTAGATATTGCTAAGTTCCATTTACTTATTGTAGTTCTATGTTGTAACTGTTTCTGAATTCAATTGCTTGGCCAAGCTGCCCAAGCCATATCTTGTGTCTGGTCAATCTTACTTGCCAGAGATTTCTAACCAACTCCATTTCACACAAAACAGTGCACATGAAGTGCTAATTTCAGTCTACAAAGCCTGATGGTCGTCAATTTCTATTTTAAATTGATGTGCATTTGTTTTCTTACCCATTGAAGCATTTGTCTATCACTATCTGCAGCCCCTCTTTGCTACTTATGCTTTGATTTTGGGGGAGACTATCCTCAATTTGATCTTGGAGTCCTAGCAGCCGGTTTTGGAAAACATTGTGGTTTTCTTTGACAAAGACATGTCGCAACCAGGATATCTTCTTGGAAGCGGAAGGCCTGCGGACCAGTCGCCGTACCAAGCATGTTTATTGAAAAAGTCAGAAAAATATTTTTTGTTTCTGCTATTTTTTGGTTGTTTTATCATTTTTAATATTTGTCTTGCAGCGTATTAATTTAAATGTAGAAATCAAAAGGCCACCGCAAAGCATGTCTCATGATGACCCAACTGTAGATGACATCCCCGATTTGGAAGATGCTTTCTTTCATTCTGATGCCTGTGCTGCAGCCCCTCGTGGAGGGCATGTCAGTGATTGATTTGATTTGTATATTTCATAGGCATCTAAATCTTCATCATTTTTGATGCGATACGACAATAGTGGCTGCATTTGCCTACATTCTATTGTTCTTTAACGGTATAGATCAGGACAAGACTTTGTTGCTCTTCAGCAATATGGATCAAAACACATATGTCTTTGTGCAAATGTGCAAAGGTAAAGAGGTTGAGGTTCAAAGTTCAATGTAGAAAAACATTATTTCCAAAATGTTTCTAAAGAAAAAGATATACCGTGCAAGAACCCGGGCCCTGAAAAAAAAATAAAGCATGGTGATTTGAAAAATGTGTTGAAAACATTTTAAGAACCAAAACGGAATAAACTTGCAACCAAAGAAAGCGAAAAGTGCAGTGATTTGAAAACTTTTAGAAAAAATACGAGAAAGAGATTGAGACTACAATCCAAAATAAAATAGATTGGAGGACCAAAAAGAAAACATTCAACAAGCATTGAAAAAACGGAGCAAAAGCACATAAAAACTCAAATAATAGAGGTCAACAAAGAAGCAAAAAAACCATGACAAACTTGAGAAGAGCTAGGCCCGAAATTTGGAAAAGATTAAATGCTCATTGATACTTACCCGTTTTTTTAGTACCATAGAGTGCATTCCGGTACGGAAAGATGGCATTGCTAGTGCCTGTGAAGCTGAATGCGCATGGGGATAAAATGCGACATTTGCAATCTCAAAGACACTAGTGTACCACAGCATCAGATTACCATGAAAGATGGGAAAAGATGTGTTGTAACCACGCCAAATGTGGTTCTTCCGCTACTGCTAGGCATAGCCCTCTGAAACGAATCAGCAATGGCACAAGCAACAACGGTAGCAATTACACACTCCTAGGTTTGCGGTCATCGTTGCCACTTAGGTGCCCCGCATCATGGGTTTTATCTAAGGTTTGGAACCTAGGAGTTTTGAAAATAACCGGTTTTAAAAGATTATTTTTACAAAAAGAACCGGTTTTGCCGATTACTAGTTTTCAAAATAACCGGTTTTTCCGATTAATTGCCTTTTACTAACCAAAATCTTGCCATCGGCAGAAGAGACTTCATACAAGTCGGAGCACAGTGATCAAAACTACGTCGGAAGTCGTAATTCACCATCGGCCATCGTTTATTGCTACCAAAGCCTTTGTTTAGCGCAAAGATTGGACAAAATGTACCGCCGCGAAGAACCCAAAAATTTTGGAGCCATTCGGATTAATTGGTTTAGATCAGTTTTCAAAATAACCGGTTGTACCAATTATTTTGAAAATAACCTCCGGTTATTGCCGATAACCGGTTTTTCCGATTAATTGGTAAAACCGGTTCCGAACCCTAGTTTTATCTCCCCCGATTTGCACCGCCAAATTAGGCCTGGGCAAACGGCATGGGCCAAGCGCCTAGGGTGGAGCAAAAATGTCACAGAAAAATAGGGAAACGACAAGCGGGCATAGTTTCTGTCGTTTTTTGGTATTTGTTGTGATTGCTTGAGTCCAATTGTGCATGGTTTGTGGGGGGGGGGAAAAGGGTGGGGCGGGGGGGGCAGCAGCTTGAACAAAGGTAGGCCACAAAGCATTTGGCATGATTTTAATGTCTTGTTTTTTTGCGCTTGTTGAGCACAGTGCAGTCGTAGATATCCCCCCCCCCCCGGTCCTCCAATTCTGTCCCTGCCCTGCCTCCCAAGACCAAAAACATTTTCAGGGTGCAATCTCGCCTGGAGCCACCCACGACCCTCTGCTTATGTTGTTGCGTGCACACTCAAACCACCGTCCCGCGTCAGAAGAGGACTGTCATAGCACAAGAGAGCATTCAGTGGTGAGTACGAAGCAGGGACCACTGCCACTGTGCTAGCGTGGCCAGAGTCTCCGACAACGGCGCTGTTGCTTTGTAACCCCTCCTGTGTCCAGCGAATGCCTTTTATCTAAGTATATGATCCAAAAATGGTGATTTTATGTGTTTTAGCCGAATTAACTTTACGTGCCCAAAAGTCATATATGGCACTCATGGGTAAGGTCCCCCATGTCAATGACTTGTGAGAGGTCTTGAAGCCCCTATCTTGAGTGAGATTGTCTATCAGTTTTTTTGAAATGTTTTATCATTTTAGAGCACTGTTGACATGGCAATACTTTGGATCTCTAGTGTGGGGAGAAATCAATGGCCAAGTTGTTGCACTGCGTGTGCACCGCGTGGGCACTGTGTGCATACTGCACACGCAGAGGCCGGGATATTCACCCAAGAATACCTGTCACCTGACTGGTTGCACAGCGAAGCAGCAAAGCCCACATGAGAACGACGAAACTGCCTTCAACTTGGTACTCCACTGTCCCTATGAACAAACCACTCAGCCTTGTAAAGTCCGCTTGCTTCGAGTGTTTCGGTGCCCGTGCCTTCGCTCTTGGAGGCGGCGATGAGGTGTCCGTTGACTCAGAGTGCGGGGACGCGTTGTCCGTGGTCTCTTGGGTGATGGGGACCACGAATAGGGTGAAGGGGAGGGCGGTGGTGATTCTGAGCGTCCACGCAACACACTTGTTGATGGCGAGCGAGATCAGTGATGTGGTGGGGATGAAGGCCGTACCACAAACTCCTCAAGGTCCACGGGCTATGTATGGCTACATCACCCCTGCCTTCTCGGGGTCCCCATAGTGGGGAGAGTTCAATATGGGGGATGGAAAATGGGTAAAAATGGTTGACATTGGGCAACAAAGGGTGGGAATTCAAATGTGCCACATCCCAAATGCATAGGAAGCTAAAAAAAACCAGTATGGAACCAAAAACTTGTCAAGAGGGGCAAAAAGTAGGGTCTGAGTAGTGGCCGACATTCAAAACTTTGCACTGCGTGCGCACTGCGTGCATGGCATTCCCAATGTGGCCACCAAAGATTCCCAGAGGGGGGGGGGGGGGGGCAACACGGCTCCATAACGCCAGACTTTACCAACCCCCCCCCCCCCCGAATATAAGCAAAAAGCCCCCAAAACCTCACCACAAAAAAGGCCCAATGATGATCAAAAAATATCAAAAAAACCAAAACCCTGACCAAAAAAACCCAATCCTCACCAAAAAAAAAACCAGGGGTTTGGGGGGAAGGAATTGGTGGGTTGTTTGGTAAGCACCACTTCGACCGCGAATGCTCAGCGCCTGACGTACAATAAAGCTCAGATGATTCTGAACCGGACATCAGCACAAGTCAAAACATGACCACACCAGCAGACAGTGCTACCGCCCTTTTCTCCTCCTCACATTTTCAAGGGCATACATCGCCGGCCAGCATTGTGGAGGGAACCTCTGAGACTGGCGTCGTTTTGGCAACTCATCCCCGGAAGAGACGACCTCCAACCGGTTCGCTGGCACATGACACATTCTTTTTGCGGTCAAATGTGGAGGCCCAAGTTCAAGTTGTCTCCAGAGATGTACAGTGCACCCGCCTTGCCCCGGTCAAAAGACCAGTCATGACAGGAGGATCCAGCCAAACACTCAATCTCAAAGGGCACCTGCCTTTCCATTGGACAGCGAAAACAGCTACACATTCTAGGTGGGAATTCAAAGCGATGATGCCAAAGAGGAGGTAGAGGGGGGGGGAGGAGGAGGGGGAGGAGGAGGAGGAGGGTCAGGAGGACAGTCACAAAGGCAAAAAAATCAGCAAGCGTCTTTTCATGTATTCGTCGTTGCCATGTCCAGTCTACCACATGCCCGCACCGCTAGCAAACACTAATTTGCATACCGCGCTTCTTCTGTGCGACTGTGGTGTGCCCTTTGAAAGGGTTGTGTGTGATCTGTGTGCGTGTGTGTGCGTGTCTGTCTGTTTGTCTACACGTGCACACACACCCTTTTTCCTGCGGGTCCTCATCGAACGCCCGCCACTGTGACCTAAGGGGGTGGTTTCCGCCTGCATACCCCTCCCACCAGCATTATGCAAAGGGTTGTAGTGTGCATTGCGTGCGTTTTTAGCGATGGGAGAGCTGTTCTGGTGGCAGAAGGCAACCTTCTCATAACACTGCGTCTTGGAGTTGGAAGCGTCGAGAATGGCACCGTAGTGGGAGACCACCGTGTGCAAGGGAGCCATGAGTGTCGTACCCCCGCCCTCCCACATTGGTTACCGGGGGTTGTGATTGCCTCAGTGCTGTACCTGACAGCCAATGGCAGGCTGTGTGCTATGCTGCTGTTGCAGCCACTCAGGACGTGACTCACATGAAGTGTCACCGTCCCCTGTATCCGGAGCCCTTTGCTGCCGGAGGTAATGAGGGGAGGTTAAAAGTGCGCCGCCTGCACTATGGCAGGTGTCAATCTGACTGGGTGGGATCTTGTGGTTGGTAATTGCACCGTTTTTTGATATCCCAAGCTATGACAGAGCCGTCGCCCCGCATTCGGCTACCGTTGCCAGCTACCACAACGGAAAGGGAGCATCCCTGGGATCATACCTCAGCCCTGTGCCTCAGCACGAAATAGTTACGATTGTTACTGTTGTTGGTGGTGGTGGTGGCCATCCATCAATTATTCCAGCGACTCGGTTCAGGGGGTGGTGGTGCTGGTGCTGGTGGTGCTGGTGCTGGTCAGAGGTCAGAGACCAGAGGTCCACATGCAGATAGAAGGGCGCAGCCCCCCTGCACCCTGCACCCCACTGCAATCAATGCAATCTCACATATGGCGACGGATACCTTTGCCTATACACATAGGCCGGGCCTTTTGTGCGCCTCCGGCATGCCTATATAGACGTATACTGGCTGCCAAACATCTCACCTGCAACAAAAGTGCCAACATGCCGAAGCTGACGGCCTGCGTCGCCCCACACATGATGACTGGGCTCTGCAAACTTGCCGTCAATCTGGGCCGGGCCATTTTTGGCGCCCGGGCTCCCGTCTCATGTAAAGAGACATATACTGGCTGCTGGGCTTCGGCGTCAGGATACCCCAGGCCATCAGCGATCCGTCGTGCAGGGTGGTGGTGGTGGCGGTAATGGTGGTGGTGGTGGTGTCGGCCTCTACCGCTATGGCCCTGGGACCACCACACATACGCCTGGGCGGCGGTTGCCGTCTGCCCTCAGGACAGCCTGCTTGTCATCCGCTCGTCCGCGTTGGGCCAGAAGGGGGACCACAAAGGGGCCGACACGCTTGACATTGGATCACGAGGCCACAGTCCAGAAACCATACCGTTATGGTACCACCACCACCACCGCCACCACCACCGTGGAGAAGGAGGGGGGGGGGGGGGGGCAAATCATTGATCATCCAAAGCGTGACTGGGAAAGGGCCAACAGGAGGGTTATTGCTTTTCTTGGGGGCCAGGTAGCCCTCAATCAAGGATCAGAGGGGTCCCATACTCTGAGCGTCACACAAAGGGATGCATCAGATGGAAGAGCGAAGCGGTCAGGCAGGCGGTTGGAGCGAGTTGCCAAAGCAGTTGGGGGCGGTTGCTGTCGGCTAAAAATGCTGTTGAGGCTGGCGGTTGCGGTCAGCAGGAGAGCGGCTCGGCCATAGGCTGGGCTCCACATTCCAATGCATCCCCGGTCCCACAACGCACTGTGGTCGCAGGGATGAGCAGAATCTGAGACCAGGAAATACCGCGGGAGACTGCCACCTCCGTAGGCACCCCATGGCCCCACAGAAGCACAGGGCACGGCAAGGGCTGCACTGGAAAATGGGGGGCTGGTGGCTGTGTGCGTGACCGCGTGTCGCAATGAAAGCAACACCCCGCCCCCCCCTTTATCCCGCTGGGAGTGCCGTGTCATGGCACGGGGGCAGCTGCACGTACAACAGAATGAAGGCGTTGGTGGCCAGCACCAGACCAGAGCGACCGTTCCGTCCGAGAAGAGGCGGGAGGGACGGCCTGGGGTTGATCCCCGAAGGGACTCTGGGCTATGTCACGTGTGCACTGGCGGCAAACAGCACAAAAGCGCAGAAAGAAAATGGGCTCGTCAGTGGCCTATAAGACCATCGGTACCTTTCTGTCGCAGAACAAGAGACACGAAGATGCCTGTGGGTAGGCCACAGAGATGCAAAACAGTGGGTTTGCAGCGGTACGCCAGTGGCCGGCGCTATGCTTTACGCACTGGACCTGTAAATTCGACCTAAGTTGATCCCCCCCCCCCCAATACCCGGAGTGGCGGGTGACCAATCCCGATGCAATGGCGCCACTTTGATGGACCAAAGCCCCCCGCGTGACATTCCGTCTGGTTGTTGCTCCTTTACGGGGCCCTGGACAGTCACCCGGTCTTCCCGTCGCATGTTGCGTCGGGTTGGTGCTTTCTGTCAGCCGCTGTGGCCCGTGCTCTTGCTGGTGTCGTTTCCGCGTTCGCGGAGCCCATTGGTTGGTGTGCCGGGGCTGTGCTGGATGTGGCAGGATGTGCCGTTTGCGCGTCAGTGGCGCCCAGTAGTTGGCGCATTTGCCGCGTAGTTGCCGCCCCCCCCCCTCCCCCCCCTGCGCGTTTCCTCTGCCCCTCAGCAACAACCCGCCCTTCAACGCCCTGCCTCGTCCACCAGCCAACCCGCCCGGGCAGCACACCCACAACGCAGCACACAGAGCCACCCCTGTGCACTAGCCATGCAACCACAAGCCAAGGAAGGGGGTGGGGGGGGGGGGGGGGCAGCATGTGCCACAACCCACAAAGACCACCCCCATCCCCGGCCCAGTTGCCCGCACCCACCACCACCCCCAGCCCCACGATGCACCCCACTATATCCCGGATATCTTGGATCTTGCACCCACTCGTCGTAAATCTGCCCCCCCAGACCCCCTGCGACACACAAAGGTCGCCGCATGTGCGCCGACAGCGCAAGACCCACTCGGTGTCTGGAATTCCAGAGGGTCCCTCTCAGAAGGCCGGTGTGTGCAGCGGACGAGCCACAGCAGGTCTCGGCTGCAGAATTCGGCGCAGGAATTGAACGGGCAATTCTCGAAGATGCCCTCTGAAGTATCTTACACTTGCGCCATTGCCCACTGCGGGGGTGGGCTGTTGCGACAGCCATAAAATCAACCCAAAACCTCCAAGAAGTTGACCACAATGTGAGATACAACGCAGGTTACAGATCGCCTTTCGGTGCACGGAAAGACGCGATGGTTTGCCCTGTAGTTGTGGCTGAGGACCAGAGGATGCCAACGACCAATAATCCGGTCAACATTTGGCACCAAAAAACCCACATCCGTCAAAACAGGATTTTGCGGCGCGTCATAATACGCCGCTTTCAGACGCGTCGTAGTACGACGTAGTACGACTGTTTACGAGGCGTCGTAGACTATTGCGCGTCGTAAAGCTACGACGCGTCGTAACAGGCGTGATATTACGACACGTGTCGTAATACTACAACGTGTTGCTAAATTAGTATTACGACACGCCGTAATACTACGACGTGTAGCTTACAGCTTGTGGACACTGTGCACAGTTTCTAGACGTTGTGCGGCAGACACTGTGCACAATTTTGTCGCAACTGCGCATGCACGTTGGCCCGCATGCAGTGTGCAGACACTGCGCACGGGTGGTGTGCAACTTGCACAACGTGCACATGTTGTAGACGCGGAGAGACAATATCACGGATGGGTCGCGAAGCGCCCCCCTTTGGAAGGGTTGCTGTTGGCCCCTCGTAATATTACATGGAATAGTCTACGACGCTTTGCCAAGCCGGACGACGGGTGGTAAGACGACGCGCGATACAATGCCCCAGCGCGTTGTTAAGCGCTCGTTTGACAGATGCGACAAACCCCCAACGCTTCGAGGAACTGCAGGAATCTCCAGAATTGCCCGCGTACGGACCCACTTCGCACATTTCAGGAGATCTACCCCCCCCCCTCCCCCTTTCGTGGGAAAAGGTTGGCGTCCAATGCGGTGGGTACCCACTGGCCTCTACCAGGGTGACGATGAAAGGGGCTTGGCCCCGCAGGTGCCCGGTGCGGCAGGTGCCACGGCTGCCCAGTGCCGCGTGCCCCTCCGCGTGGAGGAGGAACAGGGGACGGCGGTCAGGGCCGTGCCACAACAGAATGCCCCGGTCCCGTCCCCCTTCAAAGATGGGGCCAAATTGTCTTTCGGGCCTTCGGTCGATCGGTGGGTGGTGTGGGTTGCCCCCTCCAACCCCCCCCCCACCCAGGGATGCATTAGAAGGGAAGGGACCTCAGAGGCGGCTCCAGAAGCCGTGAGACAGGCGGTTGGAGGAGAGGTTGCCAAAGCGGTTGGCGGCGGTTACTGTCGGTTACAAATGGCATTGAGTCTGGCACTTGCCCTCACGGGGACAGTGGCTGGGCAGAGGCCGGGCGCCCTGGAATGGGGGGGGGGGGGGTACCTCCCCCCCTTCCAATGCATCCCTGCCCCCACCCCCCCCCCAGTGGGGCTGAGTTGTTAAAAGGAGCCCTGGTGTGTCGGTTCACAGCTGCAGGTCCACTTGCAGGTCCTCCCCGTCCCGCGTCACGGTCAGACTGACCAAATCCCCCGCCGTCAGGTTCTGGATCGCCTGCCGGAACGCCGCCTTGTTGCGCGTGGAGGAGGCACTGGTCACCGTCGTGATCACGTCGTTGGGCCGCAGGCCCGCCTTCTGGCAGAGCCCCTTGGCCGCCACGACTCGAACGCCGTCCGCGGGCCCGTCGACGATCTCGACGCCGAGACGGCAACCCTCCGCCCGCACCTCGGAGCCGCGGGGGCTGCCGCCCCCCAACGACGAGGACCGCTGGCTGCTGCTGCTGCGGCTGCGGGCGGGGGTGGGGTCCTCTGAGGGCGAGCGCCGCCTGCGGCCGCCCCGGGCCGCCTCGAGCTGGGCCTGCAAGCGCTGGACTTTGGCCTGCCACATCTGCTCCTGCAGCTTCAGCTGCTGTTTCCAATAGCCCTGCACCTCGTCACTGCCTGACGAGTCAGGCCTCTGCCGGCGGGAGCAGGCATCCGCTTCTGCTGCAGCCCTGTGATTGCAGAAACAACTGAAGCCCAGCAGAGATCCTTTCCCCGAGGCGCGTGCTCCAGAAGGAAAAGCAAAAGAAGCGCTGCACCGCATCCGGTGGCTGTCACTGAGAACCCCTCCGGCCCCCCTCCCTTGTCAAGATACGGCTTGTCCAAGATACAGAGGGTGTATGTCCCGTATTTATCTGGAACCCTTTTTTGTTGGTCCCCATTTCCAAATGTGACAATCTCGCCCGCTCTGTTAGGCATTTTAGGAGGTTCGTTGGCGACACCGTTTGTATTTATGTGACATGGCCACCACTCACTTTGTTTTGAGCTACAACAACCTCCTTCTGTCCAGTAATTGACCACAATTTGGTGCATTCCTTACTTGTGTCTGGTAGGCAGGTATTGTATGTGTACAAGTGGGGAGCCCTTACCTGCCCCCATGACGCTGAGGGGCAGGGAGCTTGAATGCCCACCAGGCGAAGTAGGTTGGGCACCAAATGACCGCATCCTGACACTTCGGAGAATTACTATGAGGTCCCAAAGTAATGCGGCCCCTCTGCCCCCTGTAGTTTGGCCATAAAACAGTGGAAAGTCCAGCGATAGGTCCCCACCGACAGACCTATGCCCTCATACGACATATACTTCATGGTTCACGTGGCGAAGCCGCGACACACATTGTCCGTGCATATCAGCAAGGCGCCGTCAGGCGCCACACCAATTTCCATCCGTGTTCCGGGTATTGGGTCAGCATCAGGTCCCTCACCAACCTGACCTCACCACCCTGGGCCTCTTGCGGCGGGTGTCACTGACATCCGTGCTGAAGCCGTCACTATCACTGTCCCTCAACCCCTACAGCCGAGTGTCACTGATATTCGTGCGGTACTGTACCCCACCGTCTGAGCTGCCCGCCTCTGAGTAGCAGTCCCCACTGCCGGTGGAAGCTTCCTCGCTGGGGTCGCTCGAGCCGCCACCCCCCGATGGGTAATGAGCCTCCTGTAGTTTGGACCAGGCACAGCCCCCTGGAGCTTGGCAACAATTCCGTCAATAGTCGTCACCCCAGGCCCCTGACCCTCAACACATGTATCACGACTGATGTTCCACGAATGTCTGATAGGCTGGCGACCATGAAGCGTCACAAGGTGTCAGCAAGTCCCCACAACTCCGCCTCATCTTGCATATGGCGACGGTAGGGGCCCTCGCGTCTCACACCTACAGCCTTGACGACCCTCCCGCTGATGCCCGTTCTACGATCTGATTCTCAGCCCAAAGACATCCCGCACCATCACACACAACACAAACGAACAGTCCGGAGGCTTCGGACTGCTATTTTTATGCCTGCAAACCCCCCGAAAAAAGCCCACACATGCTGCCTTCTGCTGATGTGTTGCAGCACCTCCCCCCCGACCCTGTGTCCCCACTTGGTGATCAGACCTGGTCCTGTGTTACAATGTCCCACGTCAGACGCGATGGAGAGCACCCAAACTTCCTGGTCCGGGGATGACTGAAAATTCAGCCTCTCAGCCCTGGCAATGGAGCGGACGCCATATCACGTACATCAGCGGCTGCCTTCTGACTGCACTTGGCCTCTAATTGTGGGCAAGCGTGCACGCGTACCTGTCGTCGATCGCAGACAGCTGCTGTGCAAGATCCTGACCTCGCTGCAGACATCGTCGCTGCAACTCCTGTGAAACCAGCCACAAATCAGACAAAAACACCGAGGATGGCATGCATGGTGAGGCTGCTGTTACTCCAAGATCCTAGAACATCAACCTTTGTGACATCAATGTCGAACATTGCTACATATGCATACCAAGACCCGCATGTGTGGTGCATTTTGTGGCCTGCTTGTGGCCCTGGTAGCAACAAGTGGCCAAAAGCCTCCCGCAGCCATTAGGAAGCCACCAAGAAGATTTCTGGTCACAGTGCATCGAAAAGGGGCAGCCCCATCGCACGACTAGGGGGTAGGTAGTTTGAACTGGTGGATGCAGCGCCTTTCCCTAAGGGGGGTGGCACTGTGCATTTGAGGTATGATTCTTGGAATTTGTGTGTGAGGTCATTTGGTGGGCTCAGCCCCGAGAGCCCAGTAAGAGCGATTGCCTCTGGTTTGCATTTGTCTGTTTTTTAATTAGGTCTCACCCTACCAACTGGTGCCACTAAAATTTCGCTGCAACAAGTGACAGTGCACAAGACAGTCACAGACATTTGGACTGAACTGGGGCTAGAGATGCCCGACGAATATTCGGACTCTGATGTGTCCAGGATATCGGATGGTCAGGGGGGGTCCAGGATATCGGATGATGAATTGACAGATGATGATGATTGTCAGTGTGAACAAAGTTCATCTAAGCGCCCAGGGTTGTCGAGGTACTGAGTTGCTAACCGGCAGCCTGAGAGGAATGAGCTGACCAGACGGCCCACGAAACATTCGATAGCTGCTGTGGCTGTGAACTCAAGGGGGGGGGAGTGTGGCTTGAAGGGCCCCACCCGGAGTTGCAATGGATTTCGGGCCCAGGAAGCTGTTGGACAGGCCCCAAGCCGCGAGGCTACTCATCGAGCTCCGCAATAACGGACTGACCCAGCTGGCGAGCCGGGGCGCTCGGTTGGTGCCCAGGTGGAACATGCCAATGGCGAGCATTCCAGAACGGCCGACAACTGCCAGGACCGGAAACTGAGCATCTGTTGAAGCGCGGAGCTTTGGAAGATGCAGTGGAGTGGCTGCCTCCTCGACTTTGTCAGGCATGGTTCTGGTGCAGTGAACGGACACTGACGAGTGCTGTGGAGCCGGAATTCGGAATGCCATGGAGGCCGCAATGGCGAGCACCCAGCGCAGTGTCTGTTGCTGCAGAGGATAGATGCACCAGCACTGTTGCTACTGCTGGAGTCCAAAGAGGTTGGGCAGTCGCACAATGATGGCAGTGGGCACACCCACCCCAGCGCTGAGTCAGAAACCAGAGTGTCCGGCAGGTCTCAAAGCTGAGCGTACTCCCCATGCCCACTTTAATTCATGCCATGTAGTCTCACCTGCGAAACGTACTGTGTGGCACACGATAGAAAGGGTCGTGCTCTTTCTTTACCAAAAGCTTCTTGGTACTCAGAAGCAGACAATGGCGAGGGACTGGATGCCCCCATCAATGACACACCCAGGCAGTGTTCGGCAGCGCGTTCCCAATCGTCACCATCTGGTGGATGCGTCCCAATGGTTGCAGGAGGATTTTGGCTGCTTGTTGCTACCGAGGGGCCGGGGGTGGTATGTGCCAAATTTGGAGTCGCAAAATTTGGTCAGATGCTAGAAAAACCACCATGTTCCCTCCTGTTTCAATCTCTTGTTGGGGTTGGTCAGATGGGAACTCATCAGGAGCCGATATGGCTGAATGCAAAGAGGCCACAACATCAAGAAAATCCGCTTAAAACAAAAATAAAAAAAAGCTATGGACCATCACGTAAACACCCTTGCTTCTCATATTTGGAAAAGATCTGAGAATTTCGAAATATTCGGAACTATCAGCTGTAACCCCAATAGGGCAACTTTCAGAAAAGATTGGCAAGATTCAGATCCCAAGCAGTGAGGTACCCTCAATAGTACTCTGCCCATTCCCACACCCAGCCCCTGTGTGCTCCGTGCCTTTGCCCTTATCCAAACCTTTCAGGAACACATCATTGTCCAAAATTCGACAGGTTGGCCCTTCGAGCCTGTTCTTGTTTCACCCCCCACCCCCTTATTCGGACAGGCTTAGAGGGCCCCCTCCCCCGGGGTTGCAATGCACTGGCAGCCCTGGGTCCAAATATTGGTCCATGGCAAATCATTCGGATATTCCCTGTCTCGACATACTGTTGCACATGATAGCACTGTGTACAGACACACACTGATAACCTATGTCTTCGTGTCAGACTGGAACAACACAGGGCAGCACTCGTACTTGAGCACCAAGGGACAATTGCATCATTTGTGATAGCACCTAAAGGCAAGCCAGCAAAAGCAAGCATCTATAAGGCACCAAGAATCGCTAGTAAGCATACCAAATCCTCATATCAGTACTTGGGGGGATACACTTGGAATGGCACTTTTTGGCCCAACAAAAGTGTGTCATTTTTCTAGGTGTTACAATTGGAAGGACCCTTTTGCACGCTAGGTGGAGCGGATGCCATATGTCTGTAGGAGCAACCAGCATCCTAGTAACCTCCAAGAAATAATTGCAACTAGTGAAAGGTCAATAGGAAATAGCAACCACTAGTCACCGTCCATGTGTGTTGGGTATTTTGAACCAAAAAATTCATTTCTATTTGAAAAACTGGCGCCAAAAAAATGTTGAAGTTTGGGCGCCTCACCTGTGTGTGGAACGTTAGCAGGCGCGCACAGCCCCAAATGCCCCCTGGGTCATGTGGCCTCATCGTTGTCAAAGGAGAGAATGCGGCAAAGCAAAGAGCAAAGAGAAGACTGCTCACACGGCCATGAGCTGTTGCATAATGCACAATGCAGCAGACAGAGCCACCAGGTGCGGTGTGCATGACCAGAGTACACTGCAGTCTCCTCTTACGTTCTTTGGGCTGGGCTGCACACCACGCAGCAGACAAATGTGGACGTAAGCAGACAAAAGCAAAGCAGTCCAGAACACAATGACGCAAAGGTGCCGCACCATTGTGTGACATCTGCACGCACTGCCTTCACACTGATAGGGTATGCCAGCCATCGATTACCACAGAAGGAACCACACACACTGATATTGCACGCGTGGGATGACTCTTGTTATGTCCCTGGGCGCAAAGGCGTCGAGCGGGTGTGGGGGCACGGAGAACAAAGCAACTGCAAAACAAAGACCTGCTCTTGCAACTCCAACTGCTCAAGCTCAATGCAAAGAGACTGCAATCTGTCTGACTCTAGTTCAACGTGGCCATTTGGGTGCGAGGATGGCCAGTCCGCCGACACTAAAGAGGGGAGGGGGATGCAGCGCAAAAGACGGGGGGGGCGCTGGTTCCTGGTGACAGGTCCTGGTCGCGAGCGTTGCACCAAAGACGAGGGCAATGATGTTTGCGCCTCCAACATCAATCAACGACCAAACAGTGTGAAAGAGTTGTGTGCACAGAGCGGCGAAAGTGACGACAGTGAATGCCCCGAGGGGGGAGGGGGGGAAGTCATCGAAGGTGGAGTAGATTTGCCGATTCCGAAGTAACACACCTTTGGGTGTGTTTTGTTGAGGCCTCCGGGCTGTGTTTGGCTGTAGGGGAGTGTGCATGTGGGAGGGAAGGGGGAAGGGGGGCAAATGGTTGAGTCGACCACAGTGCCGTGTCAGACCCACGGCCCCAGGGGGCAGGGGGCCAGTCCCAGTGCACAACGACGCAGCCCAGCCCAGCACAGCACAGCAATCGAGTGTCGCAATGGCAACTTGTGTGGGTCTGGGTTTCGCGGTCCCGTTGTCGGCTCTCTACAGCGCCGCCTCACGTCCGCCGCACCCCGGAACATCCCGATCGCATGTGTTTGTTAACGAGCCAGTCCAGCGGGCATCCCACCGGTGCCTGCCCCAGCCCGAGCACCCCCAGCAGGTCTCGGAAAACCTCGGCGTGCGCCATCCGGTGCTCGGGCGTCTGGCACGGTCCGAGACCCGTTGCACGTGCCTGCGAGGCGGGCGCATGGCCGCCGCTCAAGTGCGAAGCGGCGCACTGCCTCCGCAATGGACAAAATGGAGGAACCCATGGGGCAACGGTGTCCACGTTTTGCACAACGGTTACTGGCCAAACGTTGGCGGTTGATCGCGTGCAGGAGCAGGGCAGAGGGTGCATCAGGCCAGTGATAGTGGAAAACGTGGATGAACAGAACGCCCCCGGGGGTAGAGGGGTAGAGGTAGAGGTTGAGTGCCCGGCTGATCCCCGGACTCCGGTGAGCCCATATCACCTGCTGGTCCAGGGGATCGCAAATTTGGTAATGACCAAATTGGGTGCAGAGAAAATTGGGCACCAATCCTTAGATGCCACAGCAAAATTTGGTACAAATTCCCAGATTGTGGCACAAGAACAAGATTCAACATTGACTGTGAATGGTGGTTATTACTTCCTATGGGCCTCTCGTTGGTTGCTGTTACCAATGTGTCGATACACGTCCGGGGGGCGGCGGTGCAATGGTACATACTTTTGTGTGGTCCGGTGCATGCGCAGGTCACCATGCCTCGATATCCACTACAACTGCAAACCCGCCCACAGACGCCGATCCCTGTTACCGCTAGGTCGTCCAAGGGAAATGAAAACGTGCTGCACACCTTCATGTTTCGCGTTCACTTCATCAACTATGGCCTCCGCCGAATCGATGAGTTGATCGTACGGCAATGCGAAATTCCACTCCGCCTTTGCATCAGAGCCTGGGCTTTCGTGGCGGGGTTGTGGGTTGTGTTTCGCGACCAAACCGGTGCCTAGGGAACGGAGGGCAACGGGTTTGGGGAACTATGCCAACCCACGTCGAATGGGGCAGGGACGGGGACACTGAGGGGGGGGGTATGACCTAGATTATGAGAGAGATTTGTTGAACTAAAAAGAGAGAGAATCAGAAACAGAGCAGCAAACACTGAGGGGGGGGGGGGGGGCGCACGGAGCCTACCGGGCGACTGCGGTGGACAGCGGTCGTGCTTCGTGGTTGGGATGGGGCTCTTGGCTTTGCGTGGTTTGTCTGCGGCCACCGGTCTCCTTTACTAAAGAATCTTGTCCCTTCTTGAAATACCGGACCAATCGTCGGTTGCTTGAGATCAGCCTTAGAGGTTTTCGCATGCCCTGTATTGTTTCAGCCACCGACGGGTACGCTGCCACGTCCCCCCCCACCCACCGTGATGACCTTTGATGGCGTTGACGTTGACAGCGTTCCAACGGGTTGTTCCAACACAATGTTTTGGGGGTCACTGGACGGACGGCTTGCCCTGGAGTGTTGAGCAAGGGTGGTCCTGGACTCAACCTAGATATCCCCGACTTGTGCTGGGGATCAACGGCGAAGATGCGGCATAATTCAAAACATCCACCAACCGGTTTGGCTTGGATTGAGGGTCATGCTGTGTCGACAGAAACGTTGACGCAGGTAGTAGCTTCCGGTTCTTCGGCAGTGGTTGGTGATGTGGTGGCGTGTTGATAAACTGAGGGGCAACTTTTGAAGAAGAGCATCCATTTGGAACTGTGTCTGAGCAATGCTACCTCCGTAGTGTTAGGTCTCAACTCCGGGTGGTACACTTTCACTTTCGGTTCTCTACCCCTGCGTGCTCCGATGCTTGCCAACATTCGGATTTCAGACGTCTATGCCCGCCCCGCCCCCCCCTGCCCCGCCCTGCTGTTCCCCTTTGAGGTGTAAATATGAAGCGACACGGCGCCCTTTGCCCTTCTCATTGATTGGCGCCATCCCTATGCGCCGGGGGCATTGAAACACCAGACCCCATGACAACTGGCATCTCTCCACGGCCCTGTGAAAACGTTCTCGGGCTCAAATATGCCTCGTACCCTTCAGTCCCCAAACAAAGAGCACCTTGAAAAACATATTCGGCTTGCTTTTGCTTATGCATGGACGTCGAACTAGAGGCACTGGAGTTTCGAGACGTGCGCTGCACTATGTGATAGGGTTTGCCGTCGGTACCCAGATAACATGGGGCATCTAAACCCGGTTCATCGTACCCGTGTGAAGATTGCACTGCACGGTGATACTCCGCGACATATTGCTCGTAGCCGTCGACAGCCTGCTTCTGGCCCGTGTTGCTAGGCAATCCGTACATGACAAAGACGTCCAGAGTGCATTCAAAACTAATGATCTAAGATTGAATGAATACCAATCGTAATGGCACCTGTACCAAGTCCTTTTTCACATCTCTCAAGGCTCACTCACTCTGTCTTTCGCTTGCACTACTAGACATTGTTAGGTCGCGGAAGTGGCAGGTAGAAGAGATTGAAACCCGGACGTTAAAAGAAGCGCCTTGAGAGCCCAAGCCCACAATGCACGAAACGGGGACACAACTTGGATCCCTTTTCACCAATCCACGACAAGGCGCAGTGCAAGGTGTACTCACATGTACAAGTTGGCCGCAATGCTTGGATTGCACTTCATGCCCACCCACCACGAGCAATCTAGAGGAGGGCCAGTGTAGTGTGGATGGCTGTTGAGTCGCTGTGAAGTGCTATGGATCGAGCAATCCACAGCAACTCAAGCTACTCAACAGCCATCCATACAGCGATACACACACTTTCAAATCGCCCCACCCGCGAAAAGCACACCTACACACTACAAAAGAACCGACCGACTTGATGAATAGCGGTCTTCTGCGTTGCATAGCAGCCGGCTTTATCTCGCTGACAAAACTCGAACAAAGTGCGTTTCACGGGCTTTTTCTCCATACATCTGTGCCCCCGCCCCCTCTGTGCGGTGTGTGCCATCTGGCAGATCCCCCGCATGGATCGGCCGATTGGCTGGATCCGCTGGGCCCGACTGTTTGGTTTGGCTCCAACCAACGCTGCCATCCAACCGAGGGATTGGCCGGTCTGGCAGGACGGGTTGGAACGCCCAGAATTGTCGGAGTGCGTGGTTTGGCCGCAGATGGCTCTTTTGCTTGTATGCTCAGGATTGCGACAGAACATGTCGGTGGATGCATAGCTGAAACGGCCGCACTCATCCACTTCCAACGGAGGGTTCATCTTACGCATTGTGAGATCGCCCTTAGAGGCGACCTCCAAGGGAACACTTGCATTCAGCCATGTAGCATGAATATGAATGTGCAGCATAGACAGTTTGAATTCGTGCAAAATTCACCCAATCACAACTGTCAAATGCTTGGACAGGAAAGGCCAAAATGGTCTCACTCTCAGACTCTCAGAACAGTTTGCGGATTTTTCTCTGTCAAATGTTTGCATTATTTGGAGCTCAATTGTTATTCAATTCCATTTCAATTTGAAACTTAAAGGGTGGAGAAGGCATGTTTCAACATGCAAGTCAATCAAAGCACCGGAAAGTTTTGCCCTTTCGCTCAGTCAGTCGCACCTCTACCTGTGTTGCCAGTTTCACGCCGCATAAGGAGGTTTATCGTCCACTGTGTATGACTGCACTGGTTTCTCGTACGCCAGACTTGGCTTTTTTTTATTTCTGTCCCAATTCTCTTTGCCACTTGCTTTTGTGTGGAACAAACCTTGTTATTCCCAAAGGAGATGAGTAATTACACGAATTGAAAGGTAATTGTGGTAGCATGTCTCATATTTCTCGCTGCAACACTGGTGCCAAATAACCACGGTCGCACTTCACACTTGCAACTCCATGCATGTACGATGGACACACGAAGGTCGTTGTGAGGCAAATTATGGTCCACGGGTGGAAACAAATCACGCGGTGCTGTCCCGTGGCGACATTCCAATACAGAGTTATTCATCTACCCATTTCTAACTGTCGTTGTACCAATTTGGTAGTGAAGTCGTGAAAATCTGTTTGCAGCTCTTACCTAGTTTCGGAAAATTTTTGGTAGTTCGGAACTATCATCAGAGAGCTCGGGCCGATGCAAGGCGAGTGCGGGAAGACAACGCTCGTCACGCTTTGCCACGGAGTGAAGCGACAGCAAAATGGAGCGGAGGGGTGCTCTTGCCTCGACGCGTTGTGGTTGTGTTGCGCTTGCGCATGTGAATGACGTGCCCTAGTGGGGGTCGTGTGGGCCGTGAGCGCGCTCAACCATTATGCATGGTACTTGTGGGTGTTCTTCCTTCTTTTGGACCGCTTGGGTAACATTTCACGTGCCCGAGATACCTTACGGCAGGCGTGTGTTCACACACAACGGCGTAGGCAAGCCAACGCGCACGAGGCCACGACATGGGTTATGTTGATTGGATGCATGGATCACGGCAGCCCTTAGGCGTGGTTTTGTGGGGGCTATAGTTGCTTGCTACCGCGTGACCTGTGTGGGCGTATGGAGAAACGCAGCGTGGCCGCTTGCCCACATTGTCATATTTAGGTTGCCCTTAGCATGGATGATTCTAGTCCCAACGGGAGCCCTCCCCCCGAACCACTATGGAGTACGTTGCCGACGGCTGCACATCTAGATCAACTGCCGGATGGGACCAATTGGGAATTAAAAGACTTCACGATGAAAGAGACCTTGGGCACCGGAACGTTTGGTCGAGTCCGATTGTGCCAACACAAAACAGACGGAGGATATTATGCCATGAAGGTATGCAGGGATGATATGCTCACCGACAACATATTCAAGAGGAGCTCATTTCTATCGTCGTACTCTACAAAGTTGAGTGAGTTGTTGAGCATTGCTTTCACGGTGGTATCTACGAGCACACAACAGTGGTAACCTTGCCTTCTCGAGGTGCATTTGTGGCCGACTTTCTTGTATCTTTCCTCTCGATGCCCGGTCAATTGCCGTCTATGTAGTCATTGAAAAAGTTTGAGGTTCTTCGAATGAAGCAAGTAGACCATATTCTTGCGGAGGCCGCAATTCTTACAAGCATTCGGCACCCATTTATTGTGAATATGATCAAAGCATTTCAGGTGTGCCTTGCAAGCCTCTTGAAGTGTTGTCGGTGTGGGTTTTCTTCGACGGAATCGAACGTTGGATCAAGCAAAACCCCAGAAACGTGGTGAACAAGAAAACGTAGCTTCGAATACGATTTGATTGAACAAACGTCCCAAGATGATTCATTGGGTGCAAGCGGGTTTGGCGCTTAGTGGTGCTCGAGGGCGCGCACCCGGTCCGAAGCTGTTCCACGCACACCCCACTTCCATACAAAGCACGCGAAACTTCCCATGCACACCACGTATGTGTCGTATGTGTTTGTTTGAACCACCCCATAGCATGGTGACGAATTGCCACATATGTGACATTTCGGAAGGTTATGACTTGGCCTCGCAACATCAACGACATGAAAGCACGGCATCAGGGAAACCACTTGACATCCTCGTCGCCATCAAAAGTGGCGTTGAGGCCATTTTGTTGGCTTGTTGTTGGTGCTCACATGCATATCCACATGGCATCAACAACACTTTCCGGAATTTTGTTTCCGCCCTTCCCCGTAGCTTTAAATGACACGAAAACGGTGGGCGTAGCATGCAACGCGCATGCAATGCTAACACTTGACATTGGGCCATTTTTGCTGTGTTGTTCTTTGGGTTGCTACCATATTGTTTGCAAAGCCGCCTCCCTTTTCTGGACCTCCATCTTGCAGGATGAAAAAAGATTATACATCGTTCTTGAATACGTTTGTGGAGGCGAGCTCTTCTCTCATTTGCGTAAAGCGGGCAAATTCCCGAACGATGTCGCCAAGTTCTATGCCGCGGAAATCATCCTCGCGTTTGAATATCTTCATTCATTGGACATCCTGTACCGTGATTTGAAGCCTGAGAACCTGCTTCTCGACACAGCGGGCCATGTGAGAATTACTGATTTCGGGTTTGCAAAGAAGGTATTAGCTTACCGTAGCAAAACTGTGTGCGGTTTTCTCTGCGACCTGTCCCCGATCTGCCCCCGATGCGTCGCCGTTGTCCGGCGGCCGTTTCTTAAAACGGACGCAAAAAGACGGTGAGCGGTGGGTACCCGACGGCGGTTGCATGGCAATGGACGGCGGTTGGAGGATAGTTGACGTCCGATAGCCCTGGAATACAACGCTTCTATGGTCGGTGGCAAGGGGCATGCACTCAAGCCAAGCTCGCATGCGTTTCGCCTTGACATAGCACTGCTGCCTTAGGTACTGCAAACGGTGCTGGTCGACAACCAATTACTGTTTGTTGCCGCTCCCAGCTACGGGAAAAGGGAGACGCAGGCGGTTGTAGGCCTTTGTGCAGTGTACACCCCATCCCCCTTGGGGGGTTGGGGAGGGGGGGGGGGGGGTCCTGAGGGCAAAACAAAGTTTGTGTACCTATGGGCGCCCAATTTTTGGCAGTTGAGCAAAGTTTCGTTTTTTCCCCGGAGGATAATCACCTTGAGAGAGATTGTGAGATCAAGCGCAGCCGCCAACGCCGTGTAGCCGCATTTTGGAGGAACTTGGGGGTTTCACCTTTTGTAAAATCATTTGAGCTCTTGTAAAATTCGTCATTTTGGGAGACAAATTTGTCGCCCAAGGAATTTTTCGTCTTTGACCCCTCACTCCCCCCCCCCAAGAACCATCTGTTGTCCAGAATGCTTGATTTCCATTATCTCTAAAATTTGCATTATGCCTCTAATGCCACTCTCTCTATTTCTGTTCCTGATACACACAATGTATGTACTGATATCTTGATATCTGACTGCTGCTCTGTCTGCTGACAGTGTGTTTCTGAGGTTTAACCAGGTACGGAATAGAGAATAAAGATGCACTTATGCCTTACTGTGGACTGCGGCTTGCAATTTTTGCAGCACCGTGCTGTCTGTTTTTCTGTCAATTTTTCTCTATCCTAATCAGGTCGGCCCACCACCCAGCCACCACACCCAGCTGGGTGCTGCTTTCTTTTTGTTGATATGCCAGGGGGCTATTTCGGTCACTATGCTTCGATCCAGACCCAGGTATTTTTTTCGTCTAAATGGACCCCCGAAGCAATGGTGCGGTCCGGGGTTCTATCTCCATACCCGAGATCGGCCCACCTATGGGCGGCATGGGTCCGTGAAAAAATGACTTTTTTTCTGGTTTTTTTTTCTGGCGACCCTCGGGGAGCCTTGGGCCAGGCTTGGATCATCATTTGGTGACAATGAGTACATATAATTCTATGGGGAGCCATGTAGCACCAATTCGGCCCTCTTATTGGTGCCCATTGACCCTTGTCAGGGCCGCTTGTAATGTTTTGGGCTGGGGCTCCCCAATACTAAGACTAAGACTAATTCCCAAACCCATTTTTTTTGATATGGTGACCACCCATACTGACCACATATCCCATTTACAGCATGTGTTAGGCCTTATTTTTCTGTGTTTCATCTCATTTGGCTATTGCGTGATTGAGTAGGTGGCCGGGGCCAAGGGACTGCTGCACAATGACAATCCATAATGATCAAATATCTTACGTACACATTTATCAATGTACATCTGAGTAAAAAGAATCAAGAAATAAGATCTTGACTTTGGTCAAAAGATTTGGGTTGAGTCTGAGGCATACAACTGATCCCCCACAATGCTTCATTCTACGTGCCCCCCAACCCTTTGATTTGCCTTGCCCAAGGCAATAAGTTTGGTTTTGGGTGGGTGGGTGCTTCGGCCAGGGTGGGTACCCCCCCCCCCCCGCCCCCGTAGCCAATCAAAGCGCAACCCTGCCACCAGGTTGTCGGTGCGTGCATTGACGATGGCGCTTTCGTTCCGCCAGGTACCGGAGCGCACGTTCACTTTATGTGGCACCCCTGAGTACCTTGCCCCTGAGACCATCCAGTCCAAGGGGCAGAGCAAAGGTATTGACTGGTGGGCATTGGGAATTCTCACTTACGAGATGCTCGTGGGGTACCCTCCGTTCTTTGACGAGTCTCCTTTCCGCATTTACGAGAAAATTCTTGAAGGCAAGATCCAGTTTCCCAAGTGGGTAGACTCACGGGCAAAGGACATTATCAAAGGTGTTTTGTTGCCACTCACCGTGTCTCATCAGGGACCAGTTTGCACGCCTGCATTCAATGCCATTTCCACGTCGTGAATAATCTTATTGCAAGGGATGTTGCCTGTACCCAAGCCCCATATGGGCAAAGCACCACACACACCGGCAGCCGTTTTGGTTTTTCTCGTCGATGGAGCATTGTCTTCGGCCACTGGCCGGTGGGACGTGTTGTTGGTGGTCAGATTGTGGGTTTTTTTGCGAGGTTAAGGGAATAGCGGTGTGGTGATCCTGTGGGATGGGGTTGTGTGGGACGGCTTCCCGGGGTGGTGGGGGTATGCAGATCCCACAGCCCCCTTCACTCCCCCCCCTGAGTTGGAACAGATAGTGGTCTATGGGTCCTGGCGCGGGAGAAGATTTGAAAATCAAATACGACAGCAAAACACGTCTGAACGATACATCTGTGGCATTGCAACGTCAGAATTGTAGAATTGTAGAATTTTGTGCCAGCTAAGTTGGCCTGCAAGCAGGATCGAGGTGGACACTGGGATCAATTCATGTTGAGGGCGAAGTCCCCTGTGTGCTGTTTTGCATGGCAAGACACTTCCTCTGTGTCTCGCTCTGCTTCTCCTACAAGCCCGCCAATGACCCCTAACCCTAGGCTCGCTGTTCCCGTTACGGGTAGGGCTAGGGTTAACAGGGCACTCCGCCGAACCGTCACCTGAACCGTAACCCCAGCCCAAACCCAGGATATTTGCAGGAGTGTTGTAGTGTGGAGGTCTGTGGTGCTAACCCCCAACCAGTTACGCAGCTCCCTCCTTCAGCTCCCCAACCTGCTCCTCCGCATGGCCAGAGCTTGTCAAACATGAGCGTAGCGGTGAGTGAGTGGCCACATGAATCTTGAGCGTACGTGCACGGATCAGTCAGGCATGCATGTCGTGCTTGTGCCTCAGTCTTTGCCATTTTGGTTCGTTTGCTTTCCTTTGTGTGCCAGGGTTGCTTGCTGTGGATCATACCAAACGATTGGGCAGCCTGAAGCGCGGTGTGGTGGATGTCAAGACACACAAGTGGTTGTATGGAGTAGATTGGGTGTGTTGCGGATTTGCTGTGGTGCAGGCAGGTCCAGGTTACAAAGCTACAGCTGTGGTCATCAGAATACTCTTTCAAATGCATTCAAGTTGGTGTTGAGAGTGCCGGGGATGCATTTGGATAGCGGGTAGTGTACAGACCATAGATCACGGCACTTTAGACGGGTAACAGGCATCAGGGAACCTTTTTCCTGGAGGACGCAAAGAGCCTCCGCCCCCCCTTCCCTAATATTGTCTGTAGGCAAAGTGTGAGCGTGTGATCACAGTTTGTCTACCTTACGGGTAGTTTGGGTGTGATCACATTTTGCCTAAACCCCCCTCCCGGGAGACCGGCACTTCACTGTTTTGCGAGGCAATATCTATTGCAGTGGTTTGTGTTGCCCATTTGTCTCTCACACGTCTTTGCTCTTTGCATTGCTTCCCCATCACTTCAAATCAGTCACCTGTGTGTATTCTGTGATATTCTCTCTACAAAGGCAGTGTACAGGGTGTCGTGTTGCTTGTTCAGACCCAAGATGTTTTCTCCCGGTGACCGTGTGCGGTACCACTCACGCACTCTTGGTGCACATGTGTTGGCCAATGTTGTGGGGCTTTCACCAAATGGGCCACGCTTTTGCCACATGCGGTACATACACCCTGGTGGGGTCCCAAGTGGATCATGAGAGCGCTAGACTCTCCAGGATCGAGGCTGTGGCAGTTGATCCCCAGTAACATTTGTGTTGCATGAATCACATTGGCAGAGCATCAATGCAAAAGTCGCTTCGCTTGCAATCCCCCCCCCCCCCCCAGAGACCGCCACTTGGTAACCGCCCCCCATGGGAGACCGTCACGCGCTACGGGGGGAGATTGCAAAGGGGGGGGGGTTTACCTTAGCACATCGGACAGGGGCTCCTCACTTGATCACACTTTGCCTACGTGTGCAAATGTGATCACACCCCCAACCCTCTGGCCAATGCGCAAAGTTGGGGAAATTTTTATCACCTCTGGAGGGGGTGATCACACTTTGTCGGCGCACATTTTGTCTAGTATAGTGCATCGGCCAGGGAGTGTCCTGCGAGCGGACGTTTTAGATAGACCACCCTGGCCGATGCGCCACATGGTGACATTTTCGGGCAGGGATAATTTCGTGGGAAAGAATCATCTTCACGGAAGGTGGCGAAATTTCCCTGGCAAAATTTAGGGGTGTTGGCAGGGCAGTGAAGATGACTCAACCAGACTCTGGTTTGGCTTTGTAGGAACCACTTTTTGCCGTAGAACGCTTCTGGGGTGCACCATCTTTCAAGTGCTCAACCAAATGCTGCTTTTGACTCTGCGGGGCACTTTTCGAACCAGGAATCTTTCCAAGGAGAGGGGGCTAAACAAAGGGTATATGCCAATGTGTACATACAGGTCAATATGCAGAAGTGCACGGCATGATCGAGCCCTGACCCACAGATTCAGAGGCGCCGAAGATTAAGTTGTGGCACCTACAACAAGCGTGGGAAATTTGCAGAGACCCCCAGAATTTGTATGGTAAATTTCGCGGTCAATTTGAGACACAAAATGTCCCACACAAAAAATTGTCCCCCCACGAAATCCCCCCCCCCCTGTATGCGCTGCTGAGTTCTATCAAAGTACAGGGCTCCAGAAATGCAAGCTGCATTATGCGTTGTCATGTCCACCTGAATCCAGTTTTCGTGATTGGGGGTGTAAGGCTTGCTGTAGAGGGTCGCAAGGCTCCAATGGGACGTCCTGGAAAGTTGACTGCTGTGGAGGACAAGGCTTTGACGGAGTATTTCAGTGCAGAGTGCGGCACATGGATCTACCCTGCATAGTGAGTGGCATTTGAGGCTCGACTCTTTTTTGCCATTTGGCAAAATTGACCCTGAAGTGGTGGCTCCACCAAGCCATGCACAGCGTTGCATTTTTCAGTGACCTCTGTGAAATTTCCTGCTGCGAATTACCGCTGCAGAATCATCCCCACACCAAATCCCCACCCGGACAGCAGATTATTTCATAGTGCTGCGTTCAGTGGCAATTCAATTTGCAAATCTTCCTGACTCTGAACGGAGCATGGGCTTGCATGTTAGGGTGTGCATGAGGCAGTTGGAGCTTCAGTATTTCCAAGGGTGGCAACCCCCCCCCCCCCCCATGATATTTTCCCCTGCAAATAATCCCCGTACAAACACCCCCCCCCCCAAAGGTATTGGGGCATTGGATTGGCAATGTTTTGGGGGCACCAAGGGCCCTCCTTTTCCACCGGCCCTTTGGTTGTTTCAAACATGGTGGGATGCTGTCCTTTTGTCACCAGTATGTTCCCAGGTCTTCCTTTTTCACTATGGGTCATGGTGCCGCAGAAGATGTAGAAATCAAATACGACAGCATAACACGCCTGAAAGACACATCGAATAGATTTCAACCTCATAACTGTAGAATCGTAGGCCAGCTCAGTTGATTGTATGTTTTCCTCCATTTGTCTCACAGGACCAGCTCTTGGCGAGGAAGATCCCCGCCCCCATCCCCGTCAAAGTTTCCAACCCTGGAGATTCACGGTATTTTGACCGCTACCCCGAAAGCACGGAAGAGACCATCACTGTCGTGCTGGAGGAGGCCCAGCAGCAGCTGTTCGAGACTTTTGGGCCCTACACGGTTCCGGTAGGCGCGACCGCTGGGGATGTTGCGTAGCTGCAGTGCTGCGGCACGCTTCTTGTCCGCCACTGGATGAGGGTGTACAGTGCAGTTTTGTGCTCTTTAGGCATGTCAAGAAACCCCGTCTCCACCCGCTGTTGGGGATAGAGACGTCCCCATCGCTCTGAGAGGCTTGTATGTGTTCAAGCCCCAGACCCCGAGGCCATCACTTTCCGTTGAGATTCCCAGGGCCGCGAGTTTGCGCTGCCGGGAACCTTCTCGGAGGTGTTGGGCTGGGGCTTGCCTGGGGTGGGCATGGGCCCCCCTTGATTATTTGCCCCGTCGCCCGCCTGCGTGGAGCTTGTGTGTTGCCAAGGGCTGGCTGCGTCGGAGAGACCAGTGCGGTTGGGTTGTCATTTGGTGCACAGGATGTGATGATGCACGGCGTCGTTTGGGGAGTGGGCCGGGGGGGTGGGGCAGGGCATCTTTAGAATAATTAAAAACCAAGGGGGGGGGGACCCCTCCCCCAAAACCCCCTCCCCCCCTCCCCAGACCAAAGTGACCATAGTGGGAAAAAACGAAATTTACAATAGGGAGAATCTGGTCAGGCCATTTTTGGTACACCAAGTTTTGGGTGATAAACCCCCTCCCCCCCTCCCCCCCTGCTCAAAAGAAGCCCTGCGAAGGGGGCATGCTTGGCTCCAGCCGATGTGGGTTTCTGAAGGGGCTGTGTTGCCCCATGCCCGCCCCGGTGGGGGGCGGGCATTGCGGTGACGATGCCCGTGCTTGCCAGTCCGGATGGTGCATGGCGCAATGCAGCCCGTCGGATGGTTGCTATGACCCTGTTTCCAGATGGGCCTGCCCGGATGCGCGGAGGAGCGCCACGTGGGCGGGGGGGGGCTGGTTTTTCGCTGCAGAGGCTGGGGCCGGATATGCCCCCGAAAAACGGTTGGCCCGTGGCCGGCCGGCAGTCAACAAGTCACTGGCGGACCGCCCCCCACTTTCCGGCCAATCCTCGTCGGCTCTTGCCCATTGCCGTTGGCGACGAGAAGCAGTCGATGCCTCGGCCCGCAACGTATCGTCTAATCACTATCCTGAAGGGACTGCCAGAAATGCATGCACGAGGGGCCACTGTGAAAGCGGTCATTTTTGGGTCATTTCGCGCCCTCTGGGGGCTATAATATGGGGCGCACGTCCTTTTTCATCTTTGGCATCGGTTTCCTTTCTACGGCCCCCCGTCCATGAACATCCCAGGCACCCGAAGCAGTTGAAAAATCAGGACATGGGGCACGAGTGCTCAGCTGTCCGGCCCACCACTACCGTTTACCTAATGCCCTGTTCTTTGCACACTGCGCTCTGAGGTCCGCACGGCCACGGGTTTTGTTTCCACAACGGCTGGGTCGGTTCGGGGTGGCGCCGATGTGTCATTTCCCCTTCGCTTTTTTACTCTGAACATAACCCGTTTTCTCCCCCTGTACCATATTTGGAGCCCAGGCACATGCCACAGCCTCGGGCTCATTGTTTCCCGCCATTTTCGCATCGACGCATCCCTTTTTTGCACTGATCCGCCACACTGGGGGGGGGGGTGGGGCTTGCGTTCATGGGTTCTCGCGGGTATGTACAGATCGGCCCGAGCTCTTGTTTCGCAGGGTGTCGTGTTTCCAGGGGTTGGTTTGCATCCGGCGTAGTGGTTTGGTTTGCTGTTAGGCCAATGGTACGTTGGCATGGGGATGGTGTGGGGGATCCTGATGAAATTCCAACCCACGTCCCATTCTCAGCCGTGTTTGTGGATGGACACATTTTGTTTTCCACACCGCCCTGACGGACAGCTCTCATTGTCCCCTTCCAACTGCGTTCAGTTGCCCGCCACTTGCTGCCAGCCACCACGCGGCCGTGGTTCCCTTCACTTCGCTGGCGGTTAGCCCTCCAACGAACAGGATCGATTGCCTCCTGAATAGATTATGGGCCCGCGTTTGCCCAAAATTGATGTCAGCAGCGATCCGGACATCAGCAACGCAATGTTGCATGAGACTTTGCAGGTCTTTGCGCTGATGGGTGTGGTCCAGACAAAGGTTTAGCAGGAGATTCCCAAGCCACAGGCACTGGAGGAGCTGGAGATGTACAAGGCGACAGCCAGCGGAACGTTGTCTGGGGCAAAAGATGAATGGAATGCCAACGGGTTCTCCATTTTGTGTGTGACCGCCGGTGTGATGCACCCAGTGCACCTTGATGCGCCATGTGTGACAGGTATTTGACCCACTCAAGCGCACCCATCTGACCCCAGGTGCCGGCTGCCACAACATTTCACCGATGATTTCACAGGGAATGCCCACGTAACCTCCTGCACATGAACGCGGCCGACACATGGCTCAGACGGTGGCATCTGTTGTCCCGGTGGCCCAAACCCAACAGGTCACAGGAGCGCATCCGCGTTAGGATGCGGTGGCTGCACCATGGGCACGCGGCGCGCAGATGATCGTACAATCGCGAAGTCCAGATCCCAGTCGCGACATTCAAACAGGAGTCTGCGCAAATGCTGATTTGAGTGCCAGAGTCAGTATCGCCACGCCCCACACACTGTGCATCCTCACTCCCAATCCTTGTCATTATTTGCCGTGTTGGTGTGGTGCCCTCAACTGCTGTCCTGTCAACAGCACCAACCATTTCAGCGGAGAAGGCGTTGGTGGGCCTCTCGCACTCTGGCGATTTACCATCTGCGCTCCGCATTGGAATCACCTGGCCATTTGCCCTATACCCCCCCCCCCCCTCATGACAAAGCTTCCACTTCCACCTTCGGTTAGCTCACCTTAATTAGGTCACCCCCTCCGTGACATGTCCTTTGTGCAGCAGTGAATTGCTGCTCTGTATCAGGGAGTGGTCGTGCCAGCGCAGCGTCATGCGTTGCAGTCGCATCGCATCTCGTGGACAAACCAATGGGCAACCCGGCGCAGGGTTAGCCCCATGTCCCTTCGCACCCTTCCTGCCCATGTAAGTCGTACACAGCGTCCAGCTACCTGTCCGCCCCCAGATGTTGGGACGGTGCTGCACACGTGCGCGATGAGATGCAGCACCAAGCGTTGGTGGCCCCCACTGCCCCGGAGCGAGGCTTTTTAGTAGGGTCCCTATGGGTTTTCCTTGAAGCGCCTAACGGTGTGCGGGCAATGACGTAGGGATTGGAACCGCCAGGCTCATCAATGGGTCTGCCTAGACACCCCCAAGTGTTCTGCTGTCCCATGCATGTTGTCTTGGCCCACGAGACCACGGGGAGCAACACTTTCGGGGGGGGGGGGGGTTGGAAGGGGGGGTGTTTGGAGGCTGGTTTGGAGAAGGAGGTCCCAAAAGTAGTGCGCAGTACAAGGGCGCCCCTTTGTGATCTCAGACGTGGTATGTGTGAGCACTGTCGTTCTTCCGAGGTTTTGGAGGTTCTGCAGAGGCCACCTCTGCAAGTTGCAGCTCAAAAGTTCCAGAAGGTGCACACCGTGTGTGCACTGGGAGGGAACACCCTCCTTGACTGAGCTGTGGTCATGCACAGTGCATCTGCTTGCATGGGCACACACCAAAGCAGGTGTAGTGACGCAACACATGTGACAGCCCTGGCGTCTGGAAGCGATGAACAGTGCATGCTTGTGCCTGCACATAGGTGGTGTCGTCCTGCAGAACCGTGATGTGTCTGCTTGTCGTGCCCCTCCAGCCACAGCATCCATGGCTTTTGTGTTGTGCCTGGACTCAGTTCGGCCTTGTGTGACTCTTAAATGATGCTGTGTTTGCATGTGTCAGAGCCATCCTGTGACAATATCTGCAGACGTGTGCAATCTTTTTGTCACAGCTCCGTGGGCACGCAATGCAGCAGCTAAAAGAGCTTAAATTTCTGCCAAGAAGACCCAGGCCGGGTTTACCCAAGCTTTCTTTGTCTGATTGTTATCATTTCTATATTATTGACACATACTGTTGCCGCCTTCAAAGCATTTTGAATATGGTTTGAGCAAAGGATGATTTGATGTTCACCACGATAAAGCTGCCCATTCTCACCATGAGGTGCATTGGACGATGCAGCAACTGATGTAGGCGGTGTATTCGATACAGATGCAACTGATATAGCCGATGTATTTGATGCAGAAGATGTAACTGACATACCTGGTGTATTTGATGCAGAAGTAGGTGGGACAGCCCCTGCCCCCTGCCACAATGCACAGCCACAGATTCCATCTCCAACCCTCTGTCAAGATGATGTTTCATCTCCCGCTGATGAATCGTAGATGCAGGCACACACATGCCTGCGCATGCAGGCACACAATACACAGATGTGCCAGGATTGGGAAACAGCAAAGCATAAAAGGCAAAAATCGATGAGGCAACGACAGATGCAATCCTCAGTATTGCAACAACCTGCAAGCCCCAGAGGTCGGCCATTGCAACAAGACATGGTAATCTCACCACGTGCAGCGCAAACATGCACCCAGACTAAATAAGATGTCTCAGTTGGCTAGGTGGCTATGACAGCCCAAAGGGCGGATGACCACCTCATGTAATTGGGTTTTGGGGAAAGAGGGGGGCTTTAGATGTCCGATAGATTTTGTTCCGTGGTGATTGTTTTGCAGGGGAAGTTGACAGAATTGTGCTCCACTGCGCTGTGCCAAATGCAATTTGGTAGGTCAGCCCAGGGGACCTGATTCTTTGGCCATACTGTGTGTACAGGATGGGCTGCAGCCTCCACTTTAGGTGATCCTGCTACTGCTGGTATTTCTGAGGTTCACAGGGACTGATGGTGGGGCGGGTTCACACTGTCCACTTTTTGTTGGACAGCCTTTTGAGTGGTTGCACTTCCATCCACCACCAACCTGCCTGTACTGGATTAAGATTGGGATGGGAAGGAAGAGCAGTTGGTGCTCCACCAAATTATTTAGTTGCATAATGGGTGTGAATCTTGTGGGGGATGTCACTACGCGACTGTTTTCAGTGTGTTGCACGGTGCAGTATTTGCCATCTTGCATCCATTGCTTGAATATTCAAGCCTAAGTATCAGGTGTGTCACAATGTCGTGGACCATTTTGGCTTCATGCCCTTTGTGGACTGTTCTGTTTATCGTTTCGCAACACTGGCCGCCACCACCATTGCATGCCATGGCAAGCGATTGCGTGTCAATCTGCATCCATATGTGTATTCACCTACAATGCAGACACTGCTTCCCCTACTGCTGTTGGACCACCTTTCAAGAACACAAAGCCTTCAGAAGAAAATGATGACATTTCTGGCCGTGTGTCGGGCACTCCTAAAGTCTAGTGCCTAGGCCCGTGCCAGAACTTAAAATGAGCTTGGGGTGGTTTGGCCATAAGAATGAAAATGGCCATCACTGAGTCAAACTGTGTATTTGTGCAGGTATGTGTGTGTGTGTGACACAGAGACAGAAGAGAGCAAGAATGAGTGCAGCATGATCCCACAGCATGTACCCAGGATATCGACATGCATCAGTCATTGTCCCCTCATCTTTATGGCACAGGAATTTGATTCGCTTGAGGTCCCATCTTTTTCCATGCCCTGAGGTTATTGTCTTTGGTTTTCCAATCAGCCATGAAATCAAAAAAAATCCCCAAGAGTTCTTGATGAGCTTTGATGGTATGTTTTTTATTCCTTGAGCACCATTGCATCTCAGGGAGTGGGGGGGCAACCCGCCCGCACTGTGCACATTTTTCATACAGTGCTGTATTTAAGGGCTCTGTTGTTGTGAGGTACCAACAGTTTCGTTAAGAGGGAATTTTTGCACTGATCTCCATCCATCTGGGTAGGGTCTCCCGTTTTGGTATGGAGGCTATGGGGTTTCCCCCCAATTTTTACCCCCATTTACCACCCATTTTTGCCCTCCATTGTCGTTGGTAGGATATCTGATAAAAGTAGCACACTGGTTTGTCTATTTTTTAGATCCTTGCCATTGCTGGGAAGGGACATTTTGGAAACCATGAGAGCTCGCATGGGACTCCGAGATCCAAGAAGCAGCAGAGTGAAGAAGGATGGCAACAGTTGAGGAACAATTGGCATGTGCTCGGCTGAGGTTGCCAAAAATGATGTTGCGGGGACTAAAAGAGGAAGGATATGATGTTGTGGAGGAGGTGCACTTTTCCAACATGCTTGGGAGTTTCCAAGCTTATATTGTTCTACCCCTGCCACAAATACAGGATGGATAGGCGAAGAAAGATGG
This sequence comes from Eutreptiella sp. 'Long Island Sound 2002', assembly GCA_964036045.1. Lineage (NCBI taxonomy): Eukaryota > Euglenozoa > Euglenophyceae > Eutreptiales > Eutreptiaceae > Eutreptiella > Eutreptiella sp. 'Long Island Sound 2002'. Next base: position 5,907,041 of record OZ038396.1, on the reverse strand, counting down.
CATATTTGCATGGGAAGTCTAGACCAAGTTTTTTCACCCCAACTCCACGGTGTTGAGACACAGGGTTTCTTTAAAGTAGCAAGTGAAACCGCCCATGGAAGCCAAGCCCACGGCGCCAAAAGGTAGTGCCAAAGGAGTCAAGTAGAAGATGCAACAAAATGGAGTTGGGCAGTGTGTTTAGTAGAGCGATGAGTGCTAGAGGTGTTTGGTGTAAAGCGATGATTGCCAGAGGTGTTTGGCATGTGGCACGGGAGAGGTAACGAGGTAGATGCAAGATAAAATCACCAATTGAGAGCTAAAATAGCTGCACCTTGGTGCCATTTGGGACATAACTAGCACAACACATTGTAGATGCAATTACAAAGGAAGAAGGGTTAAATTTTTAGAAGATGTATCATTTTGCATTTACAAAACAATGCCAATAAAAGAAATTTCATAACCGGAAGGAGGGGGTAATCTTTTTTTAGATGCGAAATCTTTTTTTTAGATGCACTAAAATTTAAGAAAAGTGCTGAAATATAAGTCAAAATAGCTAGAAAATGAGCAAAAACAGTAAAAAATGAGACAAAACATCTAAAAAAAAAAGATTTCGCGTCTAAAAAAAAAGATTCTCTACTGAAACATAAGATTCCAACAAAACCCAAAATCTAAAGAAAAAGTCATTCGCATGTTTAAAAACGTCAAAAAAGCAGAATCTTTTTTTTAGATGGCCAGGTAAAAAGTGAGATTTTGGTAAAACCAAAAGAACACAAAGCCATGGGTGGGGAGGGGAGGCAAAAATGCAGTTCCTAGGGGCACCCCGCCGGACGAATCATCTACATTTTTTAGCAAATGTGAAAAACAAGGCACAAAGCAAAGAACGGTAAAGAATGCCAACAAGACCGGAGCAAATGGTTGAGCATTTGCAGAACGTGCTGTTGCAGTACACGCCACATTACGCGACGATGATGTAACCCACTTGATGGCGTCGGGACATGGCGGTGTGCAAATGATGCAAAAGACGCCTTCCTTGTGGAGAAGGGCTAAAATGCCGTAGATCTTTGGACATCCCAAATAAATACAGAACCAGCATCCCTCCCGGTGTGCACCTTGGTCCGTCCATGTTGACCGCCATCTGAAGATATTTGGAAAGAGCAAAACTTGAGCATGAAATCATGGGCAAAATTGTGCACCCACTGAGTAGTGCTTGAAAACAACCTCTGCGAGGCAATGCCACTCGGCTTATAACGGCAGCAGTGACAGCACTCAATTATACACTGATGTGATCAGAATTTCAATGATTCTCAGATGTACATTAGTGCAGTAAATTTTCCGCTTGTTTTCATGTTTTCCGTTCGCCGCCAGATGTCGCCTGTGAGCGCGCGTCGAGTCGCATTTGTCTTTCGTGATTTCCCAATCGGATTTATTTAAATTATTTCGAATGATTTCACGTTGTGTCATTATGTGCGATGAATGCGCATTGAGATTCTATGTCTGCTCCATTTTTGTAGACCGGGTTTTCGTACTCTTCATATTCCACCATGGAGTTCAAAGGACTTACAAGTGCTTCGCATATGTCGCTCCCCGAGGCTGGATATGGGTCCGAAGAGGGTTATGTGGGTTCGGAGATATCAGGGGCAGTGTCGGGCGTTACGACCCCTGGGGCATCAAGGCTACAGGCTTCGCAGTTACAACAAAGATCAACCACTATGCAGCGGTTACATGGTAGTAGAGGAAATCATGACTCTGCTTCTGGAATCTCCTTAGATCATCGGACTTTAGCGGGGCTATTACTCCTTCTGGGTCACTGCGTGTTCCCCCTGAGGTTACATTCGTGGCATCTCCCCAGCGAACCGAAGATCATCCTTCTGAGTGTCCTTACTGTGGCCATAGACATTGGCCTGGAGTTCATACTTGTGCTGATTGTTGTGTGAACGCCCCACCCAACCTTAAACCCGGTCGAGAATCTCCCTCCTCGAGTGAATCTGGTTCCTCCTCTCAAGCTTTGCCTGATCTAGAAGACAGCAGCAGCGAAGGAGAGCCATCCAATACTGGAATGGATGAGATTTCTGGTGACTACTGGGAACACCAATTCCAGGATATCTGGAACCAAGAATTTCTGCAACGCCAGAATTGGCTGCTGGCGGAGGCGAGCTACCGTGGCCGCCTGAGGGACTGGTTCAGGGCGTCGTGCCAGTTCATCGGGGACATCGGCCGGTTGCGATTCGATGCCCAATTGCAGGAGCAAGAGGACTGGGAGGAGCCGATGGACCAGTTCGACCACCAGGCCGCCGTGATGGTGCAGCTGGCCATCATCGCCGAGGAGAGACGCCAGAATGTGCGTCAGCACGCTGGTCCGTCGGGCGCCTGGGGTCCGAACGACGACGAGGTCGACGAAATGAGGTGTGATTCGACACATTCTCATCTCTCCAGGGAGCAACTGTCCAAGCTTCCCAGCTCCACCTCCAGTGTTGACACTTGGGTCGACGAGGTGAGAAGCAAAGGAAAAGGTACGAGATGCCCTTCCTGTGGCGAATGCGCCAAGGACTGCTCCTGTCGACGACAGATTTCGTCGCTGGAAACCAGGGTGAAGGAGCTGAAGAAGGCCGCCAAGGAGAAAAAGAGGGATGACGACAGCAAGTGGAAGGAGATGGAGCAGAAGCTGGAAAAGCTTACAGATCTGGTACAAAATCTGAGCACTACTGGGCTCACTGGACCAGCGCCTACAATGGCAAGCCACCCAGCACCTACCTCCTAAACTGCACCTGCATCCACGCCTTACGGCGTTCCACATTCTCCAGCACCCCCAGCTTTTACTGGCCACCATCCAGCTTTTACTGGAATTTCTGGTATCCCCCCTACTGGATTGGGAAGTCCTATTGGGTTCAATCTGGGTACCGAAGGAGGACAATCTTCGTCGGAGAGGTCTGTACTGTCTGTTGGTACTGTCGGAGACATTGATGGAGAAGCAAGGACCACCGTGAAGGAGCGATCAATGGCTTTGAAGAAGAAGGACCGACAGCAGAAGGAAAACGAAGCCAAGATCAAAGAAAAGCAGAAGAAATTGAAGGAGTTGAGGCTGCATCAAGCTCAACCAACGCCGTTCGTGCAGCCTACTGTGGACCAGGCGTTGCTGGCGGCCGCAATTGCGCAGGCACAGGCAATGGGAGGCGCCGCAGTCAACCCAGTGTTCGTCAACCCGGTTGGCACAGCCACAAATTTCAACCTGAACCACTTGCTCAATCCGTTGCACATGAGGCTTCGAGGGTCAGTAATGAAGCAGCCGAAGTTCTCAGGGCACCCAAATTACTGGGCGTCCTTCGAGAGGCAGTTCATGGTGTGGCTGCAGACGGAGAAGCTGGACAAGGAACTCTGGATCCTTGGGTTGATGGATTGTTTGACTGGCAAGCTCAGAGAAAGTACATATAATCTCTATGTGGAAAGACAAAATCAAGGAGATCCCCTGACTTACGAAGAGTTGTATCGAAGTGTCAAGAAGAAAGGCTCTCGACTTCTTGAAGATCATTACAGGAACCGTCCGGAGAACTTCAGGGCGATCAAGAAATTATTTCTGGAAGAGATTCAAATTGCAAGGCAAGATTGGGAGTTTTTGGTGCAAGAGGCGGAGAACTCTGGAGAAGGACTTTCTGAAGGCGAAATGAAGAAGATCCTCCTGAGCAAGCTCACGCCGGAGACCAAGCAGAAGATCAGGGACTCTCAGGCGGACCAAAAAGTCCTGGGCAACTGGGTTGAAGTCCGAGGATTGCCGGAGACTATGGGAAAAATGGCAGTTCGTGAGTTGCTACACTCTATCAGTGCTACTGGATTGAAAGACATCACTATTCGTGAGGGCAGATGGAGAGTTGGTTTCCACGATTCTGAACAGTCGGAGTTTTTCTGCAGCATGGTGGATGGAAAAGTGAAGTATAAGGGAACATTTTTGAGAGTGCGACCGTGGATCTTCTCGTATGGAGTCGAGCAGATCTGGGACCAACTTGAAAAGTATGCAAACTTAGAGCGCCAGAAGTCCCAGGATGCACATGGCTTCGGAGGCAAGGTCAACGCCGTTGGTGAGAAGGGATGCTCTGTGTGCATTGCCCTTGGAAAAGAAGGTCGAGCGGCGACTCACACGACCGCAGATCACAGGTGGACGCCCTCAGATCTCAAGACAATTCAGTCCAAAATGGATGGAAAGGGAAATTCTCCCAAAAATCCCCAGCAGGATGGAGCACGAGATGCTGACCAGCATGGAAGGGGAAAGGGTAAAGGGCAGTCCAAAGGAAAGAACAGAGACTGGACACCAAAAGATTACTCGCAGCAAGGCGGAGATCCAAGTGGCTCAAGATGGACCGATGCTGGTGGAAAATCTGGTGGAAAATCTGGTGAAAAAGGTGGCAAAGGCCAAGGAAAGTCCGGGAATCAAGATGATTCCAAGGTGAATGGCAACCCCCTGTACGCGGAGACGCCAGCGAACAAGACCTTCGGCAACAACAAGGATACTGGAGGTCGAGGCAAGGGCAGATCCAACGAATCCAACCCCAATTCCAACACCTCCAACAACAAAGGCCAAGGAGGTAAGAAAGGTGGTGGTGGAAAGTCATTTGGTGGTCGTGGACGTGGAAAAGGAGTCAATGCCGTCGAAGCAGGAGAAGAATGGGTTGACGAAGGACAAGTACAGGACGTACAACCGAACGAAGAAGAAGAATGGCAATAGGCAAGCCAACTTGACCCAAATCCCAACACTGGGGTTGAGTGGCAGGAGAGAAAACCCATCAGGGTAGTTGGGGCGGTGGATGGACGCTGCTGGGACCGGCTAGCGCGCTCCTCCGGCCTCCTGTACCCTGCCTGGGTCCTCAGCGCTGTCCGGCGAGGCAAGCAGCGCCAGTTTGTCTGCTGGATCCAGGTCAGATCGACGGATGGTAAGGTTAAACTTGCCAGATGTCTGATTGACAATGGTTCAGAGGTCAATCTGGTGAGGAAAGGCTTTCTGCAGGAGGATGAGACGAAGTTGTCCTCGACACCTGTCCAGCTGGAGGGAGTCAGCGGACATCGCCTTGACGGTGGCGACAGAGAGGCAGAATTGGCGGTCAGATTGGTGAAACAATCTGTATGGAGCGTGGAAGAGACGGTCACGGAGGAATGGTTCTCTGGAAAATTCTATGAAGCCAGCATAAAGTATGATTTATTCTTCGGTCAACCTTGGCTTCACGCTCACCGTGTGTCGCCCATGGGACACAGGACATGCTTCCTCCAAGATCCGTCGACCAGCGACCCGTCTGACCTGTATTATCTGCACCCATATACCAAGAGTATCCACCAATTCAAGGAGAGAAACAAGCTGCATATTCAGCAAGATGGGCAGGAATGGACAGGGAATCAAGAAGATTTCGACGAAGGAAAGGTGGAATCATTGAACTGCAAGAAGTGGAAGTCAGTTTGCTATCGAGTAGTCGACAAATGGCGGGACATTCTGATGGATTATTTCGAAAGGAACCACAATTTTCGTCCTCAAGTTGATGCCTTTGCAAACAAGAAGAATAAAAGATTTCCGAAGTTCTACGACGATGCCTGGAGTGAGGACTGGTCTGAACCTCTTTGGATCAATCCACCCTTCGACGTTTTCCCTCCTGTGGTGCAGAAGCTGAAGCAATCCGGCGCGAAGGCGATTTTAATTGTCCCCAATTGGCCAACACAAGAGTGGTTCAAGGACATTATGGACATTTCAATCGACATTGTCGAGCTACCTCACAAAGGAGTGAAGCTGTATTGCGAAGACAATGGCAAGCCTTTGCCACAGCGTTCGTGGAGCACGTTGGCGTGCTTAGTTGACGGGAATCTGGGAGATTATTGGCAAGATGACAGTGAAATGGGAACAGAAGAGGTCATTCAAATTCCTCAAAAATTGACGAAATTGAGGTGGATGAAGACGATCGAGAGCGGAATCCCGACGTATCGTCGCGGAAGGAGGGAAGGACAATCGGCGTCCCTCAAGAGAACGCCTCCATCCATTACAATTCGTCCCCATCAGACAAGAATCAAGCCAAAAATGTCAAGATTTCAAGCAAGAATGATGACAAATCTCCAAGAATCTCGCCTGAATTGACAGGAATGAAGCTGAATTCGTCCGACCATCCCTTCAAGACATTCGTGGACCCCTTTGATTGGTGGGATCCCACGGAGGAGCGAGCTCAGGTGAGCTTCATCCGCCAACAATGCGACGAAGAAGTTTGGAATGAAGTGGCCAAGAACATGAGACCACGACCAACAATTCGCAAATTGGTGGACATAATGTCGGTGATTGAATGTGGGAATCAGGTCGACGGAGACAAGATATCTGCAAGAAGGGACGCAGTGTTCGAAGATTATCAAGATGACGTGCTGAGTGGGAAGTTGTGGAAAAACCCCCCAATTTGATGTGAAAATGGGGAAGCCAAGATTGACATAATTGAAGGCTCAAAGGTGCACAAACAACGTCCATTCTATCTCCACGGCACCAAAGCAGATGCCCTGCGAAAGATTATTGAGCGCAATCTCTATGAGTTCGGTTGGTTGGAGGGCTGCATGAGTTCTGAGTGGTGTTCAGCACCATTTACTGTGCCAAAACCCCCACCTGCTGACCAATCCAGCATAGATGCTTGGCGTCTAGTGGTGGATTACAGAGCCCTGAATGCCGCCACAGTACCAGATGCGCATCCTCTTCCTTTAATCGAAAAGGAGATCGCCGCGAGAGCCAAAGGCAAGCTCTTTACTGTGTTGGATTTGCGCCATGGCTTTCATCAGATGCCCCTTCGAAAGGAGGATAGGCATTTGACGGCAATGTGCACGCCCTGTGGCACTGTCCAGTGGACTGTACTGCCGATGGGTCTGAAGAATGCGCCGTCGATGTTCCAGAAGATGATGGAGACTATTTTATTTCAGAAGCACAAGTCTCTGGATTTACAAGAATTCTGCAGCATCTACATTGACGACCTTCTGATTGCCACGCCGTTGGGAAAAAACTTTGATGAGTGCCTGAAGTTGCACGAAGAACAAGTCCGAGAAGTTCTTGAAGTCCTTCGACAAGAGAAGCTCGTGTGTGGACCCAAGAAGGGCAAGATGTTCCTCCAGAGTGTGGAATTTTGTGGCTCTGTCTTGGAAGATGGGACAAGAAGACCAGCCCCAGGAAAAATGGCTGCCCTGCAGCTATGGGAAAGGCCTAAAACCATCACGCAACTTCGTGCCTTTTTAGGCTGCTGCAATTACTACCACGAGTTCCTTCCTCTCTACGCCAAGTTCTCTGGTCCATTAACAGAGTTACTCAAGGTTGGCAAAATAGAAGGAAAGAAGGGATCTCAAGTCAAGCTCAAGTGGACGCCAGAATGTGAAGAGGCCTTTACTGGTCTCAAGGAAGCACTGGCAAATGTGGTTACATTAAAGACTCCGTGGTTGGATGGAAGACCTTTTTATATTCGTACAGACGCCAGTCGTTACGCCATTGGGGCTACGATCGAACAAGTCGATGACGAAGGTCACCATCATCCTCTGGCTTTCTGGTCTCGCAAGCTTACAACAAGACAGCGAAATTGGAGTCCAAGGGAACAAGAAGCCTACGCAATCCTTTGTGCCTTACGGCGTTATGAAGGTTGGATCTTGGGCCACCGCGTTGAGGTACTGACTGACCACAACTCACTGGAGAGCTGGAGGACAGAACATGTGGATACCCCTGATGGACCAGCTGGGAGAAGAGGCCGTTGGCATGAAACTCTCAGCAGATTTGACCTCCACGTGACTTACATTCCGGGTCGCTACAATACAGTGGCGGACGCCCTGAGTCGCTGGGCCTACCCAGCCTCAGAGGCTTACTCTGAAGTGAGTTTTCATGGGACAGCGACGGATAAAGCTGAAGTGATCGAGTTTGATAAGGAGGAACAAGCACTGATCAAGAAACATTGTCTCCAATGTTCGATTAAAAATCGGATGAAGGTGGATTCGGTCAGATGCAAGGAGATTACCAAGGCAGATCAGACTGCAGGAGTTAACTCTGACTCTGAGTCGTCGCTGCCTCTCCTGAATGTGTTTCCTCTGACGAGATCCAAGTCGAAATCCACGCTCCCTCCACAACAAAAGGACAAGGAAACTTCCTTCCTCTATGTGGATTGGACGAAGATGTACAAGGAAGACAGGTTCTTTGGGTCTGTATACCACAAGTTGAAAGGGGACAAGCCTTACGACTCTGAAGAGACGTCTGATTTCAAGATCCAAGGCGACAAGTTATTTTGGCAAGGACAGATTTGTGTTCCTGACTGTCTGATTGACCAATATGTCAAACATTGGCATCGGAATGAGACAGCCCACACACATTCTCGTGTTCTGGAGCAGGAGCTACGACACAGAGTGTACACACGGGACCTCAAGAGTGCCTGTGAACGAGTTGCCAAAGGATGCAAGCAATGTCAGGCCACCATCCCAAAGAATCAAAAGGCAGAAGGACTACTGAAGGGATTACCAATTCCTGAGAGGCTGTTCGACAAGGTGACGGCGGATGTCTTCGAGTTGGGACAAATCCAAGAGGAATGTCTCTACACGAGGAAGCCTATCGATGGGGTTTTGTTAATTCAAGACCGCCACAGTGGCTACATCCAGGTCCTCCCTTGCAACACGAAGCATCTCACCTCTGAAATGGCTGCCAAGTGGACTGCAAGTCAGTGGATGAGTAACTGGGATGTGCCCAGTGAAATTCTGACGGACAGTGGGAAGGAGTTCATTGGGACGTGGTGGGAGAACATGTGTGCTCTATTGGGAGTTCATCATCTTCGTGCCCAAGTCTACGACCATCGAGCTCTCCCTGCTGAACGCGCTGGAAGGATTCTTATCAGCATTCTGAGAAAATTCCTGGCGACTGAAAAAGACTACAATTGGTTGGAGACAATTTACTGTGTCTTGAGGAGATACCATTGTACCAAGAATTACACTGGATTAAGTCCGAATGAGCTGGTTTTTGGTCGTGAGAAGATGGGTCCAGGACCAGTGATGTATCATCCGAGGCAGTGCTACGACGCCTCGCAATGGTTTCAGAGGATCAAGGATCTAGAGTCCAAGTGGATCCAAGCCAAAGTGGAAAGTCAAGCAGATTGGTTGAATTTCAAAAATAAGTCAAGAACGCAAGGAAAACCCTTCGAGAAAGGCCAGCAAGTTTGGCTTCGTAAGTCAGACGGGACCCTGAAGGACGACAACAAATTGTTACCTTTGTGGGATGGCCCATTCCAAGTCAGTGGTCAACTAAGTGAGACTACATTCAACATTCAGATTGAGCCAGGCAGGCATCAAGAAGTACATCGAGATCGTTTGAAGGCCGAAGTACCCTGCCCCAAAGGAAGGTTCAAGCCTCTCTATTGGACTTCGAAGTACCTGAGCGACAGGAAGATGGTCACAAGCAGTTTCGAGTTGGAGAAGATCCTTGATTACAAGAAGAATGCTCGAAACAAGTGGTACTTTCTGTGCAGATGGAAAGGATTCGGTCCAGAGGAGGACAAATGGGAGCCAGCTTCAAGCTTTATCCATGGGTATACGGACACTTTCATCAAGTTGCTGAAGAAACACCCTGAGATTGACAAAGAGCTCTCGCTGATCAAAGATTGTGTCACCAAGGAACACTTACAAGCACAAGAAGAAGCTCCAATTGTGGCATCATCCATTCAAGACAAGATCTGATCAGGATTGAGATCGCAGAAACTCTCCAAAAGGTTTACGGTGGACATATACCCTTGGCATGGGGACAAGACAGTCCTGACGCATCGTCTATGTGGTTCGATGAACAGATGATGGAACATTCTGGTATCATCCTGGTCATTCCATCCATCATTCCCATCATGGTCATCATGTGAATCATGTGCTTCATCTCAGATGATTCCAATCCGAAGATCCGACAGGCCATTAGGCTCAACCACGACGACACTATCGCCTTTTGCTGTCGACTGGACCCCTCTACTCGCCTTGGGAAGGACTCGTTCGAGTTCGTACTCATTACAGAGATTCTGGCACATGACTGAGTCTGATTCATTTCATGTGTTTGACGGATCTGCTCAGAATGTCATTTCCATCAGCTCTTACATTGAGACAGTTGGTTTGTTTTCCAATCGACCACTGTCAAAGGGCTTATATAGACCAAGTGACGACGATGGTGTTCTTACTTGTGTCGACTCGCTGTTCATCTGTGGATTGTGTTGGAATCCCCCTCAGAATCAGCTCAATTTTGGCAAATTCCCAGTACCAAGCATTGGATGCTTATACATTCTGGGACTATAACGAGTCAATTACCCATTCTGGCTCATACTGGATTAAACATGAAGCCCTGGGAACAATACTGACAGTGTGGGGATACCCCACTGGGTTTTCTTGGCTATCATTACTTTAAATGATTGGATTTCCATCATGGGATTCATCATCATCATGAGGATTTGACCTGGATTGGCTATGAATGAGAACTGGATTTCCGTTCAACACAACACACAGAGTCTATCGCCAATGAATTGGACCTGTATTGGCTTGTTGCAGATTTCGTCACCCTCAATCCGTGTGCAATTCACTGGATTTGGTCTCAATTCAGGCACATTTTGTACCATAATCTGGCATCTGGTCTCATGACTGCAAATGACACCAGCCAGTTTCACATATCTTGGACTCCATGCAGGGATACCCTATTTTTTTGACCCTCGACGACATGGCGACACTCGTTTTCTGTTTTCTGACAGTGGGATGTCAGATCCTGATTTCATCATGAATCATGGCTCATGGATCATCATGTACATTCTTCACTCAGACTTTCGATTTTCGAATTTTCGAGCTTGAACGAAGCTTTTTCTGTGTGCCCTGAGGTACCTATGCGTTTCATTCAAGTCGATGGCCATCGCGAGGCACAGATCTCAGCACAATTTTGCTCAATTCAGCTCAATTTCACACATTTTGCCTTAGATTAGTCGGTTTTTGGTCACTTTAGCCGTTTCGTTCACTTCACTTGACCCAGCCTGACATACTGGCGTATGTTTTCAGAGGGGGAGTGTAACGGCAGCAGTGACAGCACTCAATTATACACTGATGTGATCAGAATTTCAATGATTCTCAGATGTACATTAGTGCAGTAAATGTTCCGCTTGTTTTCATGTTTTCCGTTCGCCGCCAGATGTCGCCTGTGAGCGCGCGTCGAGTCGCATTTGTCTTTCGTGATTTCCCAATCGGATTTATTTAAATTATTTCGAATGATTTCACGTTGTGTCATTATGTGCGATGAATGCGCATTGAGATTCTATGTCTGCTCCATTTTTGTAGACCGGGTTTTCGTACTCTTCATATTCCACCATGGAGTTCAAAGGACTTACAAGTGCTTCGCATATGTCGCTCCCCGAGGCTGGATATGGGTCCGAAGAGGGTTATGTGGGTTCGGAGATATCAGGGGCAGTGTCGGGCGTTACGACCCCTGGGGCATCAAGGCTACAGGCTTCGCAGTTACAACAAAGATCAACCACTATGCAGCGGTTACAGGCTTTGTGTACCGAAAAATGCCTCTAAACAAAGTCCGAGCAAGGAATCTGAACGTTCGGACTGACCGGGCAGACAGCAAAAGGCGCAAAAAATGAGCATATAATGCAAGATCGGATGTGTTGAATTCAGGGTTCCCAGGAGTTGATCACTATGGCTGGAAGACACTGCAGCACAGGCACGTGGGTGGCACAACGCACTGCAGAAGAAATGTGCAGAAAAAACCGTGGAAAAACCTCCCTGTGAACAAAATCTGAGCAAGGAATCCGGAACTTGGGACTAACTCTAGAAAATGAGCATACAATGCAGGAACGGATGTGTTGGGATGCAAATGTCCCAGGAGTTGATGACTACGGCTGTCAGAATTTGCAGCAACGTACAGGAAGGTGGCTGCCACTTTGCATTGCAGAAGAAATGAGCAGAAAAAACCTGGCTGGATCACCCTGCGTCTGAAAAGAGGACCCCACTCAGCAACCACAACACACTGCTTGTGTGGACACGCAAACAGTGGGGATCACTGTCATTCTTCTTCCATGTACTGACCACACACCCGCAGAAAGACACGCTGCTCTCTGGAAAACTTCTGGCCCGTCCATTTCTCAAACGCCTCTGCCCGTGCCCCTTGTGGACAGTTGCCTTGCAAAAGATCCTTGAGTAATGTGCAACGGCAAATAGAGAGACGTACCCACCAAGTATGACAAATTAGGCCCATGCTCACTAAGGCCGATTTGCTTGATGATCCACCGCCCAGCCACCTGGTCATGTCGCACGTACCGCTTGGTGTCACAACCCTCAAAAGAACATGCGTACACGGATTGCCGTCCAGGAACGGACACAAAACGCCCATCCATTGTGCGAGCGGCATGACTGGCTAGCTTGCGAGTTGCGAAGACTTGTCTATGCAAAGGTGCAAACTCTACATCTGGGTCTTCAACTCCGGCCTCGGTGGAATTGTTGTTTGCCGAACCGGCAGTGGAACCGTTGTCTAGCGAACCGGAAGGGGCATCACCAGTGGCAGGGCTGGGGGGGACAGTGGGGGGACGCGGTATGTCTTCAACAGATACACTCAGCGTCGGATCTGGAGCAGGCAAGGCACTTTTCCGGATGATGTAAAAACGCGTTGTGTAAAAAGTTGGGCACCGTGGGTACGTTGCAATAGCAGAATGTTGGGGAGCGTCGCCCAGTTCGGCCACTAACACGGTTGCATCTGCCCCACAAACACACTTGTTAGGCATGGGTTGTAAACACTGGAGTGAAAGGGGGGCAATCGGTGCGGCAAATTGTCAAGCATGGGTGTGAAAGGCAGAAAGTAAAGGGGGGCAGGGGGGTAAGAGTGAGACATTTGTTCCAGCTACTAGCATGTAGTCCCTTCCTCGACCTTGAGACGTCGGTTCCACTTAGCAGCGCTGTGTTCTCTTGTCTTCTTCACAGGAGGGTCATTAGGACCCACGACTTTATCTTCAACACCACCTAGTAGAGCGTGAGTGTAGGAGTGGTAGTCCTGCGTGGGGGCTTGAGCCAGTTGCAGTAGCGCTCGCCCACCGGGATGGTGCCACTGTAGGGTGTGTAGGACCTGTAGTGCGTGTGTCACAGTCCCACCCGTTTCCTGCAATTTTAGCAGGGTTGCTGGGCTGTGGCAGTGGTTAGGTCAGTGTTTTGGCCACTTAGCAAAATGGTGTTTTCATGCCTTCATAGCTTTTGGCCACCCCTCCCTTTAGTAGTCAGGTAGGTAGGAAAAACAATACCTGGATTAGTACGCTAGGTATTCCCCCAAGATTTTGCGCCAGCACAGAAATTGGGCGCATAGGGAAGGGGAGACCCGGGGTGTACCCCGTGGCATCAATAAGACAACCCTCCAGGTTTAGCAAGCGTGCAGACTTGGGTATAATTAGGACACCACTTCTGCAACTTGCTCTTAGGACCTCAGGCATAGCACACTCACACATACCTAGGCAGACATGTAAAGCGACCAGGTTAGGAAGGGTAGAACCCCATGGGTCTGGACCAGTTAGGGGTCCTAACTGTGGGCACGCTTGTCCCCAAGGAGGGTGAACACACCTTGCTTGTCATTCCCCCCTGGTCATTAGAATAGCTAGCCACCGTTCATCGTTGGCTCCCCAAGGTCATAACATCAGGGCACGTCCCATGGCACACATGGTCAACAAGGCAAACACTCGCTGGTTGGCTGCAAACCTGATAAGCGGCCATCTGGAGTAAGAAAAAGTGCTTTTTCAATGCTTTGAGGCATACTCTAGTTGTATTAGAGATGCACTGAGCATCCAGGGATTTCTATCTTAGTATTGGTCCCACCAAAAGTGGTGATAACACATTTTGACCTATGGAACCAAACACCCAATCAGGATATGGAGTGGACCCCTTAATCCCCTTTCATTGTGAGGCAAATAATCTTTTCCTGAGTTGACTGAGTACTGACATATCCAGGGCAGAGCCTATGAATTTATCTATGTTTTTCCATGAATACTTAGCTGTCCTAGTGGTATGCACCCTAGGGGGCTGGGCACCTCTTTTTGAGAGGTCCTGGGTTCAATTCCTGGTCAGCCTAGCTACGTAGGAAGATCCCATGTGACATGGCAGTGACCTCATCGCCACATGCCCTGCCACCTCAGCACATATGGGACCCAAAACAAAGAGTGCACATCTCCTGAGATGGTACTATGGAGATAGAGTGACCATGGGGCAGTTTTCCAACTCTTTTCCAAAACATTTCAGCTATCTTTGTGAATATGCAATCCGATTTGACCTGAGTTGCAGTTTCTGTGAATATCCTTTCATCTTTCACTGTTTACACTGCAGCCCTTCGTGCTTTGATCCTGATTCTCTTCTCCTTGCACACCTCTGGCTTGGGCTATCCTGTATTTACTGTATTTCAGCAAACAAAAGCTTTCCATCTCCAAAAACAAGCAGCAGGAAACCCTACACCAGCAGCAAGCAGCAGGAGAGACAAAAACACAGTGTTGAAACCACTATAAACTTTTCTGGTAGCAAGAGGCAGTCTGTCTCTGCGCACCGGCAGCAACCCCGCGCCGTACATCCAGTGCGCCGAGTACAGGCACATATAAGCAGAAGGGCGAGAAGATGGACACAAGGAAGGAGGACGCCGACGTGAAGACAGCGCCAGCGCCTGAGGCACTGGCAAGGCCAGCACCTGGGGAACCTGGACCTGGACCTAGCGGCGCTGTACCTTCGGAGCCCTTACATGGGCCAGTGGAAGTGGCTGAGGAATCGCTGGATGGACTCCAGACGGCCTTCAGGGCCCTCTCAGTCGAAGAGGTGGTCGTGGTCACTCAGCCTGTGAAGAGGAAGAGAGAGAGCGAGAAGGATGCTGGAGACGGAGCAGACGAAGGAGAGGAACAAGTGCAACACCTGACGAATGACCCTACCTCCGAAGGCGCACCAAGCGCTTCTGGCCTCCACGCATCACCCTCTCCTATGACCACCACACTCCCAATTCCACACCCAGCCGCTGCAACATCCACTCCCATAACCAACCTGCCTATGGCAGAGGGCACAGGCTTTACTGGCATGCCTCCCTACCCCGCCTATGGTATGGGCCCACCTACCACTGCGCTCCCTGAGGCAACTACTGCCAGTGAGCCGGTGGCTTCCAGCTCTGCGCCGCGATGGTATGCGGCTGAATATCCCCATCCACTACCCGCTACTGGAACCTATGTGGATGTTCCTGGGTATGCACCTGGCTATGCAACCTTGAGTGGGTTGAGGAGAGGACCAGAGTCTCTGGGAGGCAGGAGTAGAGGATCGGGAAGATCCTCCAACAGGTCCCTGACGCGGTCGGAGATCAACGAGGTGCTCCGAGGAGCCACTTCAAAAATTGTGGGCGACCTCACTCAAGAGATCCGAGAGAAACTGGAGCCCCTGATGATACCGCCCCAAGCGTCACCTACCACGGTGGGAACGTCACCCCACCGAGTACAGGCTAACCACCTGGCGGCAGGGCTGACAAATACCCTGGGGAGCCTGAGGAGCCGACCGATGCCGACCCCTGCAGCTATACCGAGAAGTCCTTTCGTACCGAGAACGGCCCAGCCGCCCTACAGCCACGTGACGAACTCTACGAGGGCCGAGCTAGACCGCTGGGGCTGACAGCCTTAAGGGCAATGGTGGACGTGGAGCCTTATGGCTCTAGTGATCTAGGCGGAGACCCCTCCGATGATGAGCCGCCGTCGATGACTTCTACTTCGCCCTCGGAGGACGATGACCCGGAGGACCCCGAGGACCCAAAGGGGAAGAAGAAGAAGAAGAAGAAGAAGAAGACCCGACGCCCTGAGGGACGCAGGTCTCAGGAGTCGAAGGCTATTGCAACCTCCAAGATAGTGGTGAACCTGCCTGAGTTCACTGGCAAGGACCTCAGCGAGTTCGCTGAGAATTTCGGCCGGTTTCTTCGATTGACCGGCCAAACCCACGCTAGTGGGCGAGTCAAGTGCGATCTGCTCCTGCAGTGCTGCAAGACCAAGTACCTGGAGAAGCAGGTCAGGCAGATCGTGACTAACTCCGCCACCTTTGCCGATGTGTTGGTTGCCTTGGAGAGGCAGTACCCGACCTATGAAACCGACCTCTCCATCAGGGCCGAGATCCAGAACCTGCCCGTGCTGCCCAACAACCCCAAACCTGGCAGGGTCTCTGAGCTGTTGGCTGACATGGATCACTGGGCTGGACGACTGACGCCCGGTTCCTACAGCAGCGACGACCTGCTGTTCTGGTTGGTGGCCAAGCTCCTTCGGAAGCTATGGGACGAGTGCCGTTCGACGGCGGAGCGCAAGGCTAGATCCCTCCGCTACGAGGATCTATGCGTGCTACTCCTGGAGCTGGCGCTGGAGAAGGAGAGCGACCAGCACTTGAACAATTACCGTCCTGGAGGAGGAGGTTCTGGAGGTCATGGCAAAGGGTACCAAGGGTCCCGACCTGGGCAGGGGACTACCTCCAAACACGCCCACGCCCGTATCATGGAGAACCTGAAGGAGCTATTCTGGTGTGATGCCAGAGACGAGCAGGGCCACCTGCAGCACGCCCCTGACTGCAAGCAGCGAGACTGCTTCGTAGTCCAGGGGAAGCAGCAGGAGAAGAACACCGGCGCCAAAGCAAAGCTGCCGGACCATTACAGGTGCACCATCACGTGTGCATTCTGCGGGAAGCGGAAGCACTACGAGGATGAGTGCTACCATAAGCAACGCCTATCGGCGAAGCTTAAGGGTGAAGATCCTGGCAAAGGCTCAGGCAAAGGTGGAGGCAAAGGCAAAGGCAACGACTCCGGCAAGGGCAAGTCGAAAGGACGTGGTCAAGGGCAAGACAAGGGTCAAGGTGGACGAGGAGGAGGCGCTAACTGCCAGCCCGACAACAAGAACAAGGACAAGAATGGAGGCAACCCCAACCCTAATCCAGGGGGGAACTCCGAGCCCTCTGGAGGGCAGTCTGGTCCTACCACACGCTCACAAACGCAGGCCCAGCAAGAACAAGGAGCCAAGCGTGAGCATGAAGGTGGTGATGACGGCAACGCTAAGAAGAGGAGCAGTTTCATGAGGATGGCCCTCAAATTGCGGAACAAGGGGTTCGAGGTGACCTGTCCCGCGGAGTTCTGACGGGGACGCTCTGGTGGCACCAAAGACCTGGTGTTTTGGGTACGTATCCGACTAGGGGGACGCAAATCCCTGGGGGTATTGGACACTGGCGCCACCATATCTATAGTGGCCAAGAAAATTTTACCTTGTGGGAGCCTGAAGAACACCATGACCACCGCTGCTATACGCATGGGGGATGGACATGTGGTGCACAGCTGCGGGGACTGTGAAGTGGAGGTACCTATGGGCTCCCGGACTATCGCCCATCGGTTCTATGTGATGGACACTGAGGCCTTCGACTTTGTACTGGGGACTGACTTCTTCGTACAGCACTCCCAGATACAATCCCTGACGCTGCAAGCGCCCTACCTCCTCTACGTGGACCACGGCAGTGGCAGAGAGTCTGTGCCACTGGAGCAGTCGGAACATACCTCGAGTTACCTGAGGCTATCGAAGGAGGAGCCCTCGAACATAATGGCGGTCTCCAAAACTGAGGACTATCAACTATTGGGGGAAGTCCTAGACCAAGGTCTGAAGGAGTTGGGTTATTCTCGAGAAGACCTGAGTGTGGAGTTGTTCGCCAGCGACAAGCAGCATGTACTGGACCTTTACTGCAGCAAGGGGAAGAACTGCAGCTACAAATTTTACTGGCCCTCTTTCGGGATGGCCTACGGGAACCCCAGGTTCAGTGAACTGGGGAAGGTGCTGACCAAGGTGGCCTTGGAACGTTCCCGTATGGTCCTGTGTCCCCCCGATTGGGGAGCCCATGGGGGCAACGAATACTGGCGAAACCTCCTGGACAGGCTGACTATCAGCTCTGTTCGGTTACCTGATGAGGCCATCTACGTACCTCTGGGTCGTAAGACGCCTATTGGGAAACCCGGATGGGGGAGTATGCTGAGCGTGGTGGACGGAGGTCTTACCTCCATCCCCTGGGAGGATCTGGACCCGACTCTGGTCCAGGCTATACAACGAGAAAGCGACGGACTCGCCTTGGGTGACTTGAAGGATCGCCTACGACCTCAAGATGCTGTTGAGACTACACCCGGAGGAGATGAGTACGTCGTGACTGACACCAACGCCCCCAACTCTCCCTGCCATGTACCTGTTCCTGATGGAGTTTCTGAGTGTGGACTATCTGAGCTACCTAGCTCTATCCACTCAGATGACGAAACTGAGCACGACGCCTTCTTCGTGCAGACCTGTGTGGAGGAAGTGGAGAACGCCGAGTACGTCGCCTTACTGAAACCCCTACTCTCCATGAGGGTGGAAGACCCCGTGGACGAGGAGCTGGACCCTCGATCCAGGCTAAGGGAGTATGTGGATTCCAAGAGAAAGTTGGTGGCGAAAAAGCTATGCTACGCGAAGCCTACCCGCAGCTCATGGCCACTGAAGGAAGGACGTATGGGAGACCTATCCAAATTGAAGGAGGACCTCGAACAGAAGATCACCACCTGGCAAAGGGAGGTGGATCTTAAGCTCATGAAGAGCGTATGGGGTGCCCATGTGAGGACCCCAGAGGAGGACGACCTCTCGGAGGAATGTGTATGTGAACCCCCTCGAGCGTGCCTCTGTTGCCATCGTCCAACGGAGATGGTTGAACAAGACCTTCTATATGCCTACCAAGGGCTGAAGGACACTACCAGGGGCGAAGAGTCGGTGGAGGGCCACCTCCCGACGTCTATTCAGGGGGCAAGCAACTTACACTCTGACGAGGACATGGAGGACAAGATCAAGGTATTGGACCCGCGGGTACAGAAGCTGATAAGGACCTATCTGGAGGTGTTCCGAGAACTACCCCCTCCAGCCTCATGTGACAAGCTGGTACAGATGGACCTCAAGCTGAAACCCGACTTCGTGGGTCACAAGATCCGGAGGAGACTCTATCCAGCTCCTAAAGAGCAGGCCGACGAGATTGAGCGACAGATACAAGAATGTATCGACGCTGGCTTAGTCCTGGAGTACAAGGACGGGGACTACCCCCTACACTGCAGCCCCTGTTTCCTGGTGGCTAAACCTGGGTCTACAGCCAAACGGCTGGTAGTGGACTACGGAGAGCTGAACAAGAAAACGCTGAACCACTCAGGGTCCATTCCCAATATGGAGTCTACCCTGGAGAAGATAGCCTCCTGCCGCTACAAGACCAAGATGGACAAGAGGAGCGGATTCTGGCAAGTGGACCTGACGCCCAACGCACAGGAACTACTGGCCTTCATCACCCCTCAGGGGAGGGTGTTCAAGTGGAAGGTCATGCCGTTTGGCGTGGCTAACGCACCCGCTCTATTCCAAGAGCTGATGAACAAGATCTTGTTCATCCTACGAAGGAGACCTAAGGTGCAGAAGCTCATATCCCGTGGTGCCCAGATGGAGGCTCACATCGACGATGTATGCCTCGGGACCAATACCCAGGAGGATCACCTAATCCTCTTGGGTGAGTTCTTTGCGGTCTGCCAGGAGAACCACACACGACTCAAGCTGGAGAAGTGTGAGTTCATGCAGGAGACCATGCAGTACCTGGGGTTTGACGTTGGCTATGGGTGGTGGACCCCAGCGGCCTCTAAGGCCAAACCCCTGATGGATGCCAAGGTACGACACGAAGACCCCAAGAAAGGACTTCATGATGTACGCAGTTTCATTGGGGCGTGCAACTTCTATCGCCGCCACATCAAAAACTTCACCTACACCAGCGCCGTTCTGACGGACTTGATCAAGAAGAGTACTACTTGGCGCTGGGGCCCACAAGAGCAACAAGCGTTTGACGAGCTCAAAGACAAGGTAGCCAACGCTAAGTGCTTGGGCGTGCCTAGGGCACAAGGGGAGATTATCCTGGTGACCGACGCCAGCAATGTGGGCGGTGGTGGAACGTTGTTCCAATGGCAAGCACTAGAGAAGGACGAGTTCGACTCGGCCATTTCCCAATGGGGGACGGAAGGTCTCAACCGAGATGGAACCCTCAAGCACAGCTACCCTGATGACAAGTGGGTCCTAGTACCTCCGGGCCACTGGAACTGGAAGTGGAACCAGGCCAGGGGGAACTACTCCACCTATGAGCAGGAATTGCTCGCGGGTATGCTGGTGGTATCCTCACAAGCACGACTGTTGGGGAGTAACCCTGTGACCCGGCTGTGCGACCAAGAACCGGTTCGCAGTTTCCAGAAGGGTCCCCCACCTGAGAAGGCGAAGCTACGGCGCTGGTGGACCTACCTCAGTCAACTACGGCTGACGGTACACCATATCCAGGGAGTGAAGAACGAATGTGCCGACTACATCAGCCGCAACAACTTCGACGCCCTGATTGGTGCCCGGTCTGAAGTCTGGCTAAGGAGGCGTTCAGCCGTATGGACGTCCACTTGGACCTCAACATGACGATGATACGCCCCCTGGATGGACTCCAGCAATCGGAGTACCTGAAGGAGTTTGGGGATATCTACAAGCGCCTGGAGAAACGCCTTGAACCCCTCCTGGTCAACCAAGACCAGTGGAAGAGGGACAAGAGCTACCTCTGGCACGAGGACCGCATTGTGGTGCCTAGTGACAGGGTCCCAGCGCTGCTGAAGTGGACCCATGAGTCCAGCGGTCATGTGGGTGCTGACCGTACCCTGAGGCTGTTCAAGCAGTGGTTCCACACTACGTGGACTGACGACCAACTGCGGAAAACCCTCCAGCCTATCGTGGACAAGTGCCCGTGCAGGTCCTGTAAACCAGGGGATATCAGGGACAGAGGTCTCTACTCGACCCTGCCCATCCCTCACTGTGCTAACAGTGTTCTATACGTGGACTACACGGAGATGCCGAAGTTCGGGGGCTATGACTTCGCCCTCCTGGTAACCTGTGGGTTGACCAGGTTTACCAGGGTGTTCCCATGTACCAAGCACATTACCGGGGAGGAGACTATCAAGATACTCCTGGAGGAGTGGTTTTGTGTCTATGGGGCGCCCAAGGAGATCAACTCCGATGAGGACGTGCGAGTACGCTCAGATACTGGCTGGTACAAGAGGGTCCTGAGATCCCTCAATGTCCAGGTGTCTACGGGGATTCCCTACTCTCACACGAGCAACCCCCTATGTGAGCGACAGATCCGTGTCCTCAAGGAGAATGTAAGGATATGGTGCAAAACTGAACGCACCAGAGACTGCGTGAGACTACTCCCCGTCATATCCTTGATGATGAACTCCCAAGAGAGTTCAGCTACTGGCTACTCGCCCCATGAGCTATTCCTAGGGCGCCCGGCATGGTTCCTACATGCCCCCTATCCAGAGGACACCCATTCTTCTGTGGGTGAATGGGTCCAAGAGCAACAAGCGAAGGTGGACAAGGCCAAGGCTATGCTCCAGAGAGTGAGGGAGCGTCAGTGGAACAAGAAGAACAAGCACCGAGTACCGGCCACCTACCAAGAGGGGGACTGGGTGCTGGTGCACCACAGTCGACTACCCGCCTGGCCACGCTCTACCAGCGATGACCCATACTTCGGGATGTACAAGATTCTATCAGTGGATGGACACAGTATCACCGTGCGGTGTTCTCCCCGTCTAGGGGGGACCCTGGTGTGCGCTGCTCAACACCTGAAGCGCTACTATGATCCTGAAGACCTCTGTGGGGAGGAGTGGGAGCTGAACGACGAGGAAATCGCCGCTCTGGACCTACAAGGGGCTGCCAGCCCTATGGAAGTTGAAGGTGAACTCCCCGACATGAACGCCGAGGAGATGGCTAAGGAGGGCTTCTACCTGGTGAAGTCTGTCCTACGCCACCGCTATCGCCAGGGTTGGCGCTTCCTCACCCTCTGGGAAGGGTTTGGAGTCGAAGAGGCCACCTGGGAGCCCTTCTCTGCATTTGTTCTACCTGAGGGACGCCTAAACTCAGTTCTGGTTGACTACTTGTCCCAGAACTGAGCTCGCTGAGACGCTTGCCTCCAAGACTAAAGCTAGGGACTGAACCTTACCCTTACCTGCCAAAGCGTATGTGTGAGTGTGCTATTCCTAAGGTCCTGAGAGCAAGCCGCAGAAGTGGTGTCCTAATTATACCCAAGTCTGCACGCTTGCTAAACCTGGAGGGTTGGCTTATTGATGCCACGGGGTACGCCCCGGGTCTCCCCTCCCCTATGCGCCCAATTTCTGTGCTGGCGCAAAACCTTTGGGGAATACCCAGCGTACTAATCCAGGTATTGTTTTCCCTACCTATCTGTCTACTACAGGGAGGGGTGGCCAAAAGCTATGAAGGCATGAAAACGCCGTTTTGCTAAGTGGCCAAAACACTGACCTAACCACTGCCACAGCCCACCAACCCTGCTAAAATTGCAGGAAACGGGTGGGACAGTGACACACGCACTACAGGTCCTACACACCCTACAGTGGCACCATCCTGGTGGGCGAGCACTGCTGCAACCGGCTCAAGCCCCCACTCAGGACTACCATTCCTACACGCACACTCTACTGGGTGTTGTTGAAGAACATGTCGTGGGTCCTAGCGACCCTCCTGTGAAGAAGACAAGAGAACACAGCGCTGCTAAGCAACTGTGGCCTAACAGGGGACGCCACAACGCGTTTCCCCTGCTAGGGCTTGGAGGGAAGAGGTGCTCTTTTTGCGTGCACGGCGCAGATGTCGATGAAGTCGGACTCCCTGCTCTGCCACAGGCAGAGGCGGAGTTACTTGTTTGTGTGATCTGCGCCCTTGTTTAGCAGGGCAATAAAAAAATGGTATGCTGCTGCACCAATCACCCTACCTGCCCACTTGTAAAACAAAGGCAAATGAAGGGGCGTTTGCGGCGGAGGAACCAAGCCACACTCCAGGTATTATACCCTTCTCAGTGTGACCTATAATACACTGTCCGCAAATACGCTGAAGGATCAGCTACCCCTGTCAAGCAATCGGATTTACCCGAATAGGTGAGGAGGAAAGAAGAGATGGCGAAGCAATAGCACTACACAAGACACATATATGGGCCAACTCCTTAAAACCGGTTTTAAGGAGTTGGCCCATATATGGGGATTGTGTAGTGCTAGCTGAGCCAGCGCAAGCTTTAAGGGACTCCTCAGGTTCTCTTAAAGAACGTACCGAGGAGCCCCTGGGTAGCCTAAACAAGGTTTACCGTGCGCACTTCGCGTGGCCTACCCTTTAATGCGTGTGTGAATGCGCGAGCATGCACGACTGCGTTGGGCAAACCTGCCCATCTGAACCTCAATCACGACTCCACCAGGGGGTGGCCCCACCTGGGCTTACTCACCTTACCTACCGCTGGAGAAAGAGAACAAGTGGGCACGTGAGGGGCGGAAGCGAAGAACGTTACTATGCACTTGTGTGTATGTCTAATCACCCTGATCTGACCTCTAATCATCTGCAATCTTTCTAATCAATCCCTCTATCGCGTTCTATCGTTGTTAGCGCTGCTACAAGACTCGTTCACGGCGACACGAGACGAGCAATGTGTATGCGGCATACGAGACGAGCATACCTGTAGTTTATACCTGATTCATTGAAGTCTTTTCGTTGATTATCGAATTCTTCGATTTTTGATACTTCCATTAGTGTGGGTGGAATCTGTATGTTTATTTATTAATGTGTGTCTCGTCATTTTCAAGACTACGTGAGACATACGTTTATAATGCCATTATTTCTGCATTTTCCGGCGCTTCGCTAGGAGCCGCTCCTGCGCGCCGCCTTTTTATGCGTAGGAATTTCTTGATTTAAAAAATCTAGAGATGACTATAACTTTTATAAAAATGTGCTTCGGATGCACAATTGGATTCTGCTCAGGTGTGTTGTCTTAGAAAAATTCTAGGCCGTCATTTGACGGATTTTGGTGTCGTCGCTTCGCTTTTGCGTGGATTCGTCCATAATTCTCCCATTCCTGCCTCTGCAGATACCCACGCGCAGCCTCGCTGAGTAGGCCGTGTTCGTGCCGAAACGCAGCAGCCTGGAGAGACTGAGCAGAACCCAAGACCCCACCAAGGGGCAATTTAATTTTTTTTACGACTCCCTTCGCCCTAAGACAGCTCACAGGTCGCCAGCAGGTTTACGAGAACCCATGCGAGTGTGTATATTGTGTCTTGCGTTGGGTTTGTGTCGCGCTGCGTCTTGGAGGGAGGGATGCACATGCACATGTTTTGGCATGCTCCCAAACTAACCCAACCAAGCCACAGGAGCCCCGGCAGCGCCATGAGCGCTGAGTCTTCTGTAGGAAATGTGACAAACAGAGCAGCAAAAGAGCGCCAGCCATGGTGAGCGCCCATTTTTCTGTGTGAGGGAAACCATAGGTATTTTAACGTAGATGTGGAAACCAAGGAAAGGCCAAGAAAAAATCCCTTTTTCCTAAAATGCGACAGTGGTGGCCACCACAGCACAAGGGGGGAGTAAGAAAAAGTGCTTTTCCAATGCTTTGAGGCATACTCTAGTTGTATTAGAGATGCACTGAGCATCCAGGCATTTCTATCTTAGTATTGGTCCCACCAAAAGTGGTGATAACACATTTTGACCTATGGAACCAAACACCCAATCCGGATATGGAGTGGACCCGTTAATCCCCTTTCATTGTGAGGCAAATCATCTTTTCCTGAGTTGACTGAGTACTGACATATCCAGGGCAGAGCCTATGAATTTATCTATGTTTTTCCATGAATACTTAGCTGTCCTAGTGGTATGCACCCTAGGGGGCTGGGCACCTCTTTTTGAGAGGTCCTGGGTTCAATTCCTGGTCAGCCTAGCTAAGTAGGAAGATCCCATGTGACATGGCAGTGACCTCATCGCCACATGCCCTGCCACCTCAGCACATATGGGACCCAAAACAAAGAGTGCACATCTCCTGAGATGGTACTATGGAGATAGAGTGACCATGGGGCAGTTTTCCAACTCTTTTCCAAAACATTTCAGCTATCCTTGTGAATATGCAATCCGATTTGACCTGAGTTGCAGTTTCTGTGAATATCCTTTCGTCTTTCACTGTTTACACTGCAGCCCTTCATGCTTTGATCCTGATTCTCTTCTCCTTGCACACCTCTGGCTTGGGCTATCCTGGATTTACTGTATTTCAGCAAACAAAAGCTTTCCATCTCCAAAAACAAGCAGCAGGAAACCCTACACCAGCAGCAAGCAGCAGGAGAGACAAAAACACAGTGTTGAAACCACTATAAACTTTTCTTCTGGCTCACGCTGGTAACCATAGGCATGGGACTGCAGGGCACAGCCACGGTTGGTGCAGTGCTCAGAGTGCTCACCGACCCTGGGAGGTTAGTTCCTCTTCTTACGCTGGGACAGGGTCTCAGCACGGGTTAGCAACTGCCCCTCGTTGTTCTCAACGAGGTAGGAACGAAAGATGGGGTTGATACTCCCATCTGGCTGTATGAAGGCTGACATAGGCTCCCAGGTAGCCTCTGATAGCACATAGCCATCCCACAGGGTCAGGAATTTCCAGCCCTATTTATACTCGTGGCGTGCAATACCTGCAACCACGTAGTAGCCATCGACTGCCATTTCCTCGGCAGTCATCTCCTCGACTTCGTCTGCCTCCTCATGGGGTGGCAGCGTTCTCCAGGTCAATACGCTCGACCTCACAGTCAGGCAAGCGCCACTCATCCCACGATAGTTCATCAGGGGAGTGGTAGTGTCTGAGTTGCTTAGGGGCACACAGCAGCTCCCCACCTAGACGGGGGCTGCACCTCACATGGATCCTGGATCCATCTATCCTGATAATACGATAGGGCCCAAAGTAGGGGTCCTGCAAACAGTTGCGGGGCCATGTGGGCAATCGTGAGTGGTGTACAAGCACCAGGTCTCCTACCTTGAAACTGGCAGGACGTCTCGTGCGGTTACGCCGGGTTAGTTCGCGTTCTTGAACGCGTTTCAGGTTAGCTCTGGCCCTGTTAGCCAGGTCCTGCCGGTGCTCCAGCCAGTCCCCAACTGGGCTCTTATAGTCCTCGGGGAAAGGGGTTTTGAAAAACCACGCAGGACGCCCCCAATGAAACAGTTCGTGGGGGGTATAGCCGGTTGAAGAACTCTCTTGAGAGTTCATGGTCAGAACTGCACAGGGCAACAGGCGTACCCAATCTTTGGTGCGCTCCTGTTTCATCAGAATCCTCAGATTCTGCTCCACCACACGATTCTGTCTCTCACAAAGAGGGTTAGACGTGTGCGTGTAAGGTACACCTGTGGTTACCTGGACGTTCAGGGCGTCCAGCACTCGCTTGTACCAACCAGTATCACTCCGGATGCGTACATTTTCATCGGAGTGGATCTCCTTAGGCGCCCCATAGGGCTCAAACCACTCCTCCACCAGGATCTTCACAGTCTGCGCTCCTGTGATATTCTTGTTGCAGGGGAAAGCACGTGTGAAGCGGGTTACACCCCAGGTGACCACCAAACAACTATCATAGCCACCAAACTTAGGCAGACCGTGGATGAAATCCGTGTACAACGGGGAGTTAGCACAGTAGGGTATGGGGAGACTGGAGACCAGTCCTCTGTCACGTGAGTCGCTCCGTTTGCTGGCGTGACAGTCACAGGCGTCCACCATGGACTGCATACGGGCACGTAGTTCAGGCCTCCTAGTCGGCAGTAGAAAAGCTCACTGAAGAAAGCAGCAGACCGGTTGCACCCTGTGTGCCCGGAGCTGTGGTGTGCCCACTGCAGACAGCCGTCCAGTCGTGCCTCAGGCACAACTATGCGGTCCTCATAGTATAGGTACTGGTTATCTTTATAGCAGCGGTCGCCATCTATTAGGCGTGCCTCTAGGCCATCACTGAGGGTACTGAGTACACATTGGTACTCAGCCTGGTAGTCTCTGAGGCTCCAGCCCTCCAGTACACCTGCTGTACGCATGGATAGGTCCAGCTGGACATCCATGCGTTGGAACGCCTCTTTGGCCAACGCTTCAGAGCTCTCACCTAGGTGGGCGTCGAAGTTATTACGCGAGATGTAGTCAGCCATCTCGTTCTTTATACCTGGTATATGATGGACGGTCAACCTGAACTGACTCAAGTATGTCCACCATCGTTTTAGTTTCGCTTTTTCAGGAGGCGGGCCCTTCTGAAATGTCTTCACGGGCTCTTGGTCACAGAGCCGTACAACAGGGTTAGTACCTAGAAGACGGGATCGGGAACAGAGCACGAGCATCCCAGCCAGGAGTTCCTGGTCGTAGGTACTGTAGTTGGATCGTGCTTGATTCCACTTCCAGTTCGAGTGCCCCAGAGGCACCAGACGCCATTCATTACCGGGATAGTCATGCTTCAGGGTTTCATCGCGGTTCAAACCTGAAGTGTGAAACTGGGAGTGCGACAACTCATTGGGGTTAAGCTCCTGCCACCCGTATAGGGTACCACCCCCCCCTACGTCACACGCATCCGTAACGAGTATTATCTCGCCCTTAGGGCGGGGCACCCCCAGGCAGTTGGTGGAAGATATTTTCCTCTTCAACTCCTGGAAATAGGCCTCCTCCTTGTCGGTCCACCGCCAAGGGTTGGTCTTCTTTATAAGGTTGGTCAGGGGTGCTGATGAATACGTAAAACTGTGGATATGGCGTCGGTAAAAATTGCAGGCGCCAACAAAACTCCGCACATCGTGTAGACCCTTCGTAGGGTCGTCACGTATCTGCATGTCTTGTAGGGGCTGCATCTTAGACGCGGCTGGTTTCCACCAGCCATACCCAACGTCAAACCCTAGGTACTCCATCTC
This sequence comes from Eutreptiella sp. 'Long Island Sound 2002', assembly GCA_964036045.1. Lineage (NCBI taxonomy): Eukaryota > Euglenozoa > Euglenophyceae > Eutreptiales > Eutreptiaceae > Eutreptiella > Eutreptiella sp. 'Long Island Sound 2002'. Next base: position 5,879,295 of record OZ038396.1, on the reverse strand, counting down.
CTCTCCCATAAACTCACACTTCTCGAGTTTGATGCGGAGATGGTTTTCCTGACAGACGGTGAAAAACTCTTGCAGGAGGAGGATATGATCCTCTTGGGTATTAGTACCCAGGCTCACGTCGTCGATGTGGGCCTCCATCTCAGCCCCGGGCGAAACCAGTTCCTGCACAAGGAGTCTGCGTCTCAGGAGATATAGGATTTTGTTCATCAGCTCCTGAAAGAGAGCAGGGGCATTCGCGACACCAAAGGGCATGACCTTCCTGCGGAAGACACGGCCCTTAGGGGTTACAAAGGCGAGCAGTTCCTGGGCTGCGCGGGTTAGGTCTACTTGCCAGAAGGCACTGCGCTTATCCATCTTGGCCTCGAAGGTAACGACGGGGTAGGCTCTCTAGATATCCAGTCCTCCTCCCATTCCGAGGAGTCATTGGACGTCGTGGCGGATATTTCCCCATAAGGTGCTTCGAACCCCTCACCCCACGTGGTGCCGAACATGGGATACGCCTTCATCGGTTCTTTCTCCTGCTCCTTCCTTCCCGCTTTTCTCCAGGCTTTCACTTAGGCGGTGGTGACCTTCTCCATCGGGGTCTGGGCTTCCTTAGCGGCTAAAGAATCAGGATCAGGAGCATCCTCAGAAGCAGGTAAGGAAGATATGACAGACAGGAGGGCAGCCGCCATCGGATCCCTCCCTTCGAGGCTTCTGAGGCGTTCCTGGGTTAACACAGGCGCCTCAGGGGCTTCTCTCATATATTTTTCTTCCGCCCCTCTTGCTTGGTGCTCTCTGCGCCAGCCAGTAGTGTCCACAACGACTGTATCATCTCTTCCGCTCAGGGACATAGCCCTGGAAGGTCCTGCAACAAGCCCCGCCGTTGGCTGGGACCTGTTTGGCAGGGTCTTGGCGCTCACTGTAACTGATGGACGTGACATTGCTCAATACGCTATGGATTTCTTGTGCTTTAGCTTGGCGAGGGTGTAAACCTCTGCTACCAGAAAGAGTTTCTGATATCCCTTGCTTGTTGTTGATATTGAAAACCTTGATTGCTTTTCAAAAGATGTTTCCCCAAAACTGCAAAAAGGTAACGTCCACCAAAAAGAACACCACAAACAGGATCAAAATCAGAATTGTGATAGTATTCTTCCAAATCAAAGCATTGTAAGCAAAGAGGGGCTGCATATAGACAAATGAGGAATCAAATGAGCAACTCAAATGGTTTTATACACAAAACAAATGATTTTATGTGAAAACTGGCATGACTCAGGCCTCCAAGATAGCACCAAGCACTTCATGTGCACTCTTTTGGATGAAATGGAGCTGGTTAGGAATCAGGGGCATAGGAGTTAGGCCACACACAGGAAATGACTTGGCCAAGCAACTGAATTCAGAAACAGTTACAATCTGGAACCACAATAAGTAGTAAAAACTTTTGAGTATAGGGGTCCTGAGGTGGGAGACCACTAGGCTTAACCTACAAGGCCCAAGGCATGAAGTGCCTACTTTATTTCGGTATAACCTCCATGAGGGATGATACCTCCGCTCCCTTGAGTGGTAGGGGTGAACTTCAGGGGGGTGCTAGGGTTATAACCCTAGTTGCTGAGAAAGTGTACTTAAAGCTTCATGAGAGAAACAAAAATGTTTAAGTGTTAGTCTCAGTACCTCCTTAGGCAAAAAAGGGGGCTGTAGCCTGGATCAAGTACCCCAAGAAAGACATGGTAGTGACTTTTTCTTACTCCTATGATCTGTTCAAATGACCTCTCTGCATAGGTCCCTTAGCGAAGGAAAAATCCTGTTCTCGGAGCAGATGAAATTGTGTACATGGGCTCGGGCCAAGGTGGCTGAGTACCCTACTTTACAACATTCAGACATTACCTGTGATCCTAGGATAAATAGGGAAACCATGAAAAAGATAGATAAAACCGAAGGGGGCCTGCCCCTATGTCAGTGTCACACTTGGCATACAAAGGCTTAATTAAAGCATAGAGGAAGTGATAATGGGACTCTAGTCTCCATTGCAAAATAAAAGATAGATAAAATGGTTTTTGGGACAGAAAACCAATAAAAACCAATGGAGATTTTACCAATGCAAAAACGTTTTAAGATATCACACAGAAAATCAGGAAATACAAAAATAAAGGAAATTGTTGCTATTTTGGATGACTTTTGGAAATACTTTTGGTTAGTTCCGGCGGGGTTGGTAGGTCAAAATGAGAAGGTGTTAAAGGCATAGACTATTTTACAAGTGAAAGGCAATTTTTCTTACTGGACCTATGCAGACACCCAATAGCGCTTGTCCAAAAGACGATGAAAGTAGTCCTTGTCATCGCTGGACTCATCGCTTGTCGGACGCGCTCTTTTCTTTGTGCCATCGCTGTGTGCCACCGCTTCTTGTCTCTTGCTCGCTCCCCGGTGGACTTCAACGGCCGCGTCCGACAATTCCCCTTCGTAGTGGACTCCGAGTCAGAAAATGGCATGGATGAAGTATGAGATGTTGCTGGTGGCATCGGGGGAGTTGTGGTAGAGGAGGAAGAGGAGGACGAGAAGGAGCCAGTGGCAGAAGTGTTGGTAAAAGGGGTGATGGAAAGAGTATGCATATCACAAGCCACTTTCTACTTATTCTTGCCGCCCTTTGGGGCATTCATGTTCCATCCGCGGACGGATGCTTCGTCCTCCTCGGTGACCCTAAGGCCATGTGGGAGGGGATCATTGGGATGGACGGCATCAAAATGGGCGGCCATGCTGTACAAGCAAACCGTGGTTGTGCATTGGGGGCAATTCACCGGTCGGTTGGTGCAACGGATGGCCTTGGTTGCCGCTCGGGGGCCCAAAACAGGGCAGAAATGCTATGTTACCCTTGCATTCTCAGGGATCCCCGAACAAAAAAAGATAAAGTCAGAATTGGTTGCCTCACCTGTGCCTTCTCGGGGGCCCAAAAGAGGGCGGAAATGCTACAAAATCAGAATTGGTTGCCTCACCCTTGCCTTCTCGGAGGCTCAAATAAAGGGGGAAATGCTACATCACCCCTGCATTCTTGGGGGTCCCCCAAAAAGGGGACAAAGTCAAAGCACAGAAAAAAAACAACAAAAAAACCTAATTTTTTTTTTCCACTGTGTCCTTGACCCTGCCTGGGGTCCCGCAGACTGCCCCCACTGGGGGTTGAACCCATGACCCGTCAATTGCACAAGTACTGGTTCACCAACTAGGGTATGGGCCATCTCTGAACTTCTGCACAGAGGTGGTAATGATATTTGGTCCAATCTGGTTTTCATCCATTATTGGGTTCTCCTGAAAAAACTGAGTATTTTGAGTATAGACACATGAGGCGAAAACCAATTTTTCGCCCTCTACTAGATCAAGCAAATTTTCCTTAGGGCGCCTTTGGCGCCCATGGTCCGGCACTTTCGGGCCAAATTCCGGCAGGGAGGGGGGGGGGGGTCGGCGTAAAGCGTCTGGTCCCAGTGAGCCCCCCGCGGTGTCACATCAACTGAAAAATACGCAATCAGGTCCGTAAACTATAATTTATATCCATAAACTAAGGTTTGTGTGTGTGCGTGTGTTTGGGTCAGAATCATTTCGCGTCGGTGAAAAGTGTACCCGTTCCAACCAGGTTCTGCTATCGGGTTTGGTTTGATTTTCTTGGGCCGCAGTGAATCAAACCTTCAGCCTCCATCGTGTATTATCCACTGCGGGTGGCTATCCTCAGCCTGTGCCGTTTTGTGCCTGGGTGTAAGTCAAGGGTTTTAGGGGACCCAATGGTCGTTATCTGTCGTCTAGTTGAATCTGCTGTCATCAGTTGACTTCTTTTTTTTTTTTTTTTTTGGAAATACACAGTTCACAGTCCAACGGTCCGCTGAGTAGGAAGGCCAGCCCATTATACAGATTGGTGACCAAGCTAGTGCGGTCCCTCGGAAAAATTTCTTGTGCTGCGGCATGCTGCGGCATACTTCAGCCTGCACTTGTGGGTACCTATCTGATTGGGAAAGTGGTGTGGTTGACTCTTGACTGCCTGTTGTTGGTGCAGATGACTGACTCATGACAACACAAATAAAGACAAACTGGGGAGACATGGGGCAGGCAGAAGGTCTCCCGTGCAAACACAGTAGGAGCAGACAGACAAGGCAAACAGGCTGATGTGGTCCCCAATACCTTCCCCAATGGGCCACTGCAAACCATGTCCTGTGATGCCTTGGTATTTTGAGTATCCTGCAGGACATGACATGTCAAAACAACACCAAAAAAGCGAAGATCAGTGCAACAATAGAGAGGAACTGACAGGCAGCAAAGTACCCTTTCCAGGAATGGAACCCAGGACCCTGGAATCTGGAGCCCAGTAATTTACCACTGAGCTGCCATCCAGTTCTGAGACAACTGTGCAACAAAGGGTTCACAGTTTCGACGTGGTATGAAAAAAAAAGTCCGCCACGTGAAAATTTTGGGTCGCTGCGGCATGCTGCGGCATGCTGCGGCATGCTTCAAAACCCCCATGTGCAGCTCCAAAAAACAGGTGCTGCGGCATGCTGCGGCATGCTGCGGCATGCTGCGGCTGCACTAGCTTGTTGGTGACCCACATCCCAAGTCATGGGTTAGCAGGTCGGTGGGTGGGAAGGCAAACCGGCGTTCCGCCGAAGAGTGAACGGCAGTGCAAAGTGCAATGATAAAAACAGAGGTGGTATCCCCGTGTGCAGTCGCCCCGTTGCCATCCCCGGGGGTGATGGGCAACCATGGGGGTGCCCAGGGGGCTGGGAGCTACCAGTGCCAGGCTCCAGTCATGCAAACATACGCAGAGGGGGGATGAAACAGGGATGTCCACATCCAGGGCGTTAATGTAGGTGTCGGAGTGCCAGGGACGGGCCGACTCGGCGCTAGTCGGTTAAAAAATAGAAAAAGGCAAAAGCAAGGCAGATGACAGGTACACACGGGACAAGGGTGAACAAGCAGGAGAAAATATGGGCTGCAGCGAGCACTGTGTCAATGCCTGAGGTATGTAGAGGGCCCTGATGGCGGTCTCCCACTTACTTTAGGGCAGAGATCGGGCGCAGCGCTGACTTCAGACCTGAAAGGGGAGGGCGTGGCACATCGGCAAGGGCAGCAACGCATTTACACAGGGCGGGACGAGTGGAGCCAGTCGCGCGAGTGAAATGGGTTGGGTTTAGAGGAGGTGGTGGGGACGTCATCAGCAAGAGCGAGTGTGACGGCGTCCACTGCATGTTTCTGGTAGTGACTAATGAACCTCCTCGCAGCCCGTGACCCACCCAGGGACTGCAGTAGGTGCTGATAGAGGTGTGTCCACACCCATCGCGCGTGGCAACGGGGATCTCGCTGCGTCTCAGGTACAGCGGGGACTGAACCTAATTGGCTGTCAACTCAATGTAGCCAAGAGCGAATGTCTGCCCCTCTTGCGCCCCCCCCCCCATGCCGCCCTCGCTGCCCAAGTACGCTCAACCCCATGATCCTGTGCAGGCCGGCTCCGTCTTCTGGACCGTCGAGCCCTGTGTGTCCCTGCCCGAGTGGGCGGACACTACCGAGCACCCCATGCTTCAGGTATCCCACCTCATGCACCTCGGCCACCCACTGCCAGCCTACATGGCCCAGACAGCGGGCTATAAAATAATTGTTGACGAGCTCCTCAATCAGCTGGCTGACCTCAATGCACACCCAATACAGACGCTTGACAGAGTGCTCCTTGTCAACACGGTGGTCCTGCCCCGCCTCCTGTACCGTTGCGAATGCTACCCCCTCACCAACACGCAGCTACAGGAACTCTCCTCGGCCATGGAACGCTTTGTTTTTGCGGTGTCGGGTTTACCGTCGCTCGTCGCCAAGAAGACCCTGTATACCCATCGCTCCCGGGGACTTGGCCTTGGATGCCTGCAGATCTTGTACCCCACTCGTGTCCTTGACTCCCTACACAGGAACCCCTTGCTTGACACGTTGCGAGTGAGCTCCCCCTCGCACATATCTCCGCGCGCTCTTTTTGGCCAAGCCCTCTCCCTGTTGGGACCCCCGCCCACATCGAGCATGCTCCCCCTCACCGTCTCCTGGAGATCCAGGAAGGCCCTACGAGGCGCCACTGAAATCGCCTCAGTGGCAGGACTAGTAGCATATGTAGTGCCCAACTCTGGCCCCCCGCCTGACTATACCTATACCGACGGCAGCCGTATCGGGTCCCCCCCAGCGTCTGGCGCGTCCGCTGTCCTTCGAGACGGGCGCATTGTTCTCTGCCGCGTGCCGGGCAACCCAAATTCGTACAAGGCTGAGGTCGTCGGGATCTTGCTGGGTTCCCACTTCTCTCCCCCTTACGCGACACTGCGAGTTGATTGCAAGGGTGCCATTGCCGCCACCACGGGTACTAAGCGGCCCGTCCGCCAGTCCAGGTGGGTCCTTCAAGCCAGACATTCCCTCCTCTCCAAAAACCAATCACTGGAGTGGATTGAAGGGCATACAGGTCACGTGCATCAGGAAAAGTCCGACGAGTTCGCCAAGTATGGCTCCACACTCCCCCCCCCCCCCCCCGACACAGCACAAACACCCTGGGATGTCATCTATCGAGGCGAACTCATGTTGCCTCCCCACAAGGCCTGGACTCACGACCTGATCGCGCAGCACTCCCACGACCACTTCCACCCCTCCACCTGGTACCCCCTGAAATTCCGTCGACTCGCTTGGCACAAATGGCTCTTCGGCCTTCAGTCACGGAGAAACTACTCCCACTACGCGAGTTTCTGGAAAGACGAGTGTCCCCCACGCCCATGCCCCCACTGCCACCTGCGACACAAACTCAGCGTGCACGGTGTACTTGCTCACTGCTCCCCCTCCCACCCCCTCGTCCACGCCTGGCTTTCCTCCTGGCCACAGCCTGCATTGGTTGCCAGATGGCGCAGCACGGCGCTCCACCGAGATCTGCGCATCGCTGGACGTCTCGCTGTACCATGCTCCCGCTGTCATCAGTTGACTTCTTCTCTCTGCACTGGGAACCTGTATGGGCTGTCAGAGCTTGACAGCCGCGATCCGTGCTTATCTTTAGCCATCCGTGGTCGCCGGCCATTATCTGCTGTTCACTTACCTGTGACGCTTACAACAGACAAAACAAAAAAAGCAGCCGAAAGAAGCCGATGTCGTTTTTGCACTGTGCCTCCCAGCTATCCGGGTGGGGGCTCCTGGCAGATAGCTGATGTTTACTCAGCCACCGAGTGCCAACAACATTGGCAACAACGGCTAAAGGCTGGTGGCAACTGACTGTTGGCACCTTAAAAGCACCTGCTGGGGCACCATTGATGACCGCAGATGTTGACATGTATGTATACAACATATATGAAGGAGTGAGGGCCAGCCAAAAAGGGCGGGCAAAGAAATTGGGATGGCTGGAGTGGGGTGGGGTCAACCATAGAAGTGGAGTAGATTTACCTGTCAATCACTGTGGTTTACCACATTTGGTTGCATTTTTTCATGGAATCATGCAGGCCTCCAGGCGACCTGAATTCGGGGGTGAGCAAATCCCCGGGCAGCTCCGAAAAATGGGAAAAGGGGGTGGGGGGCGGGGGGCGGGGCTGGGGCAAAATGGGACACAATAGGTGAAAATGTGGGATGTGAGAAATGATGTGTTAAATTGTGCTAAATAAGGGGATTGGAGAAACGTAAAATACACGTGCGGGAGGGGTGGGTGGTTGATGAAGATGGATGACAGTCAGTGAGCATGCACAAGAGCCTTGGTATGGTTGAAGGGATTTGACAAGAAATCCTTATGATCATGATTGGAGGACCAAATGCACTGTACCCAAAGACACAATTACTCTTTGGGCACCGAAACATGTTGACCTCCTGGCGGTTGCGCAGGAACAAATCGACTGAAGCAGCACGGTACAACTGCCTTGCTTCATTCTGAGCCACCCATCGGTCTGCAGGCGCTTCCAAGCAGAAAATGACTCGTGCATGTCACAAGAGGTATATGAGATGGCCAAACTGCAACGTGAAATGGCATACTGTGTGGCACCCCCGCAACCACCACATGCGGATGTCAGACTGAGGTGTTTCAGGGGGACACTGTCATGATACACTCTCAGCTGTGGTCCAACTCATCCCATACACCACACCACAAGTATTAGAACAGAGAGGGGGGGGTCCAGGACCCAAAGTGTGCGTACCAAAAGTGGCCCTAATCATTTTTCCTCCAGTGAATTTCAGCGACTGCAAGAACTGAATCTGGGGAGGGGCGGGGGGGGGGGGAGGTTCCAGGGGGAGGCCTCAAAAGGTCAGGTGTTGTGCACCCGCCACTATGCTCCAGCTGCACGTGCCTTTGCACGCCTTCACCGCATCTCAGTTCGCAACGGTGCAACGCATTGGTCTGCCACGCTTGGAACCCCGTTGACCCCCTGTCGGCGCTCAACGTGACCCCTTCCAACAGCCCTTCGATTTCTTTGATAATTGTGCATCTGCTTCCCAGCCCAGGTAGACAACTTCTTGCTTTGACATGAAGAGCCTGCCCTCATGAGGTAAAAAGGGAGGAAGAGGGTCAAAAAGGTCAACAAATGCAGCTTGCAACACGAACACAGTTTTGAAGCACACGAGCCACCAAACGACAACTTCAAATGGGCAGAAATGCTTGATTTCTTGTATGAAACCCCAAATCGTCATCCTCCAACGAAAACGGACCTTCAAAACCAGGATCTTGTGATGGACACCCGGGTACATCCGGGGCAAAAGGCTGTTGCACAGCATCCGCAGTGGAAAAAAAAAAGGGGGAAATGCAAGGAATTCGAGGGAATCCGGAAAATGGGGTGACTTGGAACGTGAGGCATGCCTCCACACGTCAGCGTCTCCACATTGTTCCTGTTGCTGGCCCGGGGTCAGTTTCACGTGCACCTTCCCCCCCGCGTCCCCGATCAGGCCTTGGTGGATTGCAGCCTTGCAGATGCTGGAGTCGTGCATGTAAGGGCCCGGTCCCCAGTGTGGTAGGCGAACGCCAGGCCCGCATGCCCCTAGCACGGCGGGCGCGCCGCGGGCCCATCGCCAGGGCACTGGGCCGGGCTGGTGCCGGCCGTCGGCGTCAGCCTGCGGCGCCGCAGCCTCCAGCCCGGCTGCCGCGCGCTCGGGGCCCAGGACCCGGCGGGTGGGGTTGGAGGCCGGGTGAGGTAGCCGCTGAGTTGCCAAAGCGGTAGGGTTCGCTTACTGTTTGTTTTTTTTTGGCTCAGACCAACATGAGCTGGCGTAGCCTGCTCATCATATGGTACTCGAGATAACCTCTCGGAATCAAGGTTCAGAGCTGTCCGGTGCTACGAAGACCCCACAATGTCAGTGGTAGCGGATCTGACACGCAGTGAGGATTAGCTGAGCGGTAGGGTTCGGTTACTGTCGGTTACAAAATGCCATTGAAGCTGGCAGTTGCTGTCAGGAAGAGAGTGACTGGACCATAGACTGGGGGCCCTGCCTAATGGGCGCCTGATGGGCACCTCGGGGGCGGATAAAGGGCGCACCATGGGCTCTTAGAGGGCGCCTATTAGGCGCATAATGGGCGTGGGGTGTGTGTGGCGGGGGTTAACCCCCCCCCCCCGTACGGTGACGTATGAGCTGTCACGTGTGACGTGTTGTTGGAGACGGTGTCAAGATAACAGGCAACACATGCAGGTCACAAGAGAGAAAGAAACGCCCGTCAAGAGCCGAGAATGGCCCTGGGTGCCTTCCTGCAAACAGATCTGTCTGGAAGTGGACAGTGCGCAGGGCCTGTTTGTGGGAGAAGGGGGCAACAGGATCCACAAGTTCGGAACAAGAACCGAGTCAGACCACGGCCAGAAACGCGGGCAACGACCATCCAGACAGCCTGTGCCGCAGATGAGATACGCTGTGGGAAGCAGCACCGCCACCGCCGACGCCAGCCCCCCCCCCCCCCCCTCCCCCTCCAATGCATCCCTGATTCCCACGGACGGCTGTTGATGAGGGACTGACGGCGGTTGGTCGATCGACTGCCGGAACGCACTTCGGGATCCGAGCGCCCCGAAACGAATGACCGACGGCGGGTGTCGGGAGGGGATTGCAGTTGGAGGGCAACGGATGGCGGTCCGAGGGTGTGAGGCAGCCCACAGCATCTGGCAGGCACCACGAAGACCGTCCACGGCCCCGCAAGAGAGCGAGCGGACGCCGCTCACCAGAAGGCGTAGGGAACAGCCAGAGCACGAGCGATTCGAGTGAACAACGCAAAGCGTCCTCAGCCTTGGGGTTGGAGGCCGCTGAGTTGCGGCCCGCGATTGCGTCGTATCACACGGTCGACACATCCGGCCTCTCCATCCGGCGAGTCTCTGTGGCAGGAAGGCACATCATGCAATCACGCAGAGTTGGGGTTGCGGGCGGTCTTATCTCCCGCGGTGCCACGTGCCCGGCACTTGCACACGGTGCCCTGAGTGAGAGCTCGCCAGGCACAACGGAATCGCTGCTGCGATTGTTGCGCGACGACAAACACCCGCACGCGCGTCAGAAGAAGCAACGGTCGTCGGATTTGCATCCGAGGGCCTGAGAATGTGTGCGCCAAGTGTAGGAGCCCCGGTTCGGCAGCCTCTGCATCGCCCAACAGCACCGGCAAGTGCATGAAAACCGCCCCTCGCGCCCCTCGAGGGAGGCCATGGGGCAGCGTAGCGTAGGTCTCGTTGGCCAGTTCAGTGAGCTCTACAAAGTCCCCGTGCTGCGCCCGCTCCGCCTCCAGCTGCGCCCGGAGGTGGGCCGGGAACCGGCCGAGGAAGCAGTGGCACGCCACACGCGGCGGTGGCGCCGTCGCAGCCGTCCAGGGCGGGAAGAAAATTGCTCTGCGGGGGGGGGGGGGGGGGGTGACACGGAGGCCCATTTTCCCAACCCCCCGCCCCCCCTCCTTGGCCGCCGTGACGGGAGGGGGGGTTCAGGGCGGGGGTGCCCGACCTGCCGGTCCGGGGCGGGGGGGGGGCAACCCAACATCTATGGCTCAAAATGATACCCACGTCGCGCTGATCATTTTGACTACTCAAATGTGGGGGGGGGGGGTTATTGGTGGAAAAAAATTTTTCGGGCCAAAATTTTGTGTTCCTGCGCCTTCGGCGCCAACATCCGTTCTTACACAAAACAAAGGGCCCGACACAGAACCCCATTTCTCCAACCCCCCCCCCCCCCTTCGGCGGGCGTCCATGTCACCCCCCCCCCCCCCCCCCGCAGAGCAATTTTCAGGTCGCCCAGGCCCCGCGGGCGGCGTCGCGCAGGGTGCCGTTGGCCGGGCCGGACATGGCCGCAACGAACAGTGTCACTGCATCCCCTCAAGACTCGGGCGCTGCACCTTTGGTAAGGACTCAGAAGCCGGGGTCCTGGTGCAGCATGCTCTCCAGCATCTTCTCCTTCCAGTCCTCAAAGACTCGCACCGCGAGCTCCTCCATCATCGACCCGTTCAAGCCGTCCGACCGGAACTGCGCCAGGAACTCCTCCTTATCCAGCGCGAAGAAGTCGAAGTTCTTGTCCTCCTGGTAGTACTTGCGCAGCGCGATGTACACCTGCGCTGACACGCGGGTGCTGACGTGCTGGTGCCGGTCGGTGGCTTTGTACGCCCGCCACTGCCTGGCGGCGGCCCAGAGGTACGGGGGGATGATGAAGGTGTTGCACATGAATATGCACACCATCGTGTGGTGCTTGCCCATCACCTGCAGCAGCGTCATGACGTGTCGCTACCACCTTTTCTGGCTTCGCCAAGAACCAGGCAAGCATGGGACGTCTGTATTCTATACCTTCTGCGAGTCTCAGGCTTCGCCCTGTCCTGTCACAACCTGCGTGTCTTCCCTGACTTCGCACCAGCGTGTGTCACCGTACGGGGGAATGTCATAATGTTCAGCCACAGTCACGCTCCTGGGGTCTCAGTCTGCAAATGTATGGTGCTCTTGTAGAGGCTCTCTGGCCCTCCGGAAAAACATCTTCAAAGACACATTCCACTATGGACTTGAAGAAAGCTACAAAGGGGGGGGGGGATTTTGGTGGGCAGTAAATTTGGCGTGGGAAATTTGGCATTTCAGTTTGGCTGCCAAATTTCCCACGCAAAATCCAGGGGCTTGCGCCAAATTTCCCACAGCCAATTCGCCTTTGAGTTTGGGACAAATTTTGTCTGATGTCTACCGTCAACTGTCTAGCCCCCCTCTCCTTGCTCTCGGCTCTTCCCCTCTTTTTTCCAATGAACCGGGGGCCTGTACTCAAAATGGGTGACGTCAGGCAGGGGAAACGGTGAGCCTTGCCCGAAGGCACGGCGTGCCCCCTGCGTTGCATTTCTCATGGCGCGTCCGCAGGTCGATGCGCTCCCCATGTCCACGGGAGTGCGGAACGAGAAGCGGTTGGCGGTGCTGGGCTGCGGCAGGAGGTCCCGCAAGGCATGCCCTTCAAGCCTCTCTCCTTGCTCTCGGCTCTTCCCCTCTTTTTTCCAACTTTTTGTTCCTATTTTGTCGTGCATCCCTCGCATTTTCGATGCCTTTTTCATCGTGAAGGAAAGACAGGCCTTGTTCTGCTCTGACCAACTGTCGCGTTTCTTTATCATGACTCTGGCTTCGCTCCGAGGCTGGTGACCATGGGAGGGCCAGTCAGAGGGCAAGGTGAGATATGTGCCCGTGGGGTGGGGCAAAATGGCCCTGCAGGCCACCCCCAAAGTCATGCACTTTGCGGTTGGGGCTTCGTCACGGTGACTTCCTGAACGGGCGAATTAAGACGACAACAGAAGCACAGAACTCAGGCCCTGCCTCCATCCTTACCTCCTTTGTTATAGAGGCCCCCAATAGGCCCCCTAATAGGCCCCCCCAATAGGCCCCCCCAAAAGGCCCCCCCAATAGGCCCCCCAAAAGGCCCCCCAATAGGCCCCCCCAATAGGCCCCCCAATAGGCCCCCCAATAGCCCCCCCCCCAATAGGCCCCCCAATAGGCCCCCCAATAGGCCCCCCCAATAGGCCCCCCAATAGGCCCCCCAATAGGCCCCCCTATAGGCCCCCCAATAGCCCCCCCCCAATAGGCCCCCCAATAGGCCCCCCAATAGGCCCCCCAACAGCCCCCCCCCAATAGGCCCCCCAATAGGCCCCCCAATAGGCCCCCCAATAGGCCCCCTAATAGGCCCCTAATAGGCCCCCTGATAGGCGCCCTAGGGCTATAAGCCGCCGCAGAATGAGTGAATGAATGAAAGGACCTGCAGCAGCCAGGCCACGAGGCCTGCGTACATCGTGAGGAACCCCGCCAGGAACAGCAGGTGGGGCACGGCCTCCACCCCGCGGCCGGCGCGGCGCGCGAAGTAGTTGAACTCGAAGTCGTTCGGGATGTGGGTGCAGGCCATGATCAGCGTCACGTACCCGAGCGTCGAGAAGAGGTACGCGAAGGCGGACACGCACCAGATCATGGCGTACCACTCGTGGAACACCGTCAGCCAGTAGTCGCTGACGTCGGGAGGGGCTTTGGTCTCCGAGAAGAGCCCCTGCATCGCGAAGCCGGCGCAGAGGCCGGACACCACCGCCATGTTCATCCACATGCTCACCTTGGCCTCCCGCTTCTTCCCGCGGCTCTTGCCCTCCAGGATGGCGTCGTCGAGGGCGGAGGCGGACGGGTCTGCTTCGGCGTAGGCGGTGCTGAGGCTACGGAAGTAGCCGGTTTGGTGACTGCGGAACCGTATCCATGACTCGGGCCGCGTGGGCACCGAGGAAGGACGGATCCCCGAGTGCCCGCGGGTGAAGGAAAGGTTGCGGCCGAAGGAAAGGCTTCGGTCGAAGGAAACGTTTGGCATATGGGGAGGCTGGAGAAGGAGGGGCACAGGGGCAGTGAGTCCCGGACGTCATGCCCTTGGGAATGGCTGCATGGGAGGCCTGCTGGCATCAGGGACTGCGGGGGCGGTTCATGGCAATGGCGAGCAGCGGGTCAGAGTTCCACTGCCCCCCATCCCCCCCCCCCAAATGGCACAATTCCTCCCCCCACTCCCACAGACAAAAATGGATCGCTGGACAAAAGACTTGGTGCTGGATACCAGGGGTGGGGGGAAAAAGGTTTGGGCTGGCTCCCGTGATGGGAGGCCCAGACGGGCCCACAGGGGAGGGCCGCATGCAGGTCAACGAAGTGCTCCACGCACGTCCTGGTATGCATATGCAGCAATGTTCGGCAGTTCCACTGAGAAGGCAAACATCGGCTCATGTACAGACAGGCATTCGAGTTTGCCGATTTACCCTTATGGGGCCGTGTTTTGTCGGCCAAGACCGCTAGCTTGCATCGTACAGTACATGTGGGGATGAGCTCCGCTGTTCCACAAACAGGCTTGCATGATGCTGGCACTCACTCGGCCAACCTGCCCATGGCGCCATGGATTCCTGGAGTACTTGGGTTAAGCAAGTGTGTGTCTGAGGGTGGTGTGTTGTTATGAAGCCCATTACCTTCTTTTCTTGGTAGAGCTGACATCGGTACTAATTTCATCTTCTGAGGAGAGATAAGCGTGAAAGAGCATGCTTTCGGATAGGTAGTCAGGGCCCTGATCGGGCTCATCCAGCGCCTGTATGATGGCACACATGATGCACCACTGATCAATGGCAGGGCGCCCTATCGGTATGCCCGGGAGAGGGGGCTGTGGCAGGGGTGCCCTCTCTCGCGTCTGTTGTTCAACATTTACCTAAATGCCCTCCTGTGTGTACTTTCAGCACACGGTTCCGGCACCAGAAGGGATTTTATTCTCGCTTCATGCATTTATTGATGACATATTGGTGTGTAGTGAGAGTCAGGGCTACATTAACCAGACGCTTGATTTTTCGATGATCCAGGCACCCCCAGGCCTCTAGGTCGGACCAAAATAATGTGTGTTCCCTGTTTGGCAACCAGTGCAGGATGCCTTGATTCGTATGATGCACTGGGAATCCCCGGTGTGGCGGCTGGGGGCAGACTCAGTTAATTCTTGTGGATGTAGAAATGGCGGGGCCGCCAGCGAGTGGGGGCATTCAGGGTGGGGAAAGTAAGAATGGACAGGCAGATTGGCACAATAGTTACCTATTTCTTTAACCTCGGCTGTGCCATCAAAGAAACGTGTTGTCGTGGCCTTGGGGCTGGGTTGTTGCACCACACCCTTGCAGAACCCTAGTTTTTTGTATTTCACAAACACCGCTTCACCGGGTTTCAGCTGGTCATGTGGTGCGTGCTTCCACGGGCCCGCCAAATGAAACGCCAAGCCCAAGGCATGGGCCGCATCAACAGCTTGGTCTTGCAAGTGGTTGGACTGGGTAGATTTCGGAAGGGGCTGAGCATGAGTCGGCGGACACCAACCGTGTCTGGAGGGCCCTGGTACCGCAGATAGCGTGTGCACGCATTGACAGTTTTAAAATTTACCGCAGTGGGCATGTGATTCAAACCCCGTCCCCCTTGGGCCCTGGAGGCATACCGGTCTTTCGGGGAGACGCATGGGATGATCTTGGACCCTGCGAGAGCATGCCAGATCTTTTTTTGGAACAAGGCCAGGCCGGACTGGGGCAACGTGTGCGCAATAAGCCGATACGCAGTGTCCGGCATCAGTAGCATATTGCAGCGGCGAATGCGCTGCACTCAGAGAGCGTGAGGGGGAGTTGGGACAGGCGGGCAAAATATGCATTATTCATTTCAGACAGAATCATCTCTTTGATACCTGGGGCCTCCTGTGAAGTGAACAAATACACTCCTAAATGTTGGAACATGGTGCGGGGGAGGCCTGTGACGGCGTCCCTGGTAGAGAAACTGGAGGTGCGGCACGCGCAGGAAGGACGACAATGCCCCTTCCCATGTCGTGTTCCTCTCGTTCTGTAGTGGGGAGCCATGCAACAGCCCCCGCACCGTGTCAACGACCTGTAGGTTGGTTGTCAATTAGCCCCTGCACTGGGCGCTGTGGAAACTCCCTCTGTGCCCATCGGAGGGCCATCAGGGCGCCCCAAAATCCTGCCCCCGACCACCCCACCCTTGATTTCCAGGCAACTCTGTTGGAGACTGTTACACCGTGTGGGCTTGGCATGCACTGGTATATGATAGATCACCCCCCTGTTGGGCACCTTTGCGTTCCATGGCCTGCCGCTTCTCCATACGCTCTGTGTGCGCACATTCACCTCTGCCCTGAATTGGCATGATCAAAATGACATCAAGCTCCCGGAGAGCTTTGATTTTTTTTTTTTTTTTTTGACTGACTCCAGAAGTTCAAAGAGTACTCAAGACTGTGCTTGGGAAAGTGGGCGTCTCCAGCATATGATACAGTGGATCCCCGCAAAGCGGGGCACATGGCAAAGACCCAGAGTTCACATGCGTATAACAGAGGGCTCTCTGTTGCGGTAGGCAAAACCGCCACGCCATATGGCAAGCCTATAATGCGTAAGATTTAAGGGGGTTAAACATGCTGCATCACGTGTGTGCCATTCCCCACAGGTCTTCAAGAGTGACAAGCTTTCGTCGCTTTGTAGGGGCCATGTCTGGTGGCGGGCGTTGGCCCAGGATGCCGGGTCTTGTGCGGCAGTGGCGTTTAGGTAGAGGGGGCTCCACCCAGTGGGCCGCGCGCTCGGATGCCCACAACTGGCTCATCACCGAAAAGAGTTGGACCCTTCGGTCATGCCGCTGGTAGTGCTGGTCTGCGGAGGTGGTCCACACTCTAGCACGCCGCAGGAGGGTGTGCCAGTGCCGTGATTGCCGCACCAGGTCCTCCAGCATGTCGCGGTATGAAACCATCAGTGAGGCCCCGAGAACGGCACGTTGATGCAGAAACCAAGGCTGGGCCAGATACTGCATTGCCGAAGCTACGTGTTGCGCCCCTGGGTCCGCGGCAGTGGGACAGAGGCACTGGTCGAGATATTTTACCGCCCATGACCTGGTGTAGTACGATTGCGGCCGGTCCCATGTGCGCGCAGCTCTACGGTGGGACGTCTCTTGAGAGGCGCGGCCATCCTGCCGCTGTGTTCTCTCCCGGGGCCCTGTATACCCTACTTGATTGCGGAGGATAGAGTCCGTGGGGTTCGGTCGTACAGCTCGTGAGCGCAGCTTTGTGTACCATGCCGACACCGCCGTGGAGGGCGTGGGCGGCACCTGTGGGTCACGGGGGGGCATGGTGAGTTGGCCGCGCAGTTGGCATACGCCATGTAGGGCGTGGTACTGGTGCCAGGCCACACGCTCCCTGAGGTCTACCCGCATTGTTCGGGGGATGTGGTCCCATAGGGACTGTGGTATGCGAAGGCAGGCAACATGGTGTAGGTCTGCCGCTGACGCCCTGTTCCACCATTCCGTCACCGTATCTTGCCATGGTCCCCAGGTGCTAAGCCACATGTTGCGAAATGCGACTTTCCAACGCATGCAGTGGGTGAGCCGTTTGTGGACAGTGGTACCGTGGTGGAGGGGACATATGGGGCATTTGGGGTTGGTATGGTCCCACGGCGCGCCCGTCCCATCCCATCGTACCTGACCCCAAAGCCATTTAACCCAGAGCATACGTCGGTCCCCGCGCACCGGCAGCCAAGATACCCAGTGTGCACCGTCGAAAGTGACAACGCGCCTCCGTTGGAGGATCCATTTCCGCGCCGGAGTGGGGGCGGGCCCGCCGCACATTGCAATTTCTTCGGGGCGCTGGGGGTCGTAATCCGGCACGGGTAGGCGCGTGGCCATCTTGGCGAGCAGGTCTACTTCCCCATTGCGTCGAATTTGTTCGCGTTCCTGCGCGTTACGGGCCTCCGTCTCAAGGCGGTGGCTGGGGATCCACTCCGCGGCGACGCGTTTGTGCTGCACTTGGTCACACACTTTGTGGCGGATGTCAGCGTCAGAACATTCGTGCGTGGGTCGGCGGTGTGCGCATTTTGTGACGGCCATGTTGTCGATGTATTGAGTGTCACCGTCAGATGCAATGGCCGCGCCGATGGCTGCTCCGTACATTTCAGCCCTGTAGGACTGCTGTGGGCCCGCCACCCGGGCGAGGATGCGAAGAGGCCCTTTTGTTACTGCTGCGCCCGCCGCTTGGTATTCCGAGCCCGCAATCTGAACTGTTTGAAGGCTGCCATCGGAGTATAGGGACGTTCCGGTTGGCGGTTGCTTGTTTGAGTAGCACGCTATGCCCGCGATGTTGACAGGGTGGTATCCCGCAGGTACCGTGCCTGCCGAGGGGTCTTCGTGGTACCGGTGTGGGGCAATGTAGTGGCGCGTGTGGAGGGCATCCCCCACCTGCTCCTTGCGGGCAGACAAGAGGACGCCGTCATCGGAGCTTTCACTGTCGATGAGGTTGGGTCCCCCGGCCGGCCGCGGCGGTAGTGCTATGTGGAGTGCAGTGCGAGCACCTAGCTGGGTGAGTATAGCCAAGTAGTTGCGAATAGGCACCGCTCGGGAGGGCAATTCTTTGCTAAGGTTGCAGCCAATGGATCCCGGACGTGAACGTAACGTGTTCTGTACCATTGTGGTGAAGCGTGCCCTGTGGGCCCAGAACACTTGGTGCAACCCCATTCCGCCCAGTCGGTGAGGAGAAGTGACATGGGGGACGTTGTATGATTTGTGAACGTCGACCTTATTGAGTTCCATGCCCTCCGCCATAAGCACAAACCGCAAGCACATGGAGTCCATGGCTTTGAACATTGAGTCGTTGGGGAGAAACAAGGTGCGGTACGTCCACCGTGGGAGACACATGGGATGATCTTGGACCCTGCGAGAGCATGCCAGATCTTTTTTTGGAACAAGGCCAGGCCGGACTGGGGCAACGTGTGCGCAATAAGCCGATACGCAGTGTCCGGCATCAGTAGCATATTGCAGCGGCGAATGCGCTGCACTCAGAGAGCGTGAGGGGGAGTTGGGACAGGCGGGCAAAATATGCATTATTCATTTCAGACAGAATCATCTCTTTGATACCTGGGGCCTCCTGTGAAGTGAACAAATACACTCCTAAATGTTGGAACATGGTGCGGGGGAGGCCTGTGACGGCGTCCCTGGTAGAGAAACTGGAGGTGCGGCACGCGCAGGAAGGACGACAATGCCCCTTCCCATGTCGTGTTCCTCTCGTTCTGTAGTGGGGAGCCATGCAACAGCCCCCGCACCGTGTCAACGACCTGTAGGTTGGTTGTCAATTAGCCCCTGCACTGGGCGCTGTGGAAACTCCCTCTGTGCCCATCGGAGGGCCATCAGGGCGCCCCAAAATCCTGCCCCCGACCACCCCACCCTTGATTTCCAGGCAACTCTGTTGGAGACTGTTACACCGTGTGGGCTTGGCATGCACTGGTGTATGATAGATCACCCCCCTGTTGGGCACCTTTGCGTTCCATGGCCTGCCGCTTCTCCATACGCTCTGTGTGCGCACATTCACCTCTGCCCTGAATTGGCATGATCAAAATGACATCAAGCTCCCGGAGAGCTTTGATTTTTACTCACACTCATCCTGGTTTGCAGGGTTGCCCTTTAAGTTTGCCTCTGGCAATTACTTTGTCGCCCCATACTTCCCACCAAACAACCTGAGTCACTTTGTTTGCCCCAGGTGCTCCTCTGAGCATCCTTTGCATCCATTGTCATGCATTGCATTCTGCCCACACCTTGACCACCTGCTTGGTGAACTGGTGAATGTGTGGCTAGCCCTGCAGTGCGCAGTGGTGACCCATTGGTGGCACACACTAGCGACATTGGCTGACAAGCGCAACTACGTGAGCACGCTAATCCCGCTGTCGCTGTGGGACGCACTGTGCATACCGGGGCCATGAGGCAACGGATACTGGGCTCGCATACGCCCCCGTGTCACAGGCGCATGGTCATCACCACACAGTTCAGTGTTTTGCCTTGCTGCACTGCTGCGCAGACCAGTTCTGTACCACTCCAGGTGGCTTTGATCATGCTTTGGCCTTGGCCATCAGTACATCTGGGTCAGCTCACACCCACCACCCTCCCACAGCGCCGGTTTGTCTCTAACCCTCGCTCTGCGGGTCTCTCTCACTCTCTGGCCTTTCGCTCTGTGGGCTTCTCTCTCTCTCTCTCTCTCTCTCTCTCTCTCTCTCTCTCTCTCTCTCTCTCTCTCTCTCTGTGTCTCGCCCACTCTCTCTCTCTGTGTCTCGCCCTCTATCTCTCTCTCTCTCTCTCTCTCTCTCTCTGTGTCTCGCCCTCTTCACCCCCCCAAGGGGTATTTCTTCCTTTTCACTCTCCCCACCCATTCTCTCTGTCCCTCTCTCCCCAGAGTCTCTGCCTCATCGTGCATACCGGGGGGGGGGGGGGGGGGGTTGCTGGCCCCTCCCAACACATGAGCTTCGTGGCTGAGGCCATGAAAAGCCGCAGAGCACCGCTAGCATAGGCCCTGTATTCAGTGGACAGTGGCTGCCGGCGAACCCACTGCCTTTTGATCCCATTAGCCATGCGTGGCCCACCTCTATCAACCATTGGCCCATTGCGCATGGGCTCTACAGCACCTCGTCGCCGGGGCCGCATGTACCGCGGCCACAGCCCCCCTATGCCCACCGTCACTTTTGCGCGACAGGGCAAAGCCAAAACTGCCCAAGCCGAAGAAACCACCAACCCCCCCCCCTACAAGTACTCGTTCGCAGGGAAAGGGGCATGCCACGAAGGGGCCAAGGAGGGCACGGTCGCCCCCCGCATTGCCCTGCCCGACCAAGGTGCCGCGAATCCATTCCCCGCCGGCAATGGCGACATCTAGCCCAGCGAGGGTAGCAAAACAGCCGGGGACACAGACAGCCCAACGATCACCGTCTCCGCGGCAGCAACACAGACTGCCCCTCTCCTTTTCGCGCCCGGCTCCAAGCGTGGCGCCACCGGCACTACCTCGGCGCCAGAGGGTGGCACCCAACCGCAACATTCCGACCATGCTGCGGGTGCAGGTACCACAGTACTGGGGTCCGGACCGCCACCCCCCCCCCCCCCCCGGCAGAGCACCGCCGGACGACTAGCTCAGCCAATTGTGGCAGGACCAAGACCTGTTTGCACCATACTCTAACATTTGATTCACCCATCTTCGTCTGGCTGCGGGCTCCTCCTGAGTTGGAACGGCCTTGCACCCGCACTGTGCACATTTGCACGCAACACCACGGGTTGAGGGAGGGGAGAACCACTACAGCTTAGTGAGCTTAGTGTGAGGGAAATCAGGCCCCACCACACCCATGAGGCCCTTGGCCGGGGTGAACGTGATGGGTGGACGACGTCACGTTGTGATTCCCACTCTTGTACATATTATGGCCTACCTATGATATGGTTAAACCCCAGCTTGAGTTGTTGACAGGACAATTTGAGCAGGAATTTAGATTGTGCCCCCTAACGGGCCCCCCAATAGGCCGCCCTATAGGCCCCCAAATAGGCCCCCTAATAGGCCCCCTTTAAGGCCCCCCAATTGGCCCCTTGATAGGACCTCCAATAGGCCCCCTAATAGGCCCCCTAATGAATCCCCTAATAGGCCGCCTAATAGGCCCCCCAATAGGCCCCCTAATAGGCCTCCTAATAGGCCCCCCGATAGTCCCCGTAAAGGGCCCCCCAATAGCTCCCTGATAGGCCCCTCAAAAGGGCCCCACATAGGCCCCCCAATAGGCCCCCGGATAGGCCTCCTAATAGGCCCCGTAATCGGCCCCCTAATAGCCCTCTAACAGACCCTCTAATAGACCCCCAATAGGCCCCCTCATAGGCCCCCATAGTGCCCCCAACAAACCTCTGAATAGGCCCTGCAATAGGCCCCCCCAACAGATCCCCTAATAGGCCCCTTAATAGGCCCTCCAATAGGCCCCCAATAGGCCCCCCAATTGGGCCCCTAATAGGACCTACAATAGGCCTCCAAACAGACCCCCTAACAGGCCCCCAATAGGCCCCCCAATTGGCCGCCTAATAGGCCCCCCAATAGGCCCTCTAATAGGCTCCCCAATAGGCCCCAAATGGGCCCCCTAATAGGCCTTCCTATAGGCCCCCTGATAGGCCTTCTAAAGGGCCCCCTAATAGCACGCTAAAAGGCCCCCTAATAGGCCCCCCAATAGGCCCCCAAATGCTTGTCTTGAAGTTCCGCTTCCCCTGTCGGGAGTAGGGATATGCCCAGGTACAGCACGGAGGGCGCTGCACAGAAGCTCACCCACGGAAGTGGCAGGTCAGGGCGAAGACGTAGTGTGGTTGGTAGTGGTAGAGTAGCTTCATTTCTGGACATTGAGCTCCATGCCCATGTGCCGTAAATAGTCGGCAACAAGACCTGCTAACTCGGTGAACCGCCTGAGATCGTGGGCGACGAGCAGGATGTCGTCGCAATAGGCTTGCACCAGGGCCCGCGTCGCGCATCCTAGATCGTCATTGCCTCCTGACCTAGCATCCAGCTCTCTAAGCATGGGTTCAAGCAGCAGTGCAAAGAGGACGGCACTTTCTGCACTCCCCTGCCGGAGGCCACGCCGCAGGACCACGGGTGCAGTAAGCCCGTGTGCCGTGACTATCCGTACCGAGGACTCGCAGCCGAGCTTCGGGAACAGAGCTATGATACTCTCTGGCACCCCCATGTGCCAGGGGAGGTACGCCAATGCCCCATGTGGAGCTGTGTCAAACGCCTTTGACACGTCAAACGACATGACGTAGTTCCACCCCCTGAAGTGCTTGAGTTGTTGCTGGGCCAGATATATGGGTGCTGCTGGCGTTGCTCCAGGCATGGCCCCAAACTGGATATCACAGGACATGCCTTTTCGCCTAAGGACGGTTGTGAATCTTTCCATCAGGGGGGTCATCAGCATGCACATGTCCCGTTGCCCCAGGGCAATCGGGCGGTAGGCATCTAGGTAGCCTTTCAGCGCCGTTTTAGGGAGAAGCCAGACAAGGGCTTCCATCCACGTGTCCGGGGGATCTGCCCCCCGTAGAATGGCCTGGAATGCCATGACCAGAACTTTCTGTAGGGGCCGGGGGAGTGCATGAATCAGGGCGGCCGTGACCCTATTGGAACCCGGAGCCTTGCCCGCGGCCATGGTCTCCTTGACAGTCCGGTCCATATCATCCTGCATGTAGGTGAGCACTTCCTCCCAATCTTCCGCCGTGCCCCGGGGAACATGTTTCTTGACTAGCTCTGCGAAGTAGGGAAGATATAGTTCCTTGGGGGTATATAGGGTGTGCCTCAACGAGTGGACTTCCGCAAGTACTCCCTCGGAGTCCGCGATCACCTTCTCCGCCCGGTCTCTTGTGCAAACGCACCACAAGGCAGAGGGCGAGTACGACATCACCCGTAGGGCCCCTCTAAGCGCTTCCCATCGTAGTTTGATGTCCGGTGCTGCGCGCTGCCAGAAGTCCTTTATCGAGGACTTTCTTGTGTCTGCGAGCTTCTGTCGGAGGTCAGCCACGTGCTGCTCCAGGCGTCTGGTGTGTTTGTCGATTTCCTCCTGTAGAGCTTCCATTGTCGCTGGGCAGAAATCCTTGTCGTACTTGCGGAGCTCCTGCACAATACGCTGGGCTTCCATAGATCGCACGCCCCTTATGCGGGCATCATTACCCCAAAGTGCTGCCGCTCTCTCCGCTAAGGCTGTATAGTTGGCCATGGCAAGGGTGACGTCTTTGGCGAGGTGGCTGGCCTGGGGATGGTCCGCTTGGCGCTGAGGGGGTCGTCTGGTGCCGACTGTGTCAGCCATCCTGTCGCGGAACTCCTCCAGGTAGCGGAATACCGCTGTCACCTGCTGCTGAGTGAGGGTATCCTCAGGGCTAAAACCAAGGCAAGGCCGAAGTTTAGCATCTTGCAGGGTGGCTTGCATGTGCTGTGCAGCCACCTCCGTGACCTGAGGGGAAATGGGGTCGAATTCACACAGCCGCTCCACCATGTGGGTGAAGGGTACCCTAGCGTCCATCCCCGGGGCGTTGACGGCCATGGGTACCGAGACTAGCACAGGCGCATGGTCGGAGCCAAGCAGGCCGCGAGCCGCACTAGGGCAAACACAAAGGTCTTCTTTGGATGCCCATGCCAGGAGGGGCCCGTTCATGAGGAAAGAGTCCAAACGATGCGCTCCTCGTGACGGGCCTTGGTCAAGCTCCTCCTCTCTACCTAGTTGCATGAAGCCTTCTGCCAGCCACACATCCATGAATTGCTGCGTTGTGGCATGTCCTAGGCGATCCATCCATAGGTTAAAATCCCCCCCCACGAGAACGGGATGGGCGCCCGCTCGGCTTTTCGCCGCCACAAACATGATGATCTCCGACCAGAATGCCTTCTTCTTGGTCCACGAGTTGTCTCCAAATCTTGGACCGTGGATGTTCACCAGAGTGATGGAGCCCTCGCCTGATCCCACCTCTATCGCCATTGCTTGCCCCGGCACTATATCATACACCGCCAGGACGTCCTCGTCGGTGAAGATGGTGTTGTCGAGGGCGATGTATACGCCAGAGCCCGCCGGATTTTCGTTCGTTGGGCAGGTGCAGTGGTAGGTCAAAAACCCCAGTGACTGAAGTCTATTGGACGTGTGCTGTTGGAACGTTTCATTGAGACCAGACTCTTGAACCATAACCACAATTGCTCGCTTTTCTTTGGCGGGCCCTGCTATGAGCTCTTCCTGATCGGCAGCCCGCAAGAGCCTGCCCGCCACGCCTTGACGATGCCCACCTTCCAAGTTAAAGGTCATCACCATGCGTGTGGAATCATCGGCGAGTCAGTTGGGGGGCTCGGGTTTTACCGTGGTGTCCCCACCTCTGGAGCCGCGTGTTGCCGATCCCCGGGGGCGTGTGTCTTCTCCCCAGGAGCAGAAGCGGCTTGAGTAGGATCTGCCACACCTGTGCTGCCCGTGCGCAAAGAAGTGCTGCCCGTGCGCAATGAAGTGCTGCCCGTGTGCAATGAAGTGCTGCTTGTGTGCAAAGAAGTGCTGCCCGTGCGCAAAGAAGTGCTGCCCGTGCACAAAGAAGTGCTGCCCGTGCACAAAGACGTGCTGCCCCTGCGCAGAGAGGTGCTGCCCGTAAGTAAGTTCTTCCTGTGCACAAAGAAGTGCTGCCCGTGCACAAAGAAGTGCTGCCTGTGCGCAAAGAAGTGCTGCCCGTGCGCAATGAAGTGCTGCCCGTGCGCAAAGAAGTGCTGCCCGTGCGCAAAGAAGTGCTGCCCGTGCGCAAAGAAGTGCTGCCCGTGCGCAAAGAAGTGCTGCCCGTGCGCAAAGACGTGCTGCCCGTGCGCAATGAAGTGCTGCCTGTGCGCAAAGAAGTGCTGCCCGTGCGCAAAGACGTGTTGCCCGTGCACAGGGAAGTGCTGCCCGTAAGTAAGTTCTGCCCGTGCGCAAAGAAGTGATAATTTTCTCAACCCACTGAAAAAGCGACACCACCCTGCCTCGGCCAGCCTCAGCCCCACGCAAAGAAACCAAAATTGATCATTGTAGGATCTTGTCAGCGTTGCAGTGTTCAGCAAAGCACCAGGCCCCCCACTTGTTGAAAGATGGGCAAAGTACGCGAAAAGCACAGTCATGCAGGGTGTCCGCCTTTGGCCATAATTTGACGATGGCCGTCACCCTGGGGCATACACTCTGCAGCCCAATGTCAGCCGTCCATGCTGACTCCAGCATGGCAGCATAGCTGCCCCCACGAATGTTGTCCGTATGTCCGACATGGCTATGTAGCCCCTGGCAATTCCAAGGACCTTTAGGCGCCTGGTCAGATTCTTGGTTCTCAGTGTTCGGTTTCATGTGCCCGCACACTGACTCCAGCAAAGCGCCGTAGGCGCCTCCACACGTCCCGTAGGCGTCCGACAAAGCCGGCACTGCCACCCCCGCACGACCAAGTCGAGTTCAGCAGAACCCTTCCCACAGGCACTTTAGGTGCTAGGCCAGAATCTTAATTACCTCTGAATCAAATTGCCAAAGGCGCCGCCACCAGTCGGGTTTTCTTGCCCTGACTTGTGCCGCTCACATCGATACTGAAATCCGATGCCCACGACTCATGCAAATCCAATGATGACACCAATTCCACCGGGCGTAGACGCGCGTTGCTGATATCCGTACTGAGGGCATTGGACGAAAAGAGGAAAGACCCGCCGAGCTCTCCCCGGACAGCAACTGCCCATGCAAGGCCCTTTTGCTGGACCCCAAGCCACGTGACCATGATCCCCCTTCCTCTGTTGGCACCAGACCGCAGGTTAGCCCACAGAGGATCCCCTGTTGGCGACTCTGATCGCCGTCCTTTATCATCAGGTGTCCGGCGTTAGACAAGCCTGTGCTTACGTGCAGCATGAGCCTGGCACACACACAAACACACAAACACACGAGAGTCGTTCGGACAGGCACTGCACTAGCACAGGCGGTACGCCAGTGATGTTGTTGGGCCGAATGGTCAGAAATGGTCAGAAATGGTCAGAAATGGTCAGAAATGGTCAGAAAAGTGTGACTATAAGACGACTAGGCGCCTTTCACAGACACACATATGCGAGAGTCCATTTGTCTAGTACAGCACCACCAGGCGACAGTGCAACATCCAAGGAAGGGATACCAAGCAGATACCAAAAAAAAGTCTAATAGAACTGCGACAGACAACAGCCTTCCTTGCTGTTTCCTTTCTTCTTCTTCTTTTCATTTTGCTTTGAGTAGACATAGTCTGGGAGCCTTCGATCCCTGAGGACAGCAACTGCACCGGCAGTACGCGGCTCACCTACTTTACGGCGGCCAGTGTGACATACCTCAGGGGAGCAAGGTAAGGGGGGCACCACCCATGCAGCGCACCAAGGCGCTGTGCACACGATGTCCTGCGGCCTGGTGTGCAATTCGCGGGGGAGGGGGAGCGTATACCGCCACATGGCCATGGTGGACAAAAATGTGGCCCTCGTTGACAGCGTTCCCCTCGAGGTAGGGACTGAGGTGGAGGGACTCAAGGACACAGGCCCTTGAGTGAGGCCTTCAGCGGGGGAGGGGGGTTGCATACCGCAACATGACCACTGCGGACAAAAGTGTGGCCCTCGATGACAGCGTTCCCCTGATACAGAGGGTGCAATCCTCGAGGTAGGGAGTGAAGGGGAGGGACTCAAGGACACAGGCGGGGGGAAGAATCGGAAAAGAGGACAGGCCAAGGGGCCGGATCACGCGCTTCGCGTCGCGCAAAAATGTTTCCGTTTCGACAGGCAACTGATTTGGGTGGGATCGGCTTTCCGGCGAAAAAGGTATTCGCGTCGTGCCCACATCTTATGCGAACGATGTGAGGAGTAGCCGGCCCAGCAGCACGGCACCGGCACCGAGTACTCCGGCAGCATTGGCGATTGGTGGTGGTACGGGATGGCAAAGGGGGTGGTCAGCATACGCCACAGTGCAGTGCGCAGTTCCAACGGAGCACATGGAGCTACCCCCCCCCCCCCCGCCTTGCAACAGCTATGCAAAAGTCCCAAATTAATACTGGCCCTACGCCTACTGTAGCTTGGACAAGGCCGTAGACGCCCAGGTTCAAAAAGAGAAGATTGCATGGTGAGCTGGCGCGAGAAAGGGGGATACAATGCACAAATGTCCCCAAAATCAGAGCTAGGTGGGTTCTAGTGGGCAAACACTCACAAGAAATGCGTCCATGACCCTATATACCCCCCCCCCCCCCTTTGTAACAGCTACGCCAAAGTACGCAATTAATGCGGTCCCTACGCCTACTGTAGCTTAGACAAGGGCGTGGCTTGTGCACGACACATACAACGACCGACACACACGTGAGTGAGTGCATGGTATGAGTGCACCTTAGCCTCCGCCTAAAAACAGCGGTTCAACGCCCCCCCCCGTGCTTAGACAAGGCCGTGCTTGCGCAAGGGGGAGGGGGGGTAGGGAATACTGTTGGCAGCATTCTGGGCAGAGGGTTTGGCTCTTTTCTCTGAAGGTTTGGCAGGGGGGCTGCAACAGGGGCCCGAAGGTGTTGTTTTAAGGTTTCAATGTGACGGTTCTCTGGGGCCGCAGGCAGGTCACAAAGCGCTCCACACGTGGACGTCCTGGTATGTATTTTTTTTCTGGCTGAGACCAAGATGAGCTGGCGTAGCCTGCTTGCTTTACAGTACTCGGGATAGCCTCTCGGGATCAAGGTTCAGTGCCCAGTGCCACGATGATCCCACAGTGGCTGCGGTAGCGGATCTGACACGTAGTGAGGATTAGCTGAGTCTGAAACCAGGTTATGGAGTGGCAGACTGCCACGCCCGTAGGCTTCCCAGTGTGCGTGAGGCACAAAGACTGTAGGCTGAAAGAGACAGCGGTGTGAACAGCAACACTATGATACACTCATGTGTTCCACCTACCCATTGTTGTCCACCTTTTGGCCTGTTTTGTCAACGCCGGGGTGTTTGCAGTGTACAGCACAGAAGGGGCGCCCATGGGGTCTTTGCACATCCTGTTCACCTTGCTTGCGCTGGCACTACGCGGCCAAGTGAGTGAGGTCAGCTCATCCCTCGGCATCAAATGGTCGGTCGGCTGAACTGGATGTCCCCGCCATAGACAACACCAGCGATTGTTCTCAGCAAGTTCTCAGCAACTTCGCAATGCGTCCGGGTTTTTGCACGGCGAACGTCCCGTTGCTTCCGCCCTTGTTCTCTTGCCGTCCTTCTGTATGTACTCTCTACGTTTGCAAATCCTGTTCACCTTGCTTGCGCTGGCACAACTTGGCTACTACGTGAGTGAGGTCAGCTCATCCCTAGGGGGGGGGTGGGCTGGTGATGTATCTTATCGACACAAATGTAGACAGATGGGGAGGTATAAAAGCCATGCCACCAACCACCCCGCTCTGGGTACCCCGGTGTGACAGGGGCCATATCGCCAATCGTGTGAACAGGCACACCAAACTGCAGTCTGCAGAACACTGCCTGCAGGGATAGAGGGAGCCGCTGCCCGGTGCGCGCATTGGTGCGCACATGCCGCAGCAGGGAACAGCAAACGCCCCGGGTTTGCGGCTGGAATCCAACCTCTTTCACTCG
Organism: Eutreptiella sp. 'Long Island Sound 2002'; assembly: GCA_964036045.1. NCBI lineage: Eukaryota > Euglenozoa > Euglenophyceae > Eutreptiales > Eutreptiaceae > Eutreptiella > Eutreptiella sp. 'Long Island Sound 2002'. The sequence continues at coordinate 5,850,507 of OZ038396.1, read as the reverse complement.
AAATCACGAAATGGAGTCATCTACGGGCAACCCGGGACAAGGTATGGCCTCCGAGAGCCAAAGACGTGGGACTGCCCGTTGCTGCGTGCACCGAGACCCAATTTTGTTGCACTATGCCACTGCGCCTGTGGTGCACTGAAAGCACACCGCCATAGGACACAGCGAAGGGATTCAGGAGGAGTAAGCTCAGGCTAAGGACCTGACCCGGAGTCCTTGTCACGGCGTCCAATTCAATGGTATATACGCCTGGCTCCAAAACAGAGATCATGGGTTTAAAACTGGTTGATGACGATGTATCGCAGGACCTCAATGCAGCAGCGGTGCCACTGGCAATCACCTGTCAGTTGGGCGCCAACTGCCGTCAGCCAATCGCAGTTGCCACCTCAGGGGGATGCTGCTCCACGCGCATTTCATAGCAACATACGGCACTGGCTCCCATAGCTTGACATGCGCACTGAGGCCTGCGGCATGTCAAACACTGGGCGTCCGCCTTAGAGCGGTGGCACACGCAGAACAGGAAGCAGCACCCTCACAAGTGACAGCACCCCCCCCCCCCCACACACATCTTGCTTAACCTCACGCATTGGGGGTTGTAGCCTTCCTTCAGCACCTCCGAGGTGCGGGACGGCTCTCCACATCCCGTTTTGGGCACGGTGATTTGAGTCCTAGCCTCTTTCATTGCCCCGTTTCGCACGTGGACGTCCGACGTGGGACGTGGGAGGGAGCCTCGATCAAAGAGTCTCCGTGTCTGTCTTCTCCAACGCCTGCAGGATGTGTTCCCAAACTACCGTCAGAGAAGCAAAAGTGAAAGCAACATCAGAGCGACAGGATGCCCCAATCATCATTGTACTGAGTGCCAAAGGGCTCAGAACAGTCACAACGTATGTTTCACAATATAATATAGACCATCTTGCCACCGATGCCGGCGTGACCACCGGTCGCTAGTGGGGGCATATGGGTGTGGACCATCGGGGTACCCCGAATTGGGCTACTGTCGACGTGGCAGGGCTGGTTTTTACACTTTGACACGGCACCGGAGACAACTGCAAAAAACGGAGCGCAATCACCTCCAAGACGGCTGTTGGAGGGTGTTGGGGTAGCATACTGATGCTTTAGGTTCGGATTAGAGTTAGGTTAGTTACGCATCATCATCATCATGAAGGTCATCTTTTTTTTTTGCTCCGACTTACGCGTGCCTCGAAAGTGCTCGGTCAGACGAACCGGTTCAGTGTGGTAGGCGAAATACAACATATATTGTCCCGTGTGGAGACTGCACAACGTAAACGATGGTGGGACGTTTATTTGGACCTTGGGATCTGTCACCAGTGAATGCAGTGGGATGCGATACAGGGGTCGGTCACTCTCCCTGGTGACCTGGTGTCCTGCGGTGGCACGCAGTGTGCGCACAGTACAGTGACTATGACCATGGCTATGACATGGGAGGGGGGGGGGGGGGGGCTTGACTCTTCGGGCTATGACGCGGACTCCAACCCAACCAGACAGTGGCCAAAGGCCCCCCCGGGGGAGGGATGCGTCATAAAGGCCGAAGGAGTGTGCCGGTTGGTACTTCCGGGTGCACACCTTCTACGTGTTGTCTTGTACGCCTTCTGAGGAGGGACCCCTCCACTGGTGGATGGGGGTTTGGTGGCCCCCGCGTTGGGTTGGGGGTGAGGAGTGCACGTTCCAAAAAAAAAGAAACCTGCAAGAGGTGGGAAGACTGTTGGGCTACCTAACCGCTGGGGGGAAATTATTTTTACTGTGTGAGAGTGGGCCAATTGTCCCACTGCCCACAAGTGGTGCTGCTTCTGCCCCTTGGCGCCCCTCCCACGCCGGCGCTGGCAATGCTTCACAGCCTGGGGGGGAATGTTTGCCCGGCGCGCGCCCGGCGCGCTACCTTTCTATTGACTATCCCGACTTCAGCCCCAGATATACCCTCTGATGGAGAAGGCCCCCCCAATAGACCATGATGGACTGTGCACCTTCCCTACAAAGCACGTTGCATAATTAGGCAATAGCTGTGAATTCAACAACTCCAAATGTCATTTGTATTATTGTACTTAAGAAACGGTACTTTGCCTTTACCTTTCCCATGGATTTCGCTATGGTAATAAGTCCCCAAGCCGCAAGCGGTTTGGACGGCGTTTCTGCCTCACATCACAAGAACGAAGCGCAAACTCAGCATGGGCTACATCACCCCTGCCTTCTCAGGGGCCCAAAGTTGAGCGGAATGGCTACATCACCCCTGCTTTCTTGGGGGACCAATGGTGCCGAGAAATCAACCTAGTAAGGAGTGGATGTGGTGGAAACGAGCCAAAAATGGATGAAAATGGGTGAAACTGGGTGAGAATCCAAATATACCACATCACGAATATGAAAGAAGCATCAAAATACCCGCTGTCAAACAACAATAATGCCCATAGTATCACAAAGCATGGGGTTCTAGGACGGCTAGACGTGCAAATAGTTGCACTGCGCGCGCACTGCACTTAGTGCACCCCCTAAAAGGTCACCGGTGAGGCACGGGTCAAAAAAGATGCCCGGCGCGCTAACGCTCCCCCTTGGGGTGGGGATGGGGCACTTCTCCATGCCAAGAAAGTGGATGGAGGAACCCCCGGAGGGGGGAGGAAGTAAGGTGGCTACATAACCGCCGCTGTCTTGGGGGCCCCGATTTGGAGAGCAATACTGTGGCTGCAGGCGGCCGTCCAGCCAAGCCAGACCCCAACCTCGCCGAGCCCAGGGAGTCTGTGTGGGGGGAAGGCGGGGAGGGGGGGCAGGGCCACGCCGTCAGGGTTTGAAACAACCCGCATGACCCTGATCTCATGCCACAAAGACTCAGTTCGACTTCAACCAAACTCGAATGCTGTCTTGAGTTCGCCACTCATCAGTGGCTATCGAATGTTTCTTGGTCAGGTTGAGAGCAGCTCAAGAGCTGTGGCGAGACACAGTTTTTTTTTTTTTAACTCGTGGCCGAAGTTCCGCCAAGTATCCAACAAGAGTACACATGGCAGGTCATGGCTGTGGCGGGACACCGTACAGCGTGAAAGAGACATATGGTCAGGCGCGGTTGGAAAGGCAGTACGCGTAGCTGGAGTTGTCTTTGGAGCAATGGGCACATTGCTGGGTATGGGAGCAAACAGAGACACTCCTGGGTAAAATATGAACAATTGGTAAAACTAACTCAAGAAAACCTAATCTATACCTACGAATCTTAGACTCGGTTACTTCCACTTGACAAGAACTGCAAAAAACTAAATTTTTTCGAATTTTTTGCCTTTTATATCTACCACAAGCACATTCCCAATTTTTTATAGGACCAAAAATTCTTTCACAAAACAACCCATTTACTTCCGGTCTGAGAGTTTTATGCGCTCTGGGTGGCAGAGGTGGCGGCAGATGGCGTGGGCAGGACTAGCAGTCGGATGCACTTTGAGGAAGCGCTGTGGGTATGGAGGACAACCGATTCAGCGAGCGCATTCCCCAAAGAACCCCCCCCCCAAAAAAAAATATGTGGTGAGACATCCCACGCCATTCAACTGCTAATAGAGGCACATGTTACTCAGTGTGTGAAGTGCCCGGCCAGGGCCCGGGGGGAGTCTCAGACCCGCGGGGGCCAACCCGCCGTGACAATGCCTGCGACTGCGAGGTCAACGCGTACAGACCACTACCCCTCACCAACAGCCGCAGTGCGGGCGAAGGCCCGTGCCGGCGACGGGGGTTGAACACTGGGCAGCCAGTCGGGAACATGACCTGTCAGCAAACCCTGTCCTTGTGCCTTCCGCGGAGTCAACTGCGGCAGCCGCTCGACGAGCCCACTGCCGGACCTTCGGGGCTGGGCACGCGCTGCCTCGTCACGCCCATCGTGAGACTGGGCAGTCAATGGGCGAGGGGCCTGGCGTCGAAATGGGCTCGGGAGAGGGGGAGGAGGCTCGGGGCTGGCGGCTCCGTCGAGAGGCCGAACGGCGGGCCGTGGGGGTGGCTGCGGACGGTAAGGACCACCAGCAGCGCTCTCCGAAGCAGCCTCCGCAGTCGCCTTCGCCGGCGACTGTGCGTGCGGCGGGTGGAGCGGGACGCCCGTCAGCGAGGGGCGGGACCCCTCAGGCTTCTGCGGCAGCCTCCACCTCCTCCACTCCTCATGCAGCGCCACCTTCACACGCCAACCGGCCATCAACTCCCCGAACCCGGCCGCCTCGTCCTCCATCAACGCCCGTCGCGCGTGCGTCTCGTCCCCGAGCAGCACCTGCATGCGCGCCTGCGCCCGCAGCGCCTGCAGCGCGAAGAACGCCGCGCGCTCGGCGTCGCCAAGGCCCCTGCGTGACTTCTCCTCGGCCTTCTGGAGGCGCTTACGCCTGTGCTGCGCTTCGTGAGCTGCCTGAGCCGCCCTCGCGCGCCACTGAAAGAGCTTCCAAGGGGTCGTGGCTGCGTAGACCTTGGCCACCGCCTCCCGTCCCTCCCTCTCGTCATGCGCCACCTCCGCAGCGCACATCATCTTGGCCAAGAGCAGAGCCTCTTCATGCCTCTCCAGCACGATCCTCTGCCGCCCCGCGCCCCATTTGGCCTCCAACCCCTTCAGCTCCGAGGCAATCAACGCCTTCCGCTCGGCCCACCGCGCCTCCCAGAAACGAATGGCTCTAGCCAACGACCCGAACCTCCCCACAATCGCCGTGTGAATCGTCCGCCGCTCCTGCTGCTCGTCCACCTGCACTCTCAACGCCCAGGCCCACGCCCACAGCGACTGGACGGCGAGCTCTTCCTCGTAGAACACCGCGACGACCGCGGCCCAGTGCTCATCGCGGAGCTGCTCCAGTGGGGACTGAGGGGGAGGCAGGGATGGCGCCGGGGGCTTCCGTTTCACCAGCTTCTGGGCTTTGGGGCTCTGGGAGGCCACAGACTTTGCATCGGACCCAACCATCGTGACCGCCTCCGACTTCCGGGCTTTGGAGCCGGTGAAGGCTATGGACCCCCACACAGACGCATGCATCCTGGATGCCTCCAGCGCCGCCGTGTGCCCCTCCGCTTCGGCTTTAAGTACGCGGGTGCGCCGCCCTTTCGGTTCCCTTGAGAGTGAGACCGTGCCCCCACGTGGGAGGTCTGCCTTGGACCACAGCGCAAGGCATCGTTCGAGCTCGGTCTTCTCAATGGCACGCCGGTTCCGCCCCTCGTGCAGTATCACCACTCCCTTGTAGAATGAAAGCGGCAGGGCCACTCGGTAGTAGTTCCCCACCTCAAGGCTTATCAGCTTCCGCGCCTTCAGCTCGGCCGCAACCAATACCTCCATGGCTTGCGTGGCCTGAGTTCCGGCATTGTGTCGACGGAATAGCCCAGATCCGAAACCGAATACCATCCGACCTGCCCACAGATGTGGACCACAACTACATCATGTTACATCATGAAAAAAAACAGGATCTGAGAAAGTGATCGCGAATGGAGCCACAAGTGGTTGATGCATGGAAGGTGCTTGACAATCGGCACCAGTCCAGGCGACTGCAAAGCTGGTGGACCTAAGGTGGACCTAAGGTGACTCGGTTCTCAAGACCCAGGAGAAAAGCACTCCATTCCGCCTTGTTGTTGGCATGCTCATCCCCAAGCAGCAACAACAGTCCCTGTTACATGTCAATCAGGAGCGTAGATTTACCTCCATGTCCTTCATGATTTCTTGCTACAAGTACAAAGTTTTGCCAGTCACAACCGGTGCCTCAACCGGGGCAAGGCTCAACCTTTGTTCATATGCAGAACAGAACATTTCATCAAAAAAAGGATTGTGCGTTGAGCAAGACAAGGCAATGGTCCGCTGCAGGGTCCACTCCAGGGCCTTTGATGGTGATCGGGTCATGGATATTGATGGTTTCTTTGCTACTGAGGCGGTGGGGCTGGCTCCAATTTCATTTGGGAGGGGAGGGGGCCTTCTCATCCCACCCCGAAAGGCCCCCCCTTCTAAGGGCACGCCCCCCCTTGTAACGGGGTGGGGTGGGATGGGGTCAAATCGTTACACTACAAAAAAATGAAAATTGATGGTGATAGAATTGTTGGCCTAGCCAGATGGTTCCTGTTTATTCTAGGTGGTATCTGGATGGTTGCTGTTCAAAACCTATTCAAAACGTTCATTGGTGCCACCTACAAAGCATAAGCAAACTTGTCCTTGATGCACCCTTCCGTCCTTTTTTGGTGGAACCAATTCCATCAGAAATAAAACAACAGAAAATTCAACAGGCAAATCAATGATGCACATGGTTTGCACCTGCAGTGCATACATCTCAACGCCCGGTGCCTCACCGCCACGGGTCTGAAGGGAGTTTGTGCTTGATGGGCAAAGCTGAGAATCATGAGCTGACAGTCAGCATCTGGATAACATAACAATTTCAACACCCATTGACAGCACTGCACCAGTGGGCAGCAAATCAGCCTGGCTGAATGCCACAGATCTGAAGAGCATGCAAAGAAAGAGCAACTGGCTGCGGTGCTTCATGTAGGCACACATTTTGGCAGCAAATTAGCCACTGGAGACGCTGACATGGCTTGAGCTGCTACCGCTGCTACTGGTACTTCTGCAACTTGTGCTAATGCTATTACTCTTATCGTTACTGTCACTGTCCGTTGCAGGCTTTTTCTTTTGCACACTAGGCTTCCTCTTTGGCCTCTTCAGCTGTGGTGCCCTTTTGGAGACCTGCTTTGTCCTTTTGCGAATTCCTTTGCCCTGACCCTTCCTCACCACATTGCCTGCTCGTTTGCCTGGTACCTTTGAACTAGGCTCAGAAGGCACAAAGTCAGTACCAAAGGTTGCATCATGCCTCACACATGTAGGACATAACCAAGGACCTTTGCACTGCAATGCTTCTGTCGCACATTGCTGGTGACAGCAGCAACCACAGACAGCGCATATATAGAGAGGGTTGGATGTTGTGGCCTTCAGTTGGTGACATTTCATGCACACCTGTTCATCTTCACTATCTAATTCCATGTCTTCATCGGATTGTTCAACATTATCAGCAACAGGGCCACAACCAGGAATCTCGGGAGAGGGCGATGTCAGCATATGCACATAAATGCTCCCTTGCCTCATGGAGGCGGTAAATTAACTCTGCTTTGGGCCCTGTTGTACTGTAACCTACAAGGTTAAGTAAGTACTTCAGGTTCTCATTGGTGAACTGCCCATTTCCGAGTTGCTTATCAGCACACTGCTTGACTAGAGCCTGCATATCATGTGGTAGGTGCAGCAACTTTCCTCTTTGCCACAGCCTCCTGCTTTGCAAAGTCCTGCAAACGTTGTTGCCAATAGAATTTTTGAATCAGCAACATTTGCATCACACTTGGATCCATATATATCCTGTGCCAGGTCACTATATACACACAACTCAGGTGTTGGATTCATTTTGTATTTGGGCTTCAATATTACTGATGGCCAGCCCCCCTTTGCCTCATCATTGGCTGCACAGAGTGTGCCTTTACACTACTCCGGGTTCCCAAAAATTTTCATTTCTTTCCCACGCCACTTGCGCACTGCGCATGGAACAAACCATGGCTGAGAGGGGTAGTCTGCGGATTGACACTTCCTGCCTAAAGACCGTGAGCAGGCATCACACCGCACCTGATAGTCATACAAGTCCTGCAAATAATGCACCTCCATGTACCCGAGAATTACAGCTATGCGTGCACGGGCAGTCGGGTCGACAATCTTATCAACTTGGCCATTCAAGCCTTGGCGCAATTGTGCACGGAACTCAGAGCTGTAGTGGTCACTCCCATCAACACCTGGGTGGCTTGCCATAGAAATGACTGCATTTTTAGCATAGCCGTTAGCAGTTGTTGACCTGTTGCACGTGTTCCAACCCAACTAAAATCTCGGTCAAACCGCAACTGGTCCAAGGCTACACAAAACTGCACCTCAGGTGCTCGGGGGGAATGGTCCCGGCCGCCGTCAGACAACAAAACCAGACGAGGGGCATTGGCAGGCAATGTGCTTGCATGCCTGTCAAATATAAAATAAGGGTCGTTAAATTGCTGGACTGGGGTGGAACGGCGTTCGCGTTCCAACCGTGTCACTGTGAATCCCTGCTTCGTAATGGGAACGTCATATTTCCTGGCTTCATGCAAGCCAGCGATACGGCCCGTGTAAAAAAGAAATGACGATGTGACATATTTAACAGAAGTGGCACGTTTCATTCAGTCACTGTCCGAATACGGTGCTGTGCGCTTTTCAGACAAAAGAAGCAAGGTCTTGCTACGCGGGAAGGAACGTGCTTTGACACTGTCAAATTTATTATGATCGTCTGCAACTGCAACCACACATTCAGGATCACCAATTGCAGCCCCAAATGAAGTGGAACTGGATGACCTCTGCCATGCACTTGTATTGGTTCCTAGACCTCCTTGCGCGCACGCTCCCGCTCCTTCAGAAAATCAGACACCCGTGTGCATTCATTGAATTCGAAATTCATCGACACCATGGTGGCCAAATCCACCGCCTGGGAGGCAGCCTTCAACGTTGAACCATTCCATCCTGTGGTAGCTCTACTGTGCGTCAAAGAGGGACTGATACGGTGCAACAATGCCTTGAGGACACGTTTACTAGCTTCAGTTGGGTACATGTGTAGGAACATGGTCAATGGTAGCTGGGTCACAATTTCACGCCGTGTGACCCCATCTGCTGCACGCTTCACATGCTCTGCATAAGGTAATAGCACGTCTCGCATTTGATTTGGGGACTTGGCTGTGGATATCCATAATATTGGGGTGTCCGCACTCAATACCATTGATGTTGCGTACAGTGAGAGGTACGTTTGCAACCACTTGCCAAAGGGGCTTGATTCCCGGACATGTCTGGCACTGTTGCACCCCGCATTGGAAGCCAAAGTGCGAAGGTATTCTTGTGTCACCAATCCGTACCGATGAATGGCTTGACCACATAGCAGCAAATGCCGGAGGGCTTGAATTTTCAAAGACCGCCATTGGGCTGGGTACCTGTTTGACTTGCTATGGGATTGAACAGCTAGATGTTTTTGATACTGTTCACAATACTAGATGTACTTGGGCAGAAGACCAACAAACAGCCGCAATGACACTGGCATGCGACCATCTTTAGCAGCATGAGGACGGCCTGCTTCTTGAGATTTGTTCCCGATGCAAAACTTGTTGTTGAACGCTGCCTCTGCAACACACAGCAACATTCCATGAGCAGTGAAGTGAAATAGCAAGGGCCAAAGCTAAAGGATAAGTGCACAATGATGCAGGGCAGTCAATGCAACGCTACCTCTGCAATACAGAGCAACATTCCATGAGCAGTGAAAGGAAATAGCTCTACGACTGAAACAGCAAGTATCAGGGCTGGAGTGTAGGGGCAGGGTCATGCAGGGCGGAATTTGGGTCGTGTTCAAGCATCTACCAGGAGTAACACCTGAAACGAGCCACAATGTTGCTTTGTGTTGTGACTTGTGTTGTGATAGCACACGTAGTCCCGGAAGGTCGTGCAGATTCGGCGCTGTGGATAAATCAATCAGGAGCTTTTGGTGTTGTGATACTCTGCTGAAGTGGTCCAACATACAACTTGGCTTCTTTCGTGTGGATCATTGGCTAGGCGGCAGGATAATTGGTTCAACACCACATGTGGCAGCACCGCGCCCTGAGACTTGAAGTGAAAGCAGCTCAGAATTCAGGGACCTACATGAATCTAACAAAGTGCTCAGCATGTCACACATGTGCACATCCCGTCCTCTGATGGTATTGTGTGATCTCTTCAAGAACGGTCCATCCCGATGGCAGCTCACCATGTCACACATGTTGTCCTATGGTGTGTTCAATTGTGTGGTCATGGAGTCTGTAAAAGCCTGCAACGTGTTCAACAGGTCAACGATGTTGAATTTCTTGCGCTTCCGTGACACCAACTCCTGCATGTCTTGAACGGTTGTTGCAGCAACATCAGACATGGGGTCATGGGGCTGCAAGAAGATTGGGAGGGCACATGACACAAATGGGGGCAAAGTTAGCCAAATTGCAACCTGCAATTAAATAATGGTGTGTTGCCCCCTAACCCTTGTAAACATGAAAGCAATTGCGAAGCACCAAGCACCTTTGAAATTGACGCCTCCAACGCCGCTTCAGCTGGTCAGGCTTCGGCCTCATTTCTTACGACAAGGTTTTTTTGCATCTTGTACCACTGCACCACCTCCTAGTCCCCTGCTTGCTGCTTTTGCTTGTTGTTGTTTTTTTTCTCAGACTCATGTGTGCCTCGTAAGTGCTCGTTTAGACGAACCGGATCAAGCTTACAGTTCAAGTACAACATAGTTGCCCAGTGTGATCTACAGTTCACATGCCGCATGTTGCGGTGGGGCATATATTTGAACTCTGGTTTCCGTATATTTGGACTCTGGTTTCCTGACATCCGTGCTTACATCAGAATGTTGCTGCCACACCCTGGGGGCATTTCAATGAATGCAGAAAGGTAGTCAATCAATACTGAGTCTACAATGTCCCTGCCTGAAAACAATGGTGTGCCTCCTCATAATTGCGCTAGTGCCCAAGGTGGGCCTACTGGTGCATGTACAGACATGGGTGCTACTGGTGGCCATATCGCGAGGTTTTCCATGACTCCCCACAGCCCCTCAAAGCTGGGATCATTGCCTCAACAAGTTCAGAGTTCCTCGGCATTGTGGCTGTTTTGTCGCAGGTGTTTACACCCCGCTGCATGCTATAGTACACGGGAGAGAAGTACAGAGTGTGTGGTTCCACTGTGGTGCTCCCATGGGAGCCGGCTCTGTTGCGGCCTACCATCTCTAGTGCACTCCCTGTGCATGGGACAGGGCTTCTGTCTCTACGTGGGGCTACTGGGGCTCGGGGAAGGGGGGGGGGGGAGAAGGCAGTGAAAGGCAAATAGGCTCTCGTGTGTGGTGGAAGGGGGCCGAAGGCCCAGCCTTTGTGTGCTTTGTGTAAGCGACTGCGGTTGACACACTGGTGCTGTGAATGGGGCCGGTGGCCCAGGCAGGTTTTCGGCAGCATCCTGCAGCGGCTATGCAGCCGGCTGCAGCCTTGAAGAACCGGGTTTGAATCCCGGGCAAGGGGGAAGAGGAGTACGAGGAGGAGATGCGGTTCCGGCGGACGGCGGTACCAGTGACGGAGGGCACTGCTGCAGGTGTGCTGTGTCTGGCACTTCGTTTTTGTGTTGCACTAGTGGACAAAGTTTGACAGGAAAAAGTACGAGGACGAGACACACCACCGATCCACCGGCGGTACCGATGGTGGAGGGGGCTGCTGAAGGGGGCGGTGGCGGGGACCTCACCGGGGGGGCCCTGGACGGACAAACGAACCGGGGTTCGAACCCCCGACGACGACGAGCGCCAGCCATGGCGCATACCACTAGACCGTCCATGCCTCTTACCCATTTTGACACAAACTAAGTACTTAGGCAGACTTTTATGGGGGTTCGAATTCGACCAACCCTGACCAAGGGGGCGCGGGGGCCTAATAGTGAATCCAGTGCACTGGTGACAGTAGGCAGGGGTTGAGGCCTATCGGCCCAACAAGGGCTTTCGCGGACAGGTCGGGCAAGACTGGACCTGGCGCCACAGTCCCTACCATCCCTACCATCCCTTCACTGTTTTGCTTGGCAATATCTATTGCGGTGGTTTGTGTTGCCCATCTGTCACACACACATCCAAGCAATGGTTTCCCATCACTTGAAATCAGTCGCTTGTGTGTAATCTGTGATATTCTCTCTCCAAAGGTGGTGTACGAGGTGTCATGTTGGGCACCCAAGGGATTGACCCTTAACCAGGCCTGTCCACGAACTTTTGCACTGCTCTGTGTCTGCACAGCGGGCACTTGGTGGAACCATTGTTGCGGGTTAAAAAAAAGGTGTACGAGGTGTCATGTTGCTTTTTTAGACCCAAGATGTTTTCTCCCAGGGACCGTGTATGGTACCACTCACGCACACTTGGTGCACATGTGTTGGCCACTGTTGTGGGGCCTTCATGAAATGTTTCGGCAAAGCATCAATGCCAAAGTCGCTTCAGCTGTGTTCTGTTTGCCTGCATCAGTCGAGGGTGCCACATTTTGCCTTGAAATACCGATGCGACCCCCTGGGAGACCGGCACCTGGCGACTGCCCCCCCCCCCCCCCCGGGAGACCATTGTGCTCTACGAGTGGATGTTTTAAGGGGGTTAGGGTAGGTTTAGTTTATGTCCACAACTCATGTGCCGCATGCAAACACGAGATTGTCCTAACACAGTGACACCGCATTTCCGCCATTGTGCTGAACGTGGCCCATGTTAGGACAAGGGGGAGGGGGGGCACTTCTCAAGAAGGCGGCGCGGCAAACCTTTGATAGGGGAAGATGCTATGGTTTATTCTGAGAGTGTACTCAGACACCAGGCCTCGTGCTGTTGCAGCTTTGTCAAAGAAAAAAAAAGAAGGCGTCGCGGCGAACCACATAGGTTGATGAAATATTCATGTTCCACTGTGAACGATACAGGCGTGCACAAAGGGGAAAAGGAAACCTACGAAACTAAAGTTCCCTACGGGAACGAAAGTTCTGCACAAAGGCAGGGAGAGGGAGCGAGAAAGAGAGGAAAAGTGCTGTTTGATCTATATGTTCCTATTCATAGACGTTTTTAATTGTGAGCTCTATCCTGCATAAGTCCGGGGCCCTGTGTGGATGGGGGGGTATCGGTAAAGCGATCAGGATTGTACCCGTGGTGGGAGGGGGCTGAGGGCCTAGCCCCTTCATGTTTCGCGGGCGCACCTTCGTCAGTGCACATGAGGTCATAGCAGACTGGAGTGCAACAATCCGACCCTATGTCACTGTCAATTGCAGAGGTATCAGAGGACATAGACGTCCTACCACTGGATGCACAACTGAGATGGGCATCCATGTCACTGTCTAGGTCGCTGGCAGGTGAGGAATCCGCATCCATGCTACGTACAGATAACTGTTTAGAAGACGAGACATCCTCAGTGGAGCATGACCGCATGGAAATGGTGTCTGCTGTAGATGTGTTCACGGAGTGTGTGTCAGAGTCTGTTCCCATATGTTCACTGTGGTCGACGGTCGCATTTGGCTCGTCACAAAACAGAGTGTGTGCACAGGGCAGTGGTGATGGCGGCGACGCACTTCCCACTTGTGCAGCCACGTGATTTGGTGTTCTGTGGGCTCACTGGTGTTTGCCCGTGGAGGGCAGGTACCCTGAGGCCAGCTGTATCAGGCCCAGTTCATTCAGATAAGGCCCCGGAGTAGTGATGAAGGGGATGACCCCTGGTTCACAGGAGGCATCCGTGGAATACCCATCCGAGACAGTACATGCAGTAAGGACAGTGCTAGCACTGCCTGCAGGGGAGTTGGCACTGGAAATGATCGTAGTGGGGGTACAATACATACCCCCTACCGGCAGAACCGACAATGCATCGGGCAGGGAGGCCCTGAGGGGGGATACACTGCGGTCACCCCGGAGGTTCGCATCCGTTGGGGGTAGGTTGGCTGGCACATCTGGGCTATGTGTGTGTTGATCCGCTTCACGGGGGGGGGGGGGGGTGGCAGGCGGCAGTGGGGCGAGGCTCACCGCCAGGGGGGAGCTCTTGCGCCCACACTCAGCCAATTCATCAGCCCTTTCATTCCCGGACACTTCCACGTGGGAATGCACCCAGACCCATTGCAGCAGAGCGTGACTGGCACTGATGAGGTGCAGCAGACGTTCCCACAGGTCTGCATTTGGGACTAGGCCTTTTTGTGTGCACCAGTTGCCTGCCTGCCATTTATACACCGGTCCTTGAATCCCAGAGCAGAGGTAGTCAGAGTCTGTAGCTATGAGAAGCTTGAGAATGTGACAGGGGAGACTGCCAAGCAGCGCTATGGCGGCCATTAACTCAGCCCGATTGTTGGTTTGTGATTCATCAACTGGAAGGTATCCCGAGAGCTCAAAGCCGGAGACCGGTATGCATGCCCCATACCCACCGACCAGCCCCCAGGTGGATGCAGTTTGGCCGAGCCGTCGGTGTACCCTGTGACCCAACCAACTGCCTCCATAGCATGGATCCTCTCCATAACGGAAGCGGTCTGTTCTGCATGTTGTGACTGTTTCTTTTTCTCCGAGGGGGGGGACTTGGGAACTCTCTGCGCCCACCACGATAGTTCAGGGGCAGGGAGGACCTCAATTTCATTGTACTCTTGTACAAAGTGCCTGAACTGGAGCAGGGGTTGGACTAAGTGTTCAAGTGGTTGCCACTGCAGGAGCATTTGGATGTTGTCAATCCACACACACAACAAGGTATTCAGGGAGGGTGTGTGACTAAAATGCGCCTTACACCGGGTCCACCACTGGGCTTTTCTAGGCTGCCCATAACAGGAGGGAGTCCACCGTTTTGGTGGCCTCAATCGCACCAAGCCTCCACGTGGCGGTATCCAGTCCAAACGCTTTGGAGAGCAGGACATAGACATGCGGATAAAACTTGCAGTATCCGAGGGCATGAGAAACGGACTCTTTTTTTGTGCGGCACAGCGGACATTTGTCGGTGTGCGATATCGGCTGTATGTGGTGCTGCACTTTGAGTTTCCCCCAAAGCGCTGTATACACAAAGTCATTTTTGCTCGGCGGGGACTAGCAGTTCCGCCGTGTGCGTGTGCGCGCCGTGCGTTAGGAGATGCAATGCAGGCAGGCACATCCTCTTCCCTGAGACAGCTGCCAACTCAAATGATCGTGCTTCTTCATTGCTGCTCAGAGTCCAGCTGGGAGCACAGGCTCCAATGAGTGTTCGACTGGAAGGCATACCCGTAGGTCACGGCAGTAGAGGGCGGGCTGGGTGGGTGTCCCCACGCAAGTACAAAAGCACAGAAAATTTATATCTACAGTACAGAGAAGGGGAGGCTCACAGAGGAGTCAGTCCCGCGCACACACACCCACTCTGCGCGGAACTTACGTTCCTGCGGAACTCTAGTTCCGCCTTGTGCGTGTGCGCGGCGTGCGTTAGGAGATGCAATGCAGGCAGGCACGTCCTCCTCCCTGAGACAGCTACCAACTCAAATGATCGTGCTTCTTCATTGCTGCTCACAGAAAACTGCGAGCGAATGCGAGCCTTGCATATACTCATGGGGACACCAGCGGAGTGGGGATAGACTGTCGCAGACTATCAAAAGGCAGGTCCGACTCGCCCCAGGCCGCCCTGCGCTGCTCAGCAAGAGACAGCATGGAGGCACGGGAGAGCATTTGATGTTCACGGCTCAAAGGGTCAGCGGGGTTGACCGCTGAGGGTACTCGAAAAACAGTCAATTGCAGGCCACTCCAAGCCCGCAGCTAGAAAATGCGGCGCAAAAGCCGCAACTGTCAGTTGACGCCCGAAGTGAAGCGGTTTGGGTGCGTACCGCCTCGTTGTCGATGCCGACGGCCATAGAAGTGAGCCGGCAGCCCACTACAGCTTTCAACGTCCCGTAGACGCCGAAAAGCTCGGCCTGCTGTAGGCTGCGCACCCAACGGGGGCAAACATAACTTCTATGGAAACCGGGGGCGCCGACAACCCCGATCCTGAATCGTTTGCCGCAGGGTGCGGCATCAGAGAAAAATGTGTGCCGGCGTGTGTGTGGTGGCGCGCGCAGGGCGTGGGCCGGGAAGGAAAACAGTAGGAATGTGCCGGTGGCACGGGCCAGGGAACGGCCAAAAATCGGGGAGCGGCGGAGCAAGGCAGTATAGGCCCCTGCCAGGAAGGGGGAGGCCCCCCCCAGCGGCCGGTAGACCCACCGAAGACGTCCCACGAAACCGGCCATCTCCCTGGCTGGCATGCGCCCCGTGCCCACCCCTTTCAGCCAGATGCGCAGGGTGGCTTTCGGCATCTCAACACTGTTTGAAATTGAGCGGCGGACTGAGTCCAGGCGCTTTCCGAGAACAGTGACGCAGGTGGCAGGCTCCAGCTCACGTTTGGGTCTAATTATAAACCCCGCGCTCTGGAGTGCCGCTGCCACCCGCTGCGCACCCTGACGCGCCTCCCGGGGATGGGGGGCGGTGATGAGGATGTCGTCCAGGTTAACATCCCAATCCACCCGTGTGCCACGCAGCGCGCGCGCAACAATGCCTGCCACCGGATGCTAGCATATGGCCAGGGAATACTTCCAGCCGAATGGCAGGCGCGTGAAGCGCCAACGCCGCTGTCCAGCCTTGACTACGAAAGTGCGGCGCCAGCGCCTCGGGAGCTTGATGCTCCAGTAGGCATTTGTCAGGTCCAACTTGCACATATAAAGAGGCCCAGGGGGCCTGCTTTCAAAACGAGAGAGAACGGAAAAAAGTGCAGGGAGGCGCACCGGGGGGGGGGGGGGGCATCGTAATCATTGATGGCAGTGGCATTAAGAAGCAGGCGTCACTTCTTTGCAGACTTAGGTATGAGGAAGGCAGTAGCAGAGACTGGGGCTGAGGTAGGCTTCACCCCGTGGGTGACGTCATGAAGAGACTCAAACATGCGAGAGAGGGGGGTCTGGCCCACGTCGTCCCGCGCCGCCTCGCCCCGGCGGAAGGCCCGGGTGGCCCGCTTGTATATAGCTCGAAGATTCTTGGGGACGCACTTACGCCAGAGGCTGTGCGCCAGGTTCACCCGCCCCGCCCGACCCAGACCTTGCGCCGCCACACATTCAGGCACTCCCTGTGACGGCTTTTTAGGCGGCAGCGGCGTGCTGTCGTCATACAGGTCGTCGTCCGGGCTAGACAGTCCGTCAGCAGCGATCCCTTGCAGGACGTCACGGAAAGAGGCGGCCGCGGCTGCTCCTCCGGAGATGTTGTGAAGCTCCCAATACATGTCCATCACAGCCGCGTAGACCATTTCCCCGCGCCCCCAGCGGATACCCTCCAGAGCAGAGACTCGCCGCGCCAATGAATCAACTTGCCCCCGCTGCTCCGCGTTGTCCTGCTCCCACACGCGATCCCGAGCGTGGGCGCTTGTTCCGCAGCGCCGGCGCGCCCTCCGCCTGCCCGTCAGATCTTGCAGGACCCTGGATCGTGGCGCTGGGCGGGGCTGAATGGGCCCGCGTGAGGTCCGCTCGGACCCATGGCGCCCATATCTGGTAGGTCGTCCCCGACTACTCCTGCAATCCGACTGAGGCGCCCGACAGCGAGGGAACGTAGAGCGGCCCCCCACGGACGAATTCCCACTGGTGGGTCGGGTACAAGTACATGCGCAGCATCCCCGGCGTGGCCCAGCCACCCCAGCGGAGCTGTGTGTCCGTCGGGGCGCCGCGACAGCGCAGCTGGGCGCTACCGAACCGCCGCCAACCATGCCAACGCAGGAGCGAGCAGCCGGAGTTTGGGTGGCTGACGAGGTCTTTGAGGGCCTTGTGAAGGCTTTGTCTGGTAGGGTGCCATGCCGGCCTCTCGGGGTGGTAACCATGCCTGGCGCGGGTCCCACAGGAGTTGCGCCCACTTCGCCGTCCAAGGCCCAAGCACCTCCTCACACGGCCCACGGCGGCCCTTCGCTGCCTGCCAGTGGACCGACTTCCCGTCGAAGTACGCTGTAACGGCTTCCTTCGCACGGAGGCCGAAGGCGATGCTGAGGGCCGCCAGCGAGACAAGTTCCCACTCGTCCGCCTGGGATGCAAGGCGGCAGAGGCTGCCGAAGGCCCGCATGGAGGCCCAATACTTGTTCGTGGCACGACGGCGCTTCTTGTGGTAGGCTTCGACCGCGTCGACGAGCTTCCAATCCATGGGGCACACAAGGGGCTGGATCAATTTGAACTTTTCCAATACCTTGACGGCCGCGAGGACACGGCGGACCCCGCTGTCGGACTCCGTGGTACGGACGATTCCAAGGATGTGGTCTTGCAGGCATTCCGTGGCAGTGGCACCTGGCTGCCGGCGGATGGTGATGGCAAGTCGTCGCAGAGTGTCCCCGTAGCTGTCGCGGGTATCCTTCGTGAAGCCGAGAAGGGCCGTTGAAGCGTATGAGACCGCGAAGTCGGAGCCGGCCACGTCTCTGTAGCGGGCAATGGCGTCGGAGAGGGCAACGGCGTCTGGATCGAATTTCGCTTCGTCGATCACCTGCATCACCAGCACTGGCAGCCGGGACATCCCCACTGGCAGCGGACCCTGTACAGCGGGAGACCGAGTCGGCGGCAGGGCCTTGGGCACTGTGGCGGGGGGGGCGGGCCGTGTGCCCTCGAGAAGGGGCTGCGCCCCCCCCGCCCGTCCGGCTGTCAGTGCTTCTTTGCGAACTGCCCACGGCAGCTGTATGCCCCCCCCTGCCAGTACTAGTGGCGGTGGCCGCAAACACGGCAGGGGGTCTTGGGCTGACGCACGCAGTTTACCAGGTCACCTGAGTTGCGGCTGCGGAAATGCAGTTCACCTTTGATCCAGACGAAGGCAGGCGCCCTGGGGGCGTGTTGCGCGCTTTCGAAAACTCGCTGGTAATCCGGCGATGCCGAGGAGCTTGAGGGCTTGCGTGCCGGCCGGCTGGCTGCGTCCGAGGAGCTGTCGGAGACATCCGAAGAACCCGATGATGACTCGGAAGAGGAGTAAGATCGCGTACCTTTCCTACCGGTGCGCCCTCGTCCTTTGCCTTTGCGCTCCCGCTTGTCAGCCCGCTTGGCCTTGCGCTTTTGCCGGGCCTTCGCCTCACGGTATTTGTCCTTGAGCAGTGCCTGGGCCCCGACCTCCGTGCGCAGAATGACGGACCAGATGTCTAGCGCGATTTCGAGTCTCGCTCCTTGCGACGCGGGCTCCGTGGCGCACTGACTGCGCCCGCCATCAAGCTCCATGGGCGCACCGTCCGCGTCTGCCTCGCGGAGGTGGATGAGGATGCCCTCCGGAATGCGCCCGAGGCGAATGGCCCAGCATGAGGCACCTGCCTGCTTGCGGACCGACCTGATATTCTTTTTGGTCATGGCATACTTCTCTAGGACCTCCATGGCATCTCCGGCGGATCCGTGCCTGGCGGATCCGTGCCCAGCGCCCTCCGCGCGGTCGTCGTCCGTCTGGCTTGGCTGGTCTGGCACAGCGGCCCCCGGCGTGGAGGCGGCATCCGAGCCCTGCGAGGCCCCCGTTCTGCCACGGCCATAGGTGAGGTCGGCCGCTAGCAAATCCACCAGGGCGAAAGCCGCTTGTGACTGCTCGGGAGAGAGGTCGTACCTGGCAACGTCGACGTCCCAGTGGACAGAGAGGGCGAAGAGGAACGCGTCCCGGTAAGTCACGAAGGCGGAGCTCACCATTGATACGCCCAACAAGCGCCTGAAGAGCACCGCGCAGCGTGTGGTTGTGAGGGTCGCAGACGTACTCCGGCATGTGAACCCACACACCAGAACCGCACTTCGGCTTTCCACGTGGACCTCCTCCGCCAAACCAGGGGTGTCCAGCAACATGCACCAGGCGGAGTCAAGCGTGGATAGGTTGTCGGCAACCAGCTTCTCCCACTCCCAATCCCGCAGGGCCGCTGAGCGCTTGGGGCCCTTGGAGCGGCGCCGCCCCCGAGCATCGTGCGCCGCAGCGCATGAAAACCCCGACACCTGTGAGCGCGCTGGTTGGATGTCAGACATGTCCCCACGCAAGTACAAAAGCACAGAAAATGTATATCTACAGTACAGAGAAGGGGAGGCTCACAGAGGAGTCAGTCCCGCGCACACACACCCACTCTGCGCGACACTTACGTTCCTGCGAAACTCCAGTTCCAGAACTGCGACCAAACATCCTTGGTCCGGCGGTGCGTGACCTGGGGCGAGGGCGCAATATGTTGCAGGGTCAAGGACTTCGCCCACCCATGCAGCCACGCGGTGGGCCGAGACCAGTCATAGATGACTTTCGCCTGGAACCTCTCCAAGGCGGTGGCATAAACAGGAACCCAGGTGCTTCCCATAAGTTTGGCACAGGTCGGCAGTACCTGCAACTGGTCGTCCAGCAACTGGCCTCCCGTGAGGACCCCTTTTCTGACCAGGCGCGGGGCCACGTATGCACGGTGGTGCTTATTTTGCAAAATGGCAGACCGCCAGACGGGTAGGTCACGCACATTCTCAAAGGTCAACCGATCCACCGTAAACCCGCGGTTTTGGTATGTGCTCGCCCTGCCCTGCACCGCCCTGCACTGCCCTGCACCTCCCTGCACTACACTCCAGGACTCCTGTACTACAATCAACCACAGTATTTGCAGGCCCCTTGGGGGCACGATGATGGCCCAACGGCCGCGCTCATGGCGCCAAATTGTGCATTGTCCCCCCCCCCCTCCCGGGCGAGTAGTCCCCAGGAGGTACACTCAGCAAAATAACATCAGGTGTACAGTACAGGGGGGGGGGGTCTGCCTCAGTCTCTGCCTCTGCCACTGCACCCCCCCCCCCACATAACCTCGGTTTTTATGTAAAACTTCGGTTTTGGTACGTGCTCGCCCTGCCCTGCACCGCCCTGCACTGCCCTGCACCTCCCTGCACTACACTCCAGGACTCCTATACTACAATCAACCACAGTATTTACAGGCCCCTTGGGTAAAAAATTTTGACTGTCACCCGCCCGTCCAGGCAGGGAGGGGGGCTGTGCATGGGCAGACCGCCTTGTCTCGGTCGGCAATTGCTCCCCACGCTGCCCACTGCGGTGAACGTACCCACAGGCGCTCCTTGGCAGCCGCCTTGATCACCGCTGCTCTGCCCCCCCTCCCGTCCCAAGCTCTACTGATTGCGTCCGCTGGGTTGAGCTCGGACTGCACCCAGCAGAGGGTCACCTGCAGCCCCGTCCAGCGAAGGCGGTGCGCAATCCTGCGTAGGATGCGCTGTTGCTGGACCCTGCCTGCCCCCGCCCTCCCCCAAAGCAGCTGGGCCAGCGCCCCCATATTGTCCCCCACAAGCACGAGGCGCCGCGCTCGTCGCGCGTGCGCATCGTCCAGCGCCACCAGCGTCCCCCACAGCTCAGCCGCCTGCTGGGTTGTCACCCACGCTGGACATAGCGCCAGATCTGCCCCCCCCGGTCCCCAAGAGCCGACACAGTAGGAGGGGTTAGCCCCTGTGGTCAGGGCACACCTGGCGGCGTCCACAAAGACGCGCACTGCCGGCCCAACGCTCGTGGTGTCTGGCTCCCAGCCCCTGTAGCATTGGGCCATGGCCTCGCAGAGCCCGCGCACCAGGGCCAGCGTGAGCCCCAGCGCAGCCAGAACCGGGCACCTGCCAGAAAACACCCCCCCGGGTTCCCTGGGCGCCCCAACCACCCGAGCTTCCCTAATAGCCGCCTCAGGGCGATATAGGTGTATGGCTTGAGCGCCAGCCTCACCCATGCCGCCACCACCGCTGCCACCGCCGAAGCCGCCGGTGCCACCCTGCGCCCTCGTAGATCTACATCCTTTCCCATCCACCGCAAGGAGCGCTGTGGTGTGAATACGGACTTCTCACTGATGATGAAGCCCGCACGTCGGAGGAGGTGGGCCGCGCTGTCGGTGACAGCGGCCACTTCCCCCGGATCATGTCCGACAAAAAGGATATCGTCTAGGTACTGTACCACCACCACCCCCCCCCCCTCCCCAGATCCCTCAGCAGGTCCGAAATGAGGGCCTGGACCAGCCCAGGCGCCTGGTGCCAGCCAAAGGGGACTCGCAGAAAAGCATACGTGTGCCCCTGGGCTGCCACCCGGATGGTGTTCGCCAGGGGGGGGGGGGGGAAGCTCCACACTCCAATAGCAATTTGCTATGTCCGGGTTGGTGCCCCACAGGCCACCCCCCCCCCCCGGCTCCATCCCCCCCGTCCCCCCCAGATCCCTGAGGAGGACCGCCAAACCCTCCAGCGACGGGAGCTTAAACGGGCGGGCCTTGTATTTGCACCACTTGTTGGACATCTTCATGTTCACAATGAGGGTGCATTTGCGCTCTGATTTCCACTTGACGAACACCTCCGCATTTGCATCGCCCCCCACCACGCTGACCAGGCCCTGGGATGCTAGGGTGGACAGGAGGGCCGCCACCCGTGGGCAACGGGAGGGGCGGAGGGGATGGACACGCCCCCCCGCCCTGCCAAACTCGGGGTTAGCCCAGTCCCCCCAGACGTGTGTCGGCACCGGCACATGGCCTGCGTTGCCCAGCCCACGCGCCACGAGCTCCACAGTGACGCGCGACTGGTCGTTTAGGCGAGTCGAGGAGCCCCCATCGAGCGGGATCTCACCCCCTGCCAGGAGGTGCAGCGCCTCCTCAGCCAGCGCCAGGTCTGCGGCCGCCGCCCGCTCCTTCCACGCGGGGCGATCCAAAGCCCACTTGATGGACTCCGCCCACCATGCCTGCAAGAGGGGCAGGACACTGTCAGCGGGGGCCTTCAGGCTGCGACCCATGTGGCGCGCTGCTGCCTCCAGGTGGTCGTTCCAGTCGAGGCCGCACCTGGCGCACCGGGCAACCGCTAGCTGCATCTCCAGCCGCTCTGCTGCGCCGTCTCGCCGGCGCCCCTCCGGGTGCCTGGGTGCCTCTGGTGCTGGCACGGGCCGGCGTGACTCGGGGCACTGTCGCGGAACGGGGGGCTGCTGCGGCTCGGCGGTCAGCCGCTCCACCAGCGGCCTGCTTGGGCTGGGGCTTCGGGGCGGGCGCAGCCCGCGTCGCCCGCGCTGCGGGCGCCGATCGGCCGCGGGCCACGGATCGTTGCACGTGGGCTTTGCGCTGGCCCTCGCGGGGGTGGCGAGCGGCCCTGCGTGCCACCGTATCGGGTGACTCGTCACTAGAGGAGCCCAGTACGATGGTGTCCCGCATGTCGGAATCGCCACGCAGGCCGGCCCCTTGGCCGCGATGGTTCCCAGCGCGGACATCGGGTTGGGCCGGGGCGGCATCCGTCCCGTCGGGGCCACGGGGCCCAAGCGTGCTGAGCGCCTAGAGCTGGTACGCGTGCAGCGGCCGGATCTCGACGCCAAACCCCGCCGTGGGCCAGGGCACGTTGTCTGGCGGGAACCGGTGGGCCTCCGCCTCGTTGTCCCATCGCCCAGCCACCGCGATGCTGGCGATGGCGGCTCCGAACGCCCGCATGGCCGCAGCTCCTCCTCGTCTCCAGGCGTGCCACCCCATGGATTCCCATCCCGTGGCAGCCAGCAACCCATGGATCGCCGCCTGAAGGTCGAACGCGGCAGCCATGAGCGGCACCGATGCGGGCTTGCTGGAGACCCACGGGTGGGCTGCCATCGCCGCGCGCCATGCATCGGGCCATGCCCCCAGTCGCACTGTCGCACTGTGACCCAGTCGTCGTCCTTTTTGTCACCGAAGAATCCCAGCGTGCACCGCGTTCCGATGTCCAGCGGTCGTACGCTGGCTGCTTCACCCACCCTGAGGAGAGTGGCAAAGGAGATGACGGCAAGGCCCAGGCACAACCAGTCGAGGGTGGTCCTGATGTTCCGGGCCATGAGCCGGAGGGTGACCAGCTCGTCCCACACTTGGGTTGGTCGCGGCGCGGCAGTGGTAGTCGCGGCGCCTCGTGCCATGAGCCAGTGTACGGGCCGCACTGTGGGTGCTATGCAGCCCAGCTTCTCTGCCAGGCGGAGGGCGGAAATGACGCCTCGCAGTGTCCCAGGCTGCTGGCCCATGGCGGCGGGCCGGACGAGGTACCGGGACAGTGCCCCCGCTGCGTCCAGCTCGGGCCAGTGCGCCGCGAACCGGCCCACATCCCGGAGGATCGCGGTCCACCGCTCCACGGTACCCGGGGACCGACGCCTGATGGCCAACGCGAGGGGCTCCTCCATGTAATTGCCCCACCATAGGCTGTCCACTGCCGACCCCGCGTAGCGCAGGTTGAGCGCTCCGCCCCCCTCGTCGTCGGCGGCCCCCCCGCTGGCGGGCTGCTCGCCGCCACTGGCACTTGGCCCTTCAGCAGTTGGCCGGCGCTGGGGCCGGCCCGGCCGGAAAGGGCTAGGGGGGCTGGGCAGTCGGTGCCGGGCACGGCCCGCCCACGGCCAAGTGGTTGCGGCCGCACCGAAAACATTGGTACGGGGGGGGGGGGGGCAGTCGAGTCATAGGTGCGGCCCGTGCTGTGCGCCGTGTACAGGCTCTGGCTACCTACGGTACTGAACCCCCCCCCGGTACGAGCCCGCGACGGAGCCCGCAACGGAAGGGGCTCGCCCCTGCGCACCACTGGCACAGTCCCTGGCCCAGTGCCCGTGCATGCCACAGCGGAAGCATGCCCTGGGGGGAGCAGGGGCCGGGGTCTGCGCTTGAGCCTGTGGTTGTGTTTGGGCCTTTTGCGGTGCAGGCTGCTGGGCCTGGGCGTACCATCCCTGCGGCGCTGGCCGCGCCGCTGCCCCAGCAGGGTGGGTGGGCGCGGGTAGGCAGTCCCTGTAGATCACCTTCCACACCGTCTCCACAAGCGCATTGCCCTTCCCAATGGGGTCCTCCGTTTTGAGCCAGGTGTTCAGGGCCTGGATGAGCTCTTGCTGCCATAGCCAGGGGTGCTGCCCAGATGCTATCTTGGTGAGCTCTCCCTCAGACAGGGGTGGTACCTTTGGCAGCTGGAGCTCCCGGATGCCAGCCTCCAGCCGTCGTATCTCCGCCTGCTCCGCGGTCTCCTTGGGCTCCTGCAACTGATGGTCCCGCGGCGGCTCCTCTGGCTGCTCCCGGGCAGGCGGACTGGGTTGCGGTGCTGCCCTCCACGCAGCCGCTTCGACGTCGAGCCGCAGATTTGAGGAGCGCTCAAAAAGGGCCATGTAGATCAGGGCCGTTGAGGCGTCAAGGCCGCCACCAGCCCACTCCACTGCCCGATCAACGCCCGCCACGGACAGGCCATCCTCCATCAGGCGCTCCTGGTACTGGGCGGCCATGATACCAGCGTCCCCGCTGTGGAGGAACCCGTACGCGGTAGCCGCAGCATGGTCGCGCCACCGCTCCCAGCGCGCGTACTCGGGGGTCTTAACGGGGTCCAGGTCTATGTCGTCCCGATTGAAGGCCAGCCTGGCCCGCTTCGCCCCGCGGCTTTCTCCACTGGCCGCGTCCGCTGATCCATTTGAGGCACCCTCTGGCATTTTAGTAGTCCCCAGGAGGTACACTCAGCAAAATAACATCAGCTGTACAGTACAGGGGGGGGGGGGGTCTGCCTCAGTCTCTGCCTCTGCCACTGCACCCCCCCCCCAAACCTCAGTTTTTATGGAAAACTTCGGGCCTCCGAGAAGGCCCGAAGGCTACAGGCCAGGAAGCAACGTGGTTGCCAAGGCTTGCGCAAGGTACCTAGCTGGGTGACAGCCTTCATAAATTTACCACAACCAGTCATTCAACTCATTATGCAGTCCCTGCAAGGGGACTATTACTTTTGTGTCGGCCCCACAGTGACCAAAACATCAGTTCTCCGGCCACAGGCGGGCATCGCACGAGGCGACCCCCTGTCGCGGCTGCACTTTTCCTTCTGCATGTCCATAATCTGTTTTGCATTCCGTAAGCAGGACTACCCGCCGCACATCTACCTCTACGTGGATGACATGCTGCTGTCCTTTTCAGTGCCGCGAATGGCGGCGATGCTGGAGGCCACACTTGATATTCTCAGTGAGGTTTCCCTGGTCTCTGGGCTACAAATACATCCCGGAAAATCTGCCTTTGTTATAAAAGGCGAGGTTTTGTGATTGCATCCCTCACCTGCCCTGCACGTCAGTCAAATCGCATTATGTCTCGTACTGTCAAACATCTCCGGACAGTCCATGTACACCTCTTCCCATGAGGTTCCCCCCACCGCGGTTCAAGTCATCCAGTACTCCTGGGGAGTCTCTCTGCATCAGCTGTCGCAAACCAAGGAGCATGGGGGACACGCTCTCCCACTGGCACACACCTAGCTCATGGCCCAAGCTGGGCTCCCAATCGTGGCACACATAGCCGAAACATGTATCTTTCCACCAGCTCCGGTACGGGATTTCTGCAGATGGTGTAATACTGTAGGACTAGTACTACATCCACATTTCCTGCCTACACTGTGTATGAGCACGTGTGAAAGTGTGGGCAATGCATTTTGATAGTCGATACTCAGTAATGCCACCGCCTTTGCCGTGTCCCACTCGCTGCGCAGCCCCCATATGTGGTTGATCATCTGCCTGCCGTTAAAGCAGCCAATCTGTTGGGGGGGCGCGATATGTGTCAATAGTTGTTCAATTTGCATCAATAAAACAGTCATAAGCCATTTTTTTTAATTTGCTGGACAGCAATGGGGTGCAGCCGCGCCACACTGCAGGCAGCCGCTGCCTTTGGGATGCTGGATATGATACCAGTTCCCCATCCCTGCGGCATCTGTGATCAAGCTGACCCCGTTGCTCTTGAGACAAAGCAGCGAACAACTGGTTCGTGAAGCCTTTGAGAGGCAAGTCCTAGGGGCTGCCCCGGGGCTAGATGGGTTTTCCCTCCAGGTGCATCACTCATTCCGTGATTTCTTCACCCCATTGCTGTTCAGAATCATCACAGGGGCCACCCAGCAAGGAACCTTCCAGATGCCGGCACATTCAGCTTCTTGACGCACAGGTCGCATTGTTCCCTGATTACCACGTCCTGCGGCCTGGAA
This sequence comes from Eutreptiella sp. 'Long Island Sound 2002', assembly GCA_964036045.1. Classification (NCBI taxonomy): domain Eukaryota; phylum Euglenozoa; class Euglenophyceae; order Eutreptiales; family Eutreptiaceae; genus Eutreptiella; species Eutreptiella sp. 'Long Island Sound 2002'. The sequence goes on along the minus strand of OZ038396.1, from coordinate 5,824,100 downwards.
ATACCAGACGAGCGATCGCATAGGACCTGTGCTACCTTGTCTGGATCTGTGATAATGTTACCTTGTGCATGCCTCGGCCAAGACATTTTCTTCTAGGACTGTAGGTTCACCATCAGCCTGTCTATTTGCTTTCTCTTGTGTTTGTATGAGATGTCACTCATGGGCTCATCAGCAATCACTCCCTTGAGCAATGCTAGTTGGTCCAGCCCCAGACTGTCCCTAGTGTCGGCCTCATGGCAGGCTACTAGCATAGAAAAGGCTCCTGCGTGTGTTTGGGGGCGTAGTCCGTGCGACTGCGGGAACTTCCACCCCTGGGGAGGGACATGATGTACAGTAGAGGAGAGTAGGAGTGCCAGTAGGTTGTTGAACTAGGCAGATTTCCGTGAGTCAGCATAATCACAGGCATGCCGTTTTATGAGCTTCTCAGCTTGCCCCCATCGGTGTAGGGCTTGCGAGTAACTCATACTCGGGGGAGGGGTTACTTTCTTCCCCCCCCCCCCCATTCTCAAGCTCCTTTTCAATGTCAGCCACCAGCTGCTTATCTTGCAAGAACTGTAGGGGGCATTTCCACCTGGGGGGCCGGGGGTTGAATATGGGCGGCTGCACCTTAAGTACCACCGCTTTGTGGTCGGAGAGACCAAGGAAGGCCGTGTGAACTGCAGAGGCTGCATCTGCCATGTGTTTAGGCACGTGGATTCTGTCAAGTCTGCGCAATAGCGAGGCTGTTTTATCCTTGTCTTTGTCATTTATATATGCTGGCCAGGTGAATCCCTTTGGCACACTCTGGGACTCCCTATCAAAGTGAACATGCGTCCACGCATCCGTCAGTCCAAAGGCCTCAAGTGCCCGGAGCTCTGCAGTTCTGGCAGTCAGCACGTCCTGCGTTTCGTTTTTGGGTGGCTTGGCACAATCAAGAGCCGGGTGAACCAAAGAGTTATGATCCGCTAAGAGAATAATGGGCACCCCGTCCATGGAGGATAGGACAGCGTGCAGGTGGTTCCACTGGCGTTCTCGTGCGCGGGGATTAATGTGAAAGTGGGCAGAGACAACAAGTACTGTCTCCTGCTCTATGTTTCGACACAGGGCACATAAAATATGTTCATCCAGCGCAAAACAATCAACAACGGCCCATCTTTGATGGACCGCAATGGCAGCTCCACCTCGTCCATCATCGGACAGGTTGGAGATCAAGGCAAAGTGCCAGTCATTGAAAATCTTGCTGGCACTATGAAAATTGGCATGGGTATTCGAGAGATGGGGTTCCTGTATACCCACAAAATCTAGGCAAGTGGAATGGGCATATTTGGCAAGGAGGGTGGTCTTTGTGACCTTTTTCCCGGTGGTTCCCCTGTGCGTTTTGGTGAGTAAACAATTGATGTTTATGGTGAACGCAGAGATGTGCGTAGGCCCATGGCTTCTACCATGCCCTAAGCTCATCGGTCGCCCACTGTCATTCCTCGGAATCACTTTGGGTGTGAAATATCGCTTCTCTGAACGCACTGACGCGCCGTCTGTCACCTGTGGCTGGCGCGACACAGATCTCCCTTCTGGACCTTTCTGTTGCTGTGCTCCAGACGTGTTGCGCATCATGATGCTGCATTTTTGACCGCATTTGCATATGACATGCCTATTTTTGCCGTGGGCCTACTGGTGGTGGTGGTGCCGTTGTCACCCTTACAACACTCAATATTGAATCTGCAGTGTCTTGGCTGACCTGTCCTTATGATATGAAAAGAGAAATCTCTGTGCGGTATTCCACACATGGCAAGTGCCTCGTTAAACATGCCCTTTTCTCGCAAAGCTCCTCCTAGTCCCCTACTTGCTGCGCATCGTAGCAGCGGCCGCCAAAGCCCTCATTGCATACTGCTTCTTGATGCTTCTGTTTCTGGCCATCCCCACATCGCACTCAAGCAGGGTCACAGAGGAGTCTACACTCATGGGGCCCCATTAGTGGTAGCCCAAAGCGCTACGGGCCTACGTTGTACCGCCCCCCACCCCTGGGAGTAGGTCTCCACAATGCTCAGCAATTACCCAAGACCTTTAAGTCACATGTGTTCCCAGTGGTGCAGGAACTGAGCCTTGCAAGACTCCTAGGGTGGCCTCTCTCTAAGGCTGCGGAGTTTTTAAATATTGTCCCTTGGTGGAAGTTGCTTGTGGGAGTTATGGCAGGGTGTGAGGGCCCCCTTAGGCGAGCACACATGCAACCAGGGCAACAACGGCTGAAACTTGACAAATTATTGCACACCAATCCCAATTTTGCTGGTGGCTACACTACGGGCTCTCATCAACAAGCACCAACCGTTCCCAAGAAAAATTTGCTGTGTTGCATCATGCTATGGCATGATGGTGTTTGCGGTTTTTTAGGTTCTGTGGTGATGAGTGCCAGATTGGCACTTGTCACATTGCGAAGCACATTTCTTTGCACATGTTCCCACCATTGGGTATGTTAAACAACAATATATATTTCACACCTATATGATGCACGGCCATAAAAGGGTACCATAGGATAATTTGGTGGTGACACATGCCCCTCAATGAAAGATGCCTTAATGAGAGGTATGTGACATTGAAGGACATGTGTCATTGAGGGACATGTGTCATTGAGAGGCATGTGACATTGAGGGACATGTGTCATTGGCAGGTATGTGTCATTGAGGGACAAATGTCATTGGGGGGCATGTGTCACTGAGGGGCATGTGTCATTGACGGGTATGTGTCATTGAGGGACATTTGTCATTGAGGGGCATGTGTCATTTAGGGGCTAATTTAGAGGCTATTAGCTTTGGCGCCTTTGTTTTGCCCAAAACTGTACGTGACACTGCAGAAGGAACTTGGTAGACCCTGCCTAGTGGAAGCGAGCGGGAGATGCCATTGTGCCCACGGGGGGGACGTAGCAACGGGCCATACGCCGACTCCCTCCCACTTTCCAGCCAATCTCAGGGTGGGTGGGGGGGGGGGGGGGGGGGCTGGGTCTGGGGGGGGGTCTGGGCCCGGCTGAAGGGGAGGGGGCCACCCGGACCGCAACATATATGGCTTAAAATGACCCCCTCATCGCGGTAGACATTTTTGCGGTATGTATGTTGGCCAAAAAAATTGCAATAGGGGGGGGGGGGGCATGGTAGGTGGTACTTGTGTTTAAGGGCATAGCACCCCGAGTCAATTCCCGGCCACTGTTGCCAGCGGCGCCCCACCCAGGCCGAACCATGCATGTTGCGAAGAAGGAGTTGATGTATGTTTTGAAACCCTTTGGAGGAGGGGGGGGGAAGGGTTTGCAACGCGCGCAATACGTTTTTTTCAAAGAAAAGTTCTCTCCGCGCACTACGTGCCCACAACGTGTGCACGTACTACGCAGTACTATGCCCACACACCGGTTGTACATCGTGTGCACCAACGCGCCGCGTGCCCGTCATGGGGTTCTCCTCCTTGGGGCCTCAAAACATGGGTGATTGGAGTGGTGGAGTGGAGGAAGGTGATGGAAGGGGCGCTAAGAGCGTTTGTCCACCGGACGATCAAAGTAGTCCTCGTCGTCACTAGACGAATCGGTTGCTTCCCGGGTTCTCTTCTTTTTGGCCTCGAGAAGTGCGTCAAGGCGCTTCTTGTCTCTTGCCCGCTTCCCAGTGGACTTCAATGGGTGTGTCCGGCAATCCTCCTCTGTAGTGGCCTCCGATTCAGAGAATGGCAAGGGTGGAGTATGAGATGTTGTTGGTGGCATCGGGGGAGTTGTAGTGGAGGAGGAGGAGGAGGACGACGACGAGGATGAGGACGAGGAGGAGGAGGAGCTTTTTGCTAAAACCACAAGCAAACACGCAAACACGAGGCAAAACACGCACGTCTCCTGTGGCACATCTCGTCAGTGTGCCGCCTCCTCGTGGGCGTCAGTGTGCCGCCTCCTCGTGGGCAGTCACAAAAGCCCGGTATGGGCAATAGAAGTCGCAAATAGCGTCATTGGGCGGGACGGGTGGGCTGCTGGCAACAAGCAAAAATGCTCTACAAGTACAGAGGCTCACTGCACACACGCATGCGCACACACACACCACCCGACGAGCAAAACCAAAGCTCAGGCACGGCTGAGCTAAGATTTTGCTAAAACCACAAGCAAACACGCAAACACGAGGCAAAACACGCACGTCTCCTGTGGCACATCTCGTCAGTGTGCCGCCTCCTCGTGGGTCTCGTTCATGCCAAACTGCCGCATAACCCCCCCCCCCCCCCCCCCCCGGCGCAGGTCTGAGACCCAGCGGCTCCCATGCGCAACGCACGCCACACCCTCGAAGTATACGGCCGTCCCAAACATAAATCACACGACATCAAGTCATTGCACCCACTGACTCCTCCAAGCGGTACTGCAAAAAAACCTCGTGGAACTCCGCCCCCCCTTCACCACCCCCCGGGGACCACAGGCCCGCTCTCCACGAATGCGGCAGAACAAAGGGCCCCATAGGCACCCCCAGGGTCCACAAAAAAACCGTGCGCCTATCGGGAAAGGCCCAGAGATCCCCAACCCTGCGCGCCGCCACCTCGCGCGCCAAACCCAGATCTCCATTGAAGTTGTCACTCAACCTACTGATAGGATCAGCGGGATTATGTGAACCACGCACCCAGTGCATATATACCGTGAAGCCTGGGCACGACGCCCACAGGTAGCGGAAACGCTTCAGAATGGACTGCTGGAATTTACGCCCCACCTTGGCTTTACACCGAAGGAACTGCACTAGCGCCGCCGCATTATCCCCAAACAAATGGGCCTCCCGAACGCCTACATTGAGGATGAGCTTCAAGCCCCAGAGCAGCGCGGCAGCCTCCGCACACTGCTGGTTGGGCGGTTGCTCCGCGGGCACAACCGATCGAGAACCCACATCCATCGAAAACAGGCCCAGCCGGTATTCACCCGCGTCCAGCGCCGCGTCGACGTAAACAACCAACGGCGACCGCTTCACCACCCTGGGGAGGGACACCACTGACCATTGCCTCCTAGCAAGCACGCACGCCACGCACATAGACTTAAGCAAACGCACTGGGGTAAACGGCAGCCGGGGGGGCGCCCAGAGCACATGAGCCCACACACCAGACAGGTGCGGACTGTGCCCAGAACCCGGGCGACATATCCACTGTGCCCGCCCCAAGAACTGCTGCAGCCGTTTTACCCTACAGGGTCCCACAGACAACCTCAACCAATGCGCAAACAGAGCTTCCCACGCGTTGCCAGCAGTCCGCACCTCCCCCCCCTGCAAATCAATATCCTTCCCCAGCCACACCAGCCGCTGCACAGGCTCCAACGTACTCTTTGGGCTGACTACAGCACCTGCACGGCGCAACGCCTCCGCCGCCCTTGCCGTCTGCTCTCGCACACGCGCGCGGCCGCGCCCCACAACCAGGACATCATCCAAGTAAATTAAAACCAGCACCCCTAACAGCCCCGCGCCGGCCACCAGACCCTCTAACACTCGCTGGCACAGGAGGGGGCTGTACTTCCACCCAAAGGGCAAGCACCGGAAAGCCAACACCCCCCCCTCTCCATCCGAGACGCGAAAGGCACCCCAGAACTCGCGCGGCAGCTGTAGTGACCAAAAGCAATTACTCAGGTCGATGTGGCACATGCACAGCTCTTCCCCCCCCCCCCCCGGCAGGGACAGAATATCCCACACCGGCCTCATGCAACGCGCTCGGGCATAAAAAGAGGGGAGGAAAAAGGAGGACCCTTGCTGTGCCACCTGCGCCAAAAGGGCCAACACCTCCACAGAGGGGAGGGAGAACCTCTCCGGCCGAGACCGCATCTCCTCATTAAGGAGCACCAGATTGACAATCAAACTGCACTTCTCCTCCGTCTTGGGTATCGCAAAAACACCCCCATTGGGCCCAGGTGACCCCGGCGGCAGGGGGAAAAGCAAACCCTGGTCGCGCAATGCCCTCATCATGACCACCGCCTCATCCGACGGGGGAATTATCCCAGTAAACTGCCTGCCTACCAATTCTGCGAAGCCGTCCGGCACACAACTATCCCAGACCTCGCGGGGGATATCCACACGCCCCACCGGCCCCAAACCCCGCGCCAATACCTCCTCCCTGATACGCTGCATAAGCAATTTGGGCGACGTCGAATCATGCAAGAGCGACTCCCAAACCTCAGGGCTAAATGAGGACAAAGCCACAGCCAATACTCGCAGAAACCCCGGCTGTCTGAGATCTCGGGCAGCCTCACTGCCCCACTCCAGAAACTGCAACAGGCGACGCTCCAGTAAACCAGGCTGTGCGCGGGGCAGACAAGCCCGCAGGGAGCACAACCAGGCGTCCCACTCACCGGTCCGAAGGCGCTCCCGCGCCCACTGACCCAGCTCCGACGCGACGGGAAATTGCCGTTCGGGCAGCCGCACCCACAATCCTGGCCGGGCCCGCGGCCTTCCGCTTGCCCAAGACGGACGCGACCTCACCCGTCCTGCGGGCCGCGATGCGCAGCCGCCTGATGGAGGAGCCTGCTGCGGAGGCAGGTGGGGGGTCTGCATCCACATCAATGACTTCCCCCCCCCCCGGCCCCCCGCGGCCGGCGCCCGCGTCCTGAGGACCCCTCAACAGCCGTAAGGGCCGGAGGGGCCCCCGGGTCACGTGCGCCAGCCCGGTCCTCCCTCCCAGCAGCTCCCGCAGCGGCAGGACTTGCGGACTCCCCAGGGCACGATCCACCCCGACCTCCTGCCGACCCATCCCTGTCACCTCCCCATTGTGGGGGCTCATCGGCATCAGGGGCACAGAGCTCCAGGAGCTCCTTCGGGAAAACGTCCCGGAGGGACACGGCGCGCCAAACGAATTCTCCTGCATGGTTGTCAGGGGGCCAGGGGAGGACAGCCTCGGTCGTGACGACGAAGTCGTCGGGCGCGTCGGCGTAGTGGACTGCCACCGTCTCCGAAAGCCACCGCCCCCACCAAGCCAGCCACTTGATGGGCAGCCCCAACCATCGCAGGGCCGCGGAGCCCCCTCGCCTCCATGCGTGCCACCTGGCGTGGGGGTTGTCGCTGCCCCCCAACGCGGCAGCCATGACCGACTGCATGAAAGCTGGTCCCTGCGGACAGAATTGCGCTCCGACGACAGCAGACGTGGCCCCCGTGGCATCGAGCCAGCCCAGCCACTCTCGGGCATACTTCCCGAGTCGCCTGCGCACGATGCGCGGCGCCACCTTGACCGTGCGGAACGCCAATCCCCGACACCGGGATCCCCCCCGACGGAGGGGCGCGGCCTCACCCACCCGCAGAAGGCAGGTGAACGCCAGGACTGCCATCCCATAGACGGTCCACTGCGGTCGCTCCGTGCAAGCCAGCGCGAAGTTGCGGAGGTCGTCCAAACCTGCGTAGGGCCGTAGGGCCGGCTCCGTGGGCGCCCACTTGGCACAGCGCCAGACCCGGCGACTGACGAACGCGGGCAGCCATCCCATGTCCTCCAGCGCCCGGAACGCCGACACTGCGACCTTGAGGGAGCTTCCCGAGTACCCCAGTCCCCATAACTGGAAAATGTAGCGGCACGCCGCTCGTTCAAGCTCGGATGTGGGCGTGTAGCCCACCCAGAGGGCCATCTTGCGGAAGTGGGTACAATACGTACCCATGGTGCTTTTTGCCCAGGAGGATGCCTGCAGGGCGTCCACGGAGGCGATCTCATCCTCCTTCCATATCCGTCTCCACGCTGCCCACACCAGGCGCCAGACCACGTCCTCGCCATTCCGGAAGTCCGACGGTCCGAGAACCACCAAGGCCCCCCGGGGCTCGGGAGGGATGGGCCGGATGGGGCAGCTTCCCCATCAGTCAAAGCCGGGGCACTCGTGAAACCAATGCCGTTTCACTCCCCTCCCAGCGTTCTAGCATGCCCGACACGCTGTCACCGGGGCATTGGTGACGTCCATCGGCTCGGCACCCGGCTTGGCGGTGTACAGGCGGCGGCCCCCCTCAACGCGGAACTTACCCTTCATGGCTTGCAGCCGCCGCCCCACCACCTCCTCCTCCGCCGCTCCCGTACAACCAGCGGACAGCACAGGCACATCGGACGCATCCTCGGCCGCGTCCGACCCCTCGCCGACCGGTCCGGGGTCCAAGCCCTTCTTGCCCCTGTATGCCGACAGGCTAGTCACCGTGAACGTCCAGACCGCCTGGACAAAACTCCGAAGGCGCGTAAGTTCGTCATCATCCATGGACTCCAGCTGCCACACTTCCGTGTCCGCGGAGTCCGCGTCCACCACCGGCGCCAGCTCGTCCAGGATGGCGTCCGTGAACTTTTCCTTGTCCTTGTACTTGGAGACGTATTCGTGTTGGGGCACCTCCCTGCGCCACAACAAGGTGGACAGCGCGAGAAGGCTGGCGAAGATCCACTGGGGCTTAGCATCCAACTCCCTCACCTTCACGATTTCCGCTTTACACAGCGGCGGGACCTTCGCCATTTTCCTCTTGGACTCCGCCTCGGCCTTGGCACTGACCGCCTCCAACTGCTTGCGCAGGCCCTCCATCACAAGGGCCTGTCCCTGAACCAACTGCTTGAGCTCCTGAAGCTCTGGCGACACCGTCTGCGGCTGCTGGGGCGGTACCTCCACCTTGACAAAGCCCAGCGACGCCACATCCAGGTCGCACTGGGCCATGACGCAATACGAGGCGATCATCTTCACCAGCCCCACCTCCCCCAACTCTATTCCGTACCTGGCGACGAAACTAGCCTCCCACTCTGACCTGCGTTCCAGCAGCACCGACAGCTTCATCTCCACCTGCGAGGCAGCCCTGGCTATCTCCAGCATGGGAACGCTATCAATGAACTGGGAACAAATTGTTCCCTTCGCGAAGACGGCAAAATCGTCAACTGACATATTCACAGACCGGGTCGTTCCAAAGTGTCACGGAGCAGGCTCTACGTGTGACCACCTATGGTCTGCTGGCAACAAGCAAAAATGCTCTACAAGTACAGAGGCTCACTGCACACACGCATGCGCACACACACACCACCCGACGAGCAAAACCAAAGCTCAGGCACGGCTGAGCTAAGAGTTGTTGTTGGCTGTGGTGAAAGGTGTGATGGAAGGAGTGGGTGTATCACCAGCCACTTTTTGCCTCTTCGACCCGCTCTTGAGGGCACCAACGTTCCATCCGCGAACGGATGCTTCCTCCTCCTCAGTGACACGAAAGCCATCTGGAATGGGATCGTTGGGATGGAGGGCGGCAAAATGGGCGGCCATACTGTACAACCAAACCGTGGTTGTGCATTGGGGGCAATTTACTGGTCGGTTGGTGCAAGGGTTGGCCTTGGTTGCCGTTGACGTTCGGGCCCAAGAGATTGCCGATGGCTGCGATGGGCAAGAGCTTACCGCCACCACCATGCGATTCCGTGTAGACCGGGATGGCAACGGCAAGCGGATTGTGCACTCATCCCGTGCTCCACAAAAACCGCAAATATTGGCGTTTGACCGGGCCACCTGTCCTTCAATGTGGCGACCGCGTGGAATGTGATGCCCAATGTGCGTGCGCAGCACTCGATGTGGCACGTTCTCTTGGCAAATCCGGCAACTCACACTGTTCGGGCCACTTTCTGATGCCACCTTATCATTAGTAGGGGCAGTGGGTATGCAGGGATAGGTAATTAGCATAGTAGTAGTCGTCCGTGTGCCTCAAGAACCAGTGCATTCCCTTGACCGCGGATGCTTGTCCATGCCGGGAAGGGTCCAATGCACTATGGTCTGCTTCCGCAATGTCCAGGATGCCACGTATAATGCGCAACGCATTGACCACTGACATGAAATCCGTCTCCTTGGCTGCCAAGCTGATCTCCTTGGCGGCCCCCAACGTGGCGACAAGACCAATTAGGATGGTCATTGAGATGGCGACACCCGCGATTTCCAAGGCCGATCGACTGCACACCTTGCGCGTGCACCGCTTCGTGATGTGGCGTTGGTCTTTGGAGATGGTGGCTCCCTCTTTTGTACGGAGATATTGTAGGAGTGGGCAACCTAGGATGTTGGAGTCAACTTGGACCATCTCATTCAACGCCTTTCACCGCCGTGCATCTCCATCCGCTACGTAGCTCATGATGGGACCAACCTTGTCCTTCAACTCGTCCCAAAGGTTGCGCACCTTCTCCGTTTGAGCTCTAGCCTCCTCAGACGTGAAGCGGTTGCACGACGCGATGCACGCTATGGGCACGGCAGCATAGTTCCGGTCTGAGTGGCGTGAAACCGAAACAACCCGAGCATGCTTGGCAACGTGCCATGTCCCGTTCTGCACATTGGTGATGATGGGAGCTAAATCGGACATGGACTTGAACCACACACGTGGGGCCCGCTCACATAGCCCTAAAACTTCATCATCCGGCCCGAGTACAAGTCGCTGCACAATGGAGATCTCGTCGAAGTGCACCGTCACAGGCGCCTTTTGCAATTCCTCCCAAGCTTGGTCGGCGATTCGGATGCACAACTCGTGGGTCACCCGCTGCGTAATACGTGCCGCAAGTCGTTGCGTGTGCCGCACGGAGGGGAGTAAGTTTGCAGCATGCAAAATTTGCACCGCGGTAGGGCCACCGACACGGTATAATAAGACCGCCATTGCACACTCTCGCTCTGTGTACCGTGTCCGGTTTGCCCGTGCTGCATCCTCAAGGAGTCCCACCATCCGCTTGAGCCCAAAACCCCGACGGCGAGCTGTGTGGATAATGGAAGCAATGCGTTGCACATCCCGGCTGGCAACGGCGTCACCCAAACGCTCGTACAAAGAAACACGTTCCCGGAGGGGTGCCATTTGCCGTTGGAGGTTCCGAACTCTCATGAACTCCTTTCCGCGTGCTTCACGTTGGTCCTCAAGGGCGTTGCACATTGCCTGCATGCCGCGATACTGCATTGGGGTGCGCGGCTTCGGTGATGACGAAACCTCCAGCATCCGAGACGATGGCTTCCAATCCTCAAGCTCCGCGCATTTGTTGCATTGACCTCCCTCCTCCTCAGCCCGAACAGTCCGCATGCTCCAAGCACTCCATGTCACGCCTCCGTCGGTGAAGATGACGTTCCGCGTAACGAAGGTGGGGGTAGTTGGCAATGAGCCAACCACGAGCTCGCCCTAGTAGAGTCCCACTGCATTTGTACATGCGTTCAGGGCCAGCCTCAAAGGGCATGTCAAGATTGGCGGGAATGGATGTGGAAGGTGGCGGCGGCGGAGGGCACAAGATTGGGGTGTCCTCCGAAGGCGGCTCGGGGGAGAAGACATTGACAAAGCGATCCATAGGCCCGGCTTTGGGTAGTGTTTGAACTGGGGCAGTAGGAGTTATCCAAGCCTTGTGCTTCTTGGACAATTCAAAGTGTTGCCGCCGCTCCGCGGCGGCTACAATGTCATTGAAGTGATGCCCGCAACCACATTGTTGTGGCGTACAACCACACAACCCAGAAACTGCTGTTGGGTGTCCACAAAGACCATGGCAAGCAGCCACCTTCGATGGGCTTTCAAGAGTCAAGTGTCGGAGCAATGCTATAGTTGGGAATGTGGGGTTGATTGGGTTGTTGTGAAACGGGGATGCACGTGTGCCCGCAATTTGTGTGGTAGGAGACGGAGCAAGCGTCACATTTCTTGTGCACCCCTTTCTTTCCACATATGTTGCATGGTCGCTGGTACCACTTTAGAGCCAAATTGTGTGCCATTCTTTGGGAAAGATGGTGTCTAGATTTTGGCGAATGCCATGGGTTGGATAGTCCCATATCATGCAACAACAATACAAACCGGAAAGGGAGGCTCACCACAACTCTCCGGGCCTTTCGGAGCTCCATTTCGGCATCCACCTCGTCGTAGCAGGCCTGGCTTCAGCCGACGTGCCTGGATGCCCAAGGACCACGCCCCGTCCCCGGTCATCAGTTTCTCTATGGCCACCACCCTGAAAAACTGGCGGACGACTTCACACAATTGCCCCCAAATGATCGGTCCCCCACTTGCACACGAAGCCATAGAGTGTGGCCTCTTTCGCCAACCAAGACATTCAGGCCACTTGCTCCAAAAGCCCGAAGATCATGGTTGACAAAAGAGTGCACCACCTCCGACTTGCATGCAAGTGTATTACAATAGGGTGTCATCCTTGCCAAAGGGACTCGTTGTGGCCGATTTCTTAATACATATGCCATTGCGTGCTAAAGAGCAAAGTAGCAAGCATGGCAATATGCATTAATGGCTTGTTCAAGAGTGGAAGAGGGACAAAAACAGAATTGGTCGCCTAACCTCTACGTTCTAGGGTGCCCAAAATCAGAATTGGCGGGGCCCACAAGTGGGCGGAAATGCTACATCACCCCTGCATTCTCGGGGGTCCCCAAAGAAAGGGGGACAAAATCAGAATTGGATGCCTAACCCGTGCCTTTTGGGAGGCCCACAAGTGGGCGGAAATGCTACATCACCCCTGCATTCTCGGGGGTCCCCAACAAAGGGGACAAAATCAAAGTGGGCCCACAAGTGGGCGGAAATGCTACATCACCCCTGCATTCTCGGGGATCCCCAAAGAAAGGGGGACAAAATCAGAATTGGATGCCTAACCCGTGCCTTTTGGGAGGCCCACAAGTGGGCGGAAATGCTACATCACCCCTGCATTCTCGGGGGTCCCCAACAAAGGGGACAAAATCAAAGTGGGCCCACAAGTGGGCGGAAATGCTACATCACCCCTGCATTCTCGGGGATCCCCAAAGAAAGGGGACAAGATCAAAGCAAAAAAAAGGCAAAAAAAACAAAAACAAAAAGGGTCGATTGGTGTCCCTGATCCTACCTACATCCCTGCAGATTACCCCAACTGGGGTTTGAACCGAGGTCCTCCAATTGCAGAGGCACTGCTTTACCACTAGGGTATGGCCCAGATCTGAGATATCTCTGCACAGGGGTGGTATTCATATTTTGTCCAATTTGGTTTTCATCCACTATTGGGTTGTCCTCCAAAAACTGAGCATTTTGAGTATAGACACATGTGGTGGAAACCCATTTTTTCACCCTGTACTAAGTCAAGCAAAATTTCCTTAGGGCGCCTTCGGCGCCCATGGTCCGGCACTTTCCAGCCAATTTCCAGGGAGGGGGGGGGGGGGGAAGGGGGGGGGGGTCGGCGTAAAGGGTCCGGTGCCGGCGTCCCCCCCGTGATTGTGCCTAAATGCGTGCGCCCTTGGAGGGGCACGTTAGGCTGCACCGCACCGAGCCTGTCACAGGTCCGGGGGCACCTGTGCATTGTGCTGGGTTGGCACTGGGGTGGGGGGAACCCAATTTCACAAAAGCTGCAAAGGAGGCAAAAAGCAGGAACTAAACACAAAAGAATGCATGTACCCACACCTTGCAAAGATGAACTGAACAGAATCATTTTGTGGGAGGTCATGCTCCTACTCCTCCTCACATTTCCGCTTTTTGTCCATTTTATTGACATACATGATTGCCAAATGGCGCAACGTGTCATTATTCATATTGAGGCGATCATGTGGTAGGATGTGCCCTAACAAATTGAAGGCCCTCCCGACATGGCATGCACAAACAGGGCGGCGGAGACAAAAAACAGCAATTGATGACAAAATAGGAAATAGGAAATAGGAAATAGGAAGCAGCTATAACTTCCCACTATGCAACTCTTGCAGAACGAACCCCTTGGTGTCTACCTTGGCACCCGGCAGGGACATGCCATGACCGTGGGAACCTTGACTACCGATAGAGGCTGTGTCCCAACCCAACCTGTCATACGCTGGTCAGTGCTTCCTGGCCCGAACTTGGTCAGCTATGTGGGCCGAGAAATTTGTACCACCCCTACTAGAGCGTGTGCTCGGGGCAGAAGGCGCACAAATGGCAACCCTGTTGCCCGAGTGGACTTCCCCGCAACCCCTGCAATGTGGGCAGTTCTGGTGGTGTGTGGACATGGGAACTGAAAGATTGAGCTGGTACATTACCTGAGATAGCTTGAGATAGCTTGTACATTACATGAGATAGCTTGAGATAGCTTGTACATTACATGAGCTTGTAGCACTAATCAGGGGGAAATTGGGAGGCGTAGGTCTTGATGATCTCTCGTTGCATCTTACATGCAGCTAGCATGTGCCACGCTGGTGGCCAAGGCAGAATTCTGAGGCAACATTCTGATTTAGTCAAAAAGCTCTCAGACAGCTTGCTGCCCATTGGGATCATACTTTATGCACACAGGTTCGCGACTCAGATTGATTCATGCACATACCTTCAATCACGAACAGATTGCTTCCCTCATTCGCTTCCTCATGTACGTGTCTGGGGCTTATGATGTAATGTACAAAGACATGGGTTCTCAAAATCTTGTGGCCAAGAAAAAGAACATGCAAATGCCCCTTGCACACACCAACCCTGCTCCAAAGCAAGGATATGACTTGGCTGCCGCTCTCCTGCTGTACGTGTCCATCAAACACCAAAACAGCCAAACAGACGCAATTTCATGGTAATTTGTTGCACTCACTGAAATAGCAACACCACCCTGCCTGGGCCAACCTCAGCCCCATGCAAAGACAACATAAGGAAAATGATTCATTCTAAGCACTTGTCAACAGCACAGTGAATAGCAACACACCTGCTCCCCGTCCAAAAACGGGCAAAGTACAAAGTAGGGCCAAAGAGGGGGTAATCTTTTTTTTTTAGATGCGAAATCTTTTTTTTTAGATGCGCTAAAATTTGAGAAAAGTGCTAAAATTTAAGTCAAAACAGCTAAAAAATGAGCTAAAACAGCTAAAAAATGAGCAAAAACATCTAAAAAAAAGATTTCGCATCTAAAAAAAAAGATTCCCTACTAAAAAATAGATTCCAACAAAACCCAAAATCTAAAAAAAAAGTCATTCGCATGTTTAAAAACGTCAAAAAAGCAGAATCTTTTTTTTTAGATGGCCAGGTAAAAAGTGAGATTTTGGTAAAACTAAGAGAACACAAAGCCAGGGGTGGGGAGGGGAGGCAGAAATGCAGTTCCTAGGGGGAATCGTTGCACTGCGCGCGCACTGCACGCGCACTGCGCGCTACTTTTAGACTATGTTCCCCCCGAAGAGCCCCCAAGCACACCCCTTGGAAACGCCCTTAGAATTAGGTGACCCAAACTGCCCCAGCTCAAGAAAGTTGCAAACTACCTTCCCTTAACATAACACACACATGTTCCTTACGATGCCCCACTGCCACATGTGTGGTTTCGGTTGTGAGGAAGGGGCTCTCTCCTTTCCCTTGCGGTTAGAATCGGATTGGGGTTGAGATTGTGTAGCCACGGGGGGTTGCGAGGACTGAGAGGGTTGAGGGGGATTGGAGCTGGACGAAGCCACATCGGCCCGAGGGGGCGCAACAACACAAAAAGCATCTAGTGTGCGTTGCCGCTTTTCTAGGAACTGCTGCGCATGTTTTGCTTGTTTCTTGGCCTCTCTCTCTCTTTTCTCACGGCTCAAACGGTCAATCGCAGGCTGCAGTGTTGGCGCTTTACTGCCGCCTTCAGAGAATGGTTGACCATCAAGCCCATCCTGGATGATTACACTTTCTTCATCCCTTGGTAAGTGGTTACCCTTGCCGAACCGCAAGATCTGCTCAATCACCTTTGGCACACCCAAACAAAGGGGGACAGAATCAGAAGTCAAAACCTCCGCTAGAGGTCACCATGATGCCCCTAGGGGCCCCTAGTATCTCAAAGTATGGGTCTCTAGTACGGCCGGACGCCCAAATAGTTGCACTGCGCGCGCACTGCACGCGCACTGCGCTTAAGGCTCCCCCCTAGGGGCACCCCACCGGACGAATCATCCACATTCCTGAGGCGAACCCTGCAAAACAAGGCACAAAGCAAAGAACGGTAAAGAATGCCAACAAGACCGGAGCAGATGGCTGAGCAGTTGCAGAACGTGCTTTTGCAGTAAACAGTACATTACGTGAAGATGATGTAACCCACTTGATGGCGTCGGTACATGCCACTGTGCAACTGATGCACAAGACGCCTTCCTTGTGGAGAAAGGCTAAAATGCCGTGGATTTTTGGAAATGCCAAACAAATACAGAAGCAGCATCCCTCCCTGGGGGCGTTGTCGCACGGTGCGCGCACGGTGCGCGCACGGTGCGTGCACGGTGCGCGCACGGTTCAATGTTTTTGGGATGGTTGCCCAACTTGTACCCCGTTGAATGGCCCCCATAGAAACACACCCAGGGTCCTGATTTCTGCACCTTGCAGTCCATACTGGCATACCAGGATTCTTCAATTTTTAGTCTGATGCTTGTCACAGGTTCCAGGGTCCTATTTTCTGCACCCTGCAGCCCCTATTGGCGTACCGGGAATTTTTTTTTTTGAATCTGATGCTTGTCACAGGTTCCAGGCTCCCAATTTCTGCACCTTGCACGCACCTCCGTAACAAACCATGCACAGGCGACAACACAAGCGACAACACTGGTTGGGTTACGGGAATTTCAATTTCATCCGCCACAGCATTCTGGCTCATGATCATCAATTCTAGGGGCTTCAGCTTCCACTTCAGGTAATTGGGGCTCCAGCAAAGCATCCATCGGCGCCTCATGGTGCATAGGTTGGGGGGAATCGGGGCTCTCATCAGTCACAATTGCAAACTCCAACCGCTCCTCGGGTGCATGCTCGTACAAGACCTCTTCACCACCCAATTCGTACCGAATAGAGACGCGACTCCCACCTCTTGGAGAAGGGTCAACGACAGTGGCCGACACCCTATCCCCGTTGGAGCGGTGGTAGTACACAGGCAGTCCGGCGACAAGCTAGGGCAGCTCAGATTCAGGCATTGTGGATCTGGTGGACACAGAATACGCAAAAGGATGCACGGTGCGCGCACGGTGCGCGCACGGTTCAGGCAACACCCCCCCTGTGTGCACCTCAAGATATTTGAAACGAGCAAAACTTGAGCATGAAATTATGGGCAAAATTGTGCACCCACTGAGTAGTGGTTGAAAACAAGCTCTACGAGGCAATGCCACTCGGCTTTGTGCGCCGAATAATGCCTCTAAACAAAGTTTGAGCAAGCAATCTGAACGTTGGGACTGACTGGGCAGACAACAAAGGCTGCAAAAAATGAGCATATAATGCAGGAACATATGTGTTGAATGCAGGGTTCTCAGGAGTTGATCACTATGGCTGGCAGACACTGCAGCACAGGCACGTGGGTGGCACAATGCACTGCAGAAGAAATGCGCAAAAAAAAAACTGTGAAAAAACCTCCCTGTAAACAAAATCTGAGCAAGGAATCTGGAACTGGGGACTGACTGGGCAGACTGCCAAAGCTCCAGAAAGTGAGCATACAATGCAGGAACGGATGTGTTGGGATGCAAATGTCCCAGGAGTTGATGACTATGGCTGTTAGACACTGCAGCAATGTACAGGAAGGTGGGTGGCACTTTGCAGTGCAGAAGAAATGAGCAGAAAAAACCTGGCTGGATCACTCTGCGTCTGAAAAGAGGTCCCCACTCAGCAACCACGACACACTGCTTGTGTGGACAGGCAAACAGTGGGGATCGCTGTCATTCTTCTTCCATGTACTGACCACACACAATCTGCGTTGCAAAGCTCCCAGAAGTTGATCACTATGGCTGTCAAATGCTGCAGCAAAGCAGGGGCAGCTGGGTGGCACAATGCACTCCAGAAGAAATGAGCAGAAACAACCTGGCTGGATGTAGTCCCTTCCTCAAACCCGAACCTTGGTTCCCCGGAAACAGGCAATTGTGCACATGGGCTCTGGCCAACATGGCCAAGTACTCGGCTTTACAAAATGCAGGCATGACCTACCAGACAATCTCAGTCTGCTCCATAGGGGACTTGGAATATTTTGAGAAATGAAAATCTACATTGAAAACCAAACACATGACACCAAGGATGGTGCCCATCACATGCCATTGCACACTCAGGAAACTAGGCAAAAAAGGGCAATTTGTGTGCGATTTGGTGAAAAAATCTCGGGGGGGGGGGATGTTTCTTCCTTCGAGAGGGGGTAGCTAGGGGGGCCATGTTTCTTCTTTCGAGACGGGGGGGGGCATTGGCATGGGGGGTCCATTGGCATGGGGGGAGGGGGGGGGGGGGCGTTGTTGTCCTGCACACCTGAATAGCTGTCCTACATCCACCAGAACCATCAAAAACCCATTACCCTGGAAAAAGAAGGTGATGTGGAAAATTCGACCGTGGAACCAGGGGGCGGTTCTTGCGCAAGGTGGTTCCTAGGCATGGGAGGGGGGGGGGGGTACCTAGTAAAATTTTTTTTTGAAAAAACGTTTACTAGGTTTTACTACAGACCCGCTTGGCAGGCGCAAGCAGATTTTTGGGAACCTATTTCCCTTCGGGAATGTCCCTTGTAAAATACAACTTGTTCCCAAAACTGCGTCCAACGACCTGTGCCAAAACAGGTTCCCCCGCAGAGCAGATGAACATCACATTTGTCCCAGGGAGAAACATGGCTGTGCTGTCAAGTTCCATTCAGCGAAAGTGAGCAAAATGTCCTGCCATGAGTACAAAGGATACAAGTGGCAGTACCCCACAACACAGTCACCCACACAACAACACAATGAGCCGTAACGAAAAATTTTGGGTTGACCAAGTGACGGTCCCCCAGCCCCCCCCGGGGAACGACAAGGGGTGGGGAACGACAAGGGGGGGGGGGGCGGAAGGAAAGGGGGGCAGGGGGGTAGGAGTGAGACATTTGTTCCAGCTACCAGCATGTAGTCCCTTCCTCGATCTTGAGACGTCGGTTCCGCTGAGACTTGAAATTGTGCCCCTGGGCTCTGGCCAACATGGTTGAGTGCCCTACTTCACAAAATCCAAGCATTACCTATGATCCGTTCAAATGACCTCTCTGCATAGGTCCCCCAGCGAAGGGAAACCCCTGTTCTCTGAGCAGATGAAATTGTGCACATGGGCTCTGGCCACGGTGGCTGAGTACCCTACTTTACAACATTCAGACATTACCTGTGATCCTCTCCGATGAACTCTCTGCATAGGCCCCCCAGCTCCAAAGGGACACCCCTGTTGTGAAACACAAGTTCTGCGTAATGCACCCAAAACCTTCCACATTCATGACATCCCTGCATAGGGTACCTCCTCACCGCACGGAGCAGGCAACAAGGAAAGAGGGCCACTGGGTGCATATTGGGTCAGTCCCGAAACCCAGGTTCCCCTACTGTATGAAGTTGTGAACATGGGCAGGGGTTGGCTTGATGCAGTAGCACTCCTTGTAACCCCCCCGTGCAACTTTTTGGGACATACATGATGATCATGTAAAAATCTTTTTTTTTAGCGCGCAATCTTTTTTTTTAGAACGGAATCTTTTTTTTTAGAACGGAATCTTTTTTTTTAGCGCGGAATCTTTTTTTTTAGCGCGGAATCTTTTTTTTTAGCGCGAAATCTTTTTTTTTATGCTAAAAAATAAGATAAGTGCTAAAAATCAAGATTTCGCATATAAAAAAAAAGCTTGGACCGCCAAAGAGGGCCCATGCCTATGTGCAGCACGCGCATAGCACATGTTCACGTGCACAAACACACACACACACACACACACCTGAGCCTCCATTTGTGAGCCTCCATTTGTGTAACGCCCCCCCTTTGTAATAGCTGCGCAAAAGTACCAAATTAATGCGGTCCCTGCGCCTATTGTAGCTTAGACAAGGGCGTGGCTTGTGCGCAACACATACAACTACCGACACACACGTGAGTGAGTGCATGGTATGAGTGCACCTTAACCTCTCCCCACGTTCCCAAAGGCATGTAAACACAAGAAAGTGTTTGAAACATGAAACGTCAGGTTCACACCCATGTTCCTACAAGCAATGAGGCATGAGAAGCCTACAAATGTTCGGCTTGGAAACCCTTCTTGCGATCGATCACTCACCATGCGGAACAACTGCACATGCTCACCACTTGAAGATGCCTTTGAAGATGCCTTTGCCCGAGGTCTAAGGGCTGGTTTGAGCTCGGACAAAGTCTTGGGAATGAAATTGCCTTGCATGTGGTCTCTTGTAAAATACACTCACAACCAGGGAATGTTTATAAGGGGCTGGGGGGTTTTGGGGTTTTGAGGCACCCACCCACCCAAAACCAAGTAACCCACCCAGACCCCCCCCCCTCTTATAAACATTTGAGGGGGGGGATTGAGGCGCTCTCCGCTGAACGGCAGGTACACACAAAGCGACCAATGGCAGGACAAAATGCATGTCACCGCTGCTCCCAAGCTTGCAAAAAAAGCGCCAACCTTGCAAAAAAGGCGGAGCTAAAAATTAGTGCCCTAACCGGGAATTGAACCGCATACTTCCAGCACGGCATACGGCTGCATTACCGTTGCACTAACTGCGAGATCTGGTTGCAAATCCCGTGCCTCCCGTCCAGGTTATTGAACACATTTGAAATCGAAAAAAAAAAAAAAAAAGCACCATCAGCCTGCAACACGGCCCCCAATTTGTTGAAAATTGACAACAGCACCAGCTGGGTACATGTGAATACAATCAACATCCATGGCTAAAATTGCGAAAATCTGAAGTGTTCTGCATGATACGGGGTACAGTGGAGTGCCATGGATGCAAGAAAGCTGACGTACACGGCAATGCACCAATAATACCCCCTTGTCCAGCCAACAAACGCATGCGAGAGACTCAATATCCTACGTTCCAGGTACATTTGCAAAACGGAACGTGACAGTTCCTCTGCCCACCCACGCAAAATCGGCAGACAAAGGCATTCTGATTCTGGGCCGGTGAGGGTCCCAGCCCGGGAATGATCGCCCATGGAAGTTGACAAAACAAAGGACTGCTTCGGGTGGGGCGGGCGGGTGGGTCTAAGGGCTTGCAGACCATTTGAAGAGGCTAGGAGTCCAAATGACACCATCAACAACAAAGGCAAACATACACAATCTCAAACCAAAGGCATTCGAAACAAAAAACAATGACTACTGACGTGGACATCAAATAGCAGTGCCATGGCAGATGGCCCTGTTCAGGCACATTGATAATATGGCGAAGGTGCGATGCACATCAGATGCATACGCGATAGGGGGGGGACGGTTAGTCAGCAACAGGCTCTGTGTGCCACTTTTTCTGGCGGGCAGGTTGAGAAGCGCAGAGAAGCATCCAACTTCAACTGCACTTTCTTCCCAGTGAACCTTCTCTCTGACCGGGTTCGTGGCTGAGGGGGCTGGGGTGGGTCATGGGGGTGTTGGCATACGGATGATGGTTCATCAGGCATGTCACACTAACAGTAAAGGGGGGGTCCTAGACTACACACCCACCCACCCAGAGTACAATTCTAAGAGGGGGGAGGGTCCCAGACTTTTCACCCACCCACCCAGGCTGGGGCACCCACCCAGACCCCCCCCCCCCCACTTAACTTAATTCCTTATAAACGTTCCCTGCTCACAACAAATGTGTTCATGACCCTATGTAACTGGCAAATTCATCACCAAACCCATGTCGTATGTGGCTGCACTACATTTGGGACCGAATTATAAGTAGGTACCAAATACGGTCCCTACGCCTACTGTAGCTTGGACAAGGGCGTGGCTATTACAAGAGAGAGCAATGGTCGGTTCTGATTGACCGAATGCCCCCGCCATAGGCACTTCCAGCCTTTAGTCCAATGTTTGTTCTTCACAATAAAGCTGCAAAACACTATGTACAGTGTGCCTCGCACCAAAATAGAAGAAGAGTCACTCATAGCTACAGACCAAGGCCATACATGCATATTATAGGACAGTGTCGTCTGAACCTACAACACAGGCGGCTTCGCGTGTCGTCCTCGGCACTCCTTCGGCCTTAGAGGTTGACTGTTCGGCCACTCGTGTGTGGGGGGTAGTACACCATAGCATGACAATGTAACATCAAAAAATGCCAAATCATCAAGCGGGCACACAAATAACACCTTCCAATCGAAGTGTTGGAGAGAAATCCAAGGAAGGAAGGGCATCATATTCAGGACTGTAGCCCTTGGGCCTTTTGGGCTTCTGGCCACTTTCATGCTCGTTTGGATGAGAGAAAGCACCCTTAATGCTGGCGGAGCAAGAGGCTCCCACTCCGTGGCTTCAGGTGGGATCCTCCGTCGCTTAGCCGTGACCTCCCGCTGTATCATCATCGCCCCTGGGCGAGACCATGCTGCATTGGGTTCGGCTCCCGTCTGCGCTGATCCCAGACTAGCCCAGGTATATTTTGCTTTTCTTTTTTTTTTCTGGCTCAGACCTGGGCAAGCTCGCAGTGCCCTCCCACCCCCCCCCCCCCCCCCTTGCGGAAGCACCGGGAAAGTCAGGAAAACGCCGCGTCCTGCTGCTTGGACAAGGCGGTGCTTCCACATGATGTGCAGTGCCAAAAAAACGACTGCCAAGCGTAGGAGTAACGACATTAGTCATGACTGAAAATCACATCAAAACAGACAGCAGTGGTTTGCAGTACCAAGCATAATGCTGTTATCAGCAGGAGGACTCATCCCAAACATGACATTGCCCCTGTTTCCCTCTACGACGGGAACACAATCACGTTCCGCTTAGTTTCTGACCATAAAAACTGTGGTCAGAAAAACAACGGTCACACCGGGTCCCAGTGCTCAGGCAAGGCAGTCTCTTGGGAATCAAAAACTCCGGTCTGTGGAATATCACTTTTGGTTCCAAAAAGAAGGCCAAAAATCAATCATTTTGGCCGAAAAACACCAAGAACGATTTTAAAACGGCGTTTTGAAGGCCCCAAAGTTTGAAATCGCAAATATGAAATTGCACAATGCAAATTGCCGCTCTATCGGCCAGATTTGCGAAGAAACTCTTGGGTTCTATTGGCATTTGGTACGCTGAGGACATACACGTCTTCACGGGCAGCCCCCTGCAATGATGACAAATTTATTGTAGACCATATTTAGACCATATCTGACCAAACCAGATCAGAAAACGAAATGTTGCGAGTGATTCCGCAAGGGGGGTACCAGACAATACTCCAGAGAGTTCTCGGAATCAGGAATCAGAGCAGTCCAGTGCTACGATTGTCCCACAGCTCAGTGTGGTAGTGGACATGACATGTAGGTGGGGCGAGCTAAATCTGAAACCAGAAGATGCATAGATCCCAGACCAGTCTAGATAAAATGTGGCATTGCATGCCACAGGGCAAGCGTTCTGGCTGCGGAAGAGAAATCCAAAACGTTGACCATTCCTGGCTGTTTGCTGCACTACAGTACCACAAATCCATGATCGAAGCAAAGCGCAGTCACCGTCCTTGGTTCCCCCTGGAGGGAGCGTACTGTGGTGTGATCCAAACAACAAACAGCGTCTCCAAACAGTGATGCGGCGACCAATGGAGGTGCGCAAAGCTGCGTAACAGGAGCGCACTTGTCTGTAAAACTGCGGCAAGAGAGAGGTGTCAGCATAGCGTACTGAAGGAAAAACTGTCACAACTCAATGTCCCAGCGATTGTGCCTGAGGAGGTTCCGAGCCGACTTCGTGTACTCAGCCAGGGCATATGTCTGGAACTCTGATACAATATGTGAGGGTGGGTTGTGCGGTGTGAACGACTTCGGATCTTGCGAGGAATGTGAGGAGGCAAATTCTTGCAAATTCGCCCTTGGCCATAATGTCAGGTTTTAGCATAGCCGGCACGGTCCTGACCCCACGACAGACTGATCCACTTCAAGACAACCTTTCCAAGGGTTCGGGGGATCAATGGTCGGTTCCGATAGACTGAATGTCCCCGCCATAGACAATTCCAGGCATTAGTCCAGCAGTACTGCGAAGTCCAAGGGTTCGGGCCCTTGGGGCCATGACGGCAGGTTTTGAAATACCAGCATGATCGTGACCTCATGCCAGACTCTCTCAGTTCTCATACTCTCAGACTCTCGGACCGACGTCAACCGGTACCAAATGTTCCCTTGGGAGGCCTTCAGCGGGGGAGGGGGGTTGCATACCGCAACATGACCACTGCAGACAAAAGTGTGGTCCTCGATGACAGCGTTCCCCTGATACAGAGGGTGCAATCCTCGAGGTAGGGAGTGAGGGGAATGGACTCAAGGACACAGGCGGGGGGAAGAATCGGAAAAGAGGACAGGCCAAGGGGCCGGATCACGCGCTCCGCGTCGCGCAAAAATGTTTCCGTTTCGACAGGCAACTGATTTGGGTGGGATCGGCTTTCCGGCGAAGATGGTATTCGATTCGTACCCACGTTTCATGCGAAGGATGTGAGGGGAGCCGGCCGAGCAGCACGGCAACCGCTGGCGAGCACCATCCCATAAGCAAAGCAGGTGCACGGTGTCCCCCCGTCCCAGAAAGCAAGGGGCTGCGTTCTGGCGTCGTTGGTTGTGGTGCGGGACGACAAATTGATGAGCGGGGGAGGGGGGCTGCTCCACACACCACAGTGCAGAGCAGACCAAATGGCGATGGCACACTGGAGGTCGGTACTGATGGACCGAATGCCCCTGCCTTTGCACAGTTTCAGCCATTGGTGCTCAGAGTAAAGCGCCTTGTGCAAGCCCTCCATGGGGCAGGCCCCACCACGAGTCGCCGGACCAAAGCATGGCATGGATTGGCTGTACGAGTGGAGGGTTCGTGGCTCTCGACGTGTGGATAGATGTGTGAATAGGCAAGGGTTTCAGTTGTATTGCACATTGCATGGAACTGTAACAGGGGAGAGGGGGGGCGGGGGGTCATGCATCACTCCTGGCAGCACTGCTGCCACCTAAAGTCTTTCTGAAAAATGTTAGTTACCATTTCTGCAGTTGTAGTCTTGCCTCCGTTTGACACACAAGAACCCTCCCCTGCCTTGAACTCTCCCCTCGTAGCGCGCGACTGTCTCCCCCACTAGGGGAGAGGGAATTGCAAGGGTATTTCAAGGCAAACTGTGGTGCCCTCCACTGATGCAAGCAAACAGAACACAGGTGAAGCGACTTTTGCATTCATGCTATGCCAGCATGATTCATGTAACACGAATACTATTGGGAGTCCATAAGAACGGTAAAGAAGTGCAGGGTACGAGAATAGCACACTTTGAACTGTTGCACATGTTCAGCTTGCATAAAAAGCACAGGGTGTGCGGCAGCGGCTGATGAGAAGGAGGCAATTGAGCACGGGGCTGGTTTGGCAACTGGTTTAGCGCCCGGTTGTGCAACCTGCCCGGCCTGTTTGGGGGCTGGCTTTGCTCTGGGGGAAGCAATGCAAGAACGTGTGTGTGACAGATGGGGAACACAAACCACCGCAATAGATATTGCCCAGCAAAACAGTGAAGTGACGGTCTCCCCCCAGGAGAGGGGGGGATTGCAAGGGGTGTGAAACAGTGGGACACTCTGGCGACGTAGAGCATGCTGCACTCCGTTGGCCTACCTGTATGAGCACCCGTAGCTCCCACTGGTGTGTGGGGGGGAAGAAAAAAGAAGAAAAGGAGATGATGGCTTACAAACTTTCAAAGGGGGGGCGGGGTAGATGGATGGTTAGGTACAAACACCACGCCACCAACCAGACATGATTGGCGACGGGATTGCATGTGGCCGGAAAACCGGTGCTCAGAAGGAGGGATGGGAGCGACAACCTGTGGGGGGCTGGGGAGCAGGGAGGGTCAAGAGAGTTCTTGCCAAGAGGCCGCTTGAACCCTCCCTGACACCACCTTGAGACCACCCCAACGCCTCCCTGACACCAGTACACACTCAATGATGCCCCCGCTGACGTACCACAGACGCCACCTGGTGCCTCGGACTTGCCTATTGATCACACTTTTTCTTGGTCCAGGCCTTGGCAAGCTGGCGAAGCCTCCTCACCAGAAGACACGCGAGAGATCTCTTGTTTTGCCTGTATGTCTAAGCACTAATATTTTATTTTTGGTCCAGGGGAAGTCCTTGCACTGCATGCGCACTGCACGCTACTGTTAGACTAGATTCCCCCGAAGAGCCCCCAGGCACGCCCCTTCCAAACGCCCTTAAAATTAGGCGACCCCAACTACGCTACCCTTGGGGGTGCAAAGTAGCCGAGGGGTGTAAAAATTGCAATATTTTCTTTTTCGCTTTTTTGCACTGAAAAATGTTGCATCCAAATTTGATGGGTTTTACACCACTGAAACTTGTGTGTGCTGGAATTCCTTGTACCTGAACATCGTGTACTGACACAATATCGCACAATCATGTCATACATCTGATATCAACATTGCACGTAACATGTCAAACGTCACATTCTCTTCATCTTCTCTCCACAATCCCTGTTTGGTGAGCAGTGAAGGGACTGACGGAATATGTATTAATATGGCTATATAACCCCTGCCTTCCCAGGGTCCCCGGAATCAACCTAGAAAGGAGTGGATGTGGTGGAAATGAGCACAAAATGTGTGAAAAGAGGTGGAAAATGGGTGCATCTGGATGAAAATGCCATATCCCCAATGCGGAAGAAGCATCAAAGCTTGCTGTCAAACTACAATGATGCCCCGAGTATCACAAATGATGGGTTCCTAGCACGGCCAGACGCCCAAATAGTTGCACTGCGTGCGCACTGCGCTTAAGCCCTCCCCCCCCCAATCAACCAAGATGAGCTGGCGTATCTTGCTCGCTTTGCCTGTATGTCTAAGTACCGATTGTAATGCACATTCTAAGCTTCCAACACCCTCTTACTATTCACTACGGGGCTAAGAACGCTGCTGTCCCAATTCTGGTTTAGGGGGAGTGGGAGCAACACGGGGTGCACAGAGGCGTTTTGGATGCAGGGGCCCAGGAATCACACGGTTGGGAGCGTTTTTATGAGGCAATGCACAGTGGCAGCCGCACTCTGGAAAATGTCCTCCACAATGAACCATAGTATATATTTGTATAGTAGTAGCTGGCCTGCATGGACTGATGTCTCAGGGCACGCAACGACTGCACCCACAGCTTCTCTTTTTTAGGTTTGTACATTTCCATCAGTGTGTCGTTGCAATCGAGGAGAGATGTTCCACAGCGTCTCCAAACAGTGATGCGGCGACTACCGGAGGTGCGCCAAGCTGCGTAACAGGAGCGCACTTGTCTGTAAAACTGCGGCAAGAGAGAGGTGTCAGCATAGCGTACCCGGATAGTCCATGGGCCGTCAGAGATGTGTGTGGGGGCTGTGGGGTATCATAAATGCCTACTACCCGCGAGCGTCACTGACCTACTATTCATTGGCCCCATCATCTGCAACTCGACTCCCGTTTGTTTGTTCAGAGTACAGAGGGCAACTGCTACTTGCAGCGCCCACAAGACTGCGGTGTCATTGTCCCCTTCCGCACGCGGATGTCCGACGTGGGACGTGGGACGAGGGAGCCTCGATCCAAAGAGCTCCCGTGTCTGTCTTCTCCAGCGCCTGCAGGATGTGTCCCCAAACTGCCGCGCCGGAGAAGCGGAAGTGAACGGAACACCAGAGCGACAGGATCCCCCTATCATCAGTGTACTGAGTCAACAGTCACAACGTATGTTTTGCAACATAACATAGATCATCTTGCCACCGATGCCGGCGTGACCACGGGGGAGTCCCCGCTGGAATATAGGGGGGCGATGGGGGGGTTGACACGACTAGGGAGGGCCGATGTAGAACACAAAGGCCAATCGGAAGTGGGTCTAGATCGACGCTGCAGGCCAGCCCTGCCTGCACGACATTGCCTCTCTGCCCCGGAGTATCTACGCCACGGTGCCCCATATGTATGGGAATGGATGGCAGATCGTGCGGGGGAAGAGCCGAGGAGCTCTGCATACCACGGGCGCCATCGACGCCGTCACCTGTGGTGGCCTGCAGAGCGCGGTGTGTGCATGTGCCCCACCCCCCACCCCCCCACCGCCGCCGCCGGAAGGTCGCGATGGCAACAAGCAGTCGTAACGGCGAGACACTACGCGTCATTCCTGAGGCGATAGACGAGGGGGAAGGACATCAGGGCGTCTGATATGAACAGGGGGCACAGGGGGCTAACAACAGCCCGGCTGTCATGGGCTGTGAGCCACTCCAGGGGGCCTGACCTTTCGGTCCGATACGGGACTCATCCCACGGGCCAGACGTGCGCCACCTCCCCATTTGGGGGGGCAGCGACAACCCGCCCGTGCAGTGGTGGTGGCCCAAGCTTGTTGGGTAGCGGACCTTGGAATAGACAAAGGGGAGGCACTGTCCTACTCACCCGGAAGGTTGCTATTGCAGGGGGGGGGGGGGGGGGAAAGCGGTGAAACGGAAAATGAAAAAATGCGGAAAAGTGCGGAAAAAATGCGGAAAAATGCGGAAAAATGCGGCGAAAAAAAGCGATGACCCGAACAGAACTACCTGTTGCATTGCATGTGGTTTTTCAGCAACACAGCTTCCCAATGACCAGGATCTTGGTCCCAGGCCCCAAACACACTGATGGGAAATTTGTTTTTTAATGCACAAACAACGCCTACCTCAAGAAGACAAATGCACACAGGAATCCGATCAAAGCATTGCTGGACTTCAAACATGGACCTGCAAGCGATGCAAGTCTAGTGCTAGGAGAGTGTCAGGAAGTTTCAGGAGTGTCAGGAGAGGGTCAAGAAGTGTTTTAAACCAAACGATCCTCAATATCACCATTGAACTGAGCCATAAACCGCATGCGCCGGATGTTGTCTGAGAGTGCATTCTGAGCTGCAGTCATGGTGCCTGTCATGAAAAAAAAGCGCTCCACGGCACTGTCTGGTCAGATGAGATGCCACAAAACTCTTTGTTCGGTGTGCCACAGGCTTTCCACATGCCAAGCACCACATCATTGGCTGGTTCAGCAAGTCCAAGCGCTCCTCAAAAGGTTCATCTGGAAACTGCGCCATGCGTGCCGCCACAGACATGGTGCAATACTTTGCAGCAGCACCACCCTTGCCCAAACCACGCTTCCGCTTCTTGTCAGGACCAGGGGAATTGGTGCCAGAGCCATCAGATTCAAATTCAGTATTAGCAATCATGGTGTCTAAGAGGAGAGGGAATTGCAACTCATACACAGGGAGACTGAATACTACCAGTCAGAGAGTGGATGGAACCAGTAAACAAGCACAAACGTACAATGCATCTCCTCTTTTCGTAAGCAAAGACCTGGCAGGGGAGAAAATGCGGGAAAAAATGCGGAAAAATGCGGGAAAATGCGGATCGCTTTTATTTCCCCCCCCTGGCTATTGATCCTTGCCCAAGAGCCTGGGATGGTAGACGTAAACTAAGTGCAAACAGGGCAGTGTATACCTGAACCCTCTGCAGAAGTGCTGCGGTACAAAAAGTTGCTGCATGGACATGAACACATTGTTGCACATCACTTTTTGCGCCCGGACACGCTAGAAGTGGCTGCGGGCCCCGGCGAACACTTTTTTGCGCGGCGCGAAAAACTTAGCCAAACCTAACCTTCACCCTAACCAAAAACCTGGAAACAGACGGTTGTGCAGCAGGGCGTCGAAGGCCCTCAGGGGGCCACCTGCTGTTGTTCGGACAAGGGCGTTGTCCTCGCACGTCGGGTGCCGTCGGCGCCGCCACGATCACCTGCGCTGATCAGTGCCTTTGTCAGGCCACCGGACGGACACTGGAAACGACAACCATCGAGGGGCATAGCGAGTCCGAAATCCTATAGACCGATCGGCTGTAGACGCCTTCTGGCGAGAAGGCAACACGCAGCACCGCCGTTGTCTCTTTGAGAGCATTGGTCGGGTCTGATCGACGGAATGCCTCCGCCACAGGCACGTTCAGCCATCAGTTCAATAACTTGTGTGGGAATTTCGAACTGCGTTTCACTGTGTAGTGGGCACCAACCCGAATCAACCACACAGCATATCGAGCATGGGGGGGCGCCCAGGTGCAGTCCTTGACCCCGACACCCCCTAAACATTTTGGCCCCTTGAAGGAGAGGGGGGCTGGGACCAAAAACACCATCCGCTCCCTCGTGCCGGGGCTGAGCTTCGAGGGCGGGATCTTCAATGAGCAACAAACGACATTTGTCCCCATTTGTCCCCATGGGGGGGAAGATCGATGTGGCCACAAAATCAGAAATGGCTGCATCGCAATGGTGTGTCACCTGCGGTGGCCAAACCCCTCAACAACCACAAAAGACCCTTTCCGAAATCCCTTTCAATGCAATCCTTATCACAGGGAATGCAATCACCAAACTGACTTGTCAACCAGGAAACCAGTACTTTCCTGACAAAGCCCAAAACTCGACTTTGGGTGGTCGTGGATAGCAAAAACTGTGCTCAGCGTGTGCATTGTGTGACCCCTCCTCCAAGCGAGCCAGCATCCTGTGGCGGCACTCAGTGTGCACACAGCACGACATGACTGTGACTATGGCGGCGACTGTGAAAATCAACGCCTGGACACCACTACAAATTTGCAACATGCGGTTTGACAAAGGGGAGCGCATAAGAAACACGAGCTCTTATTAAATTTTGCCCCTGAGGCCCCTGTGGCGAAGTCAACAGCGGCAACTGCCCTGCAAGCCCTCTGCTGGATCTGCGGGGCTTTGAGGCAAGCTCTGCCTCGCCAAGCCCGCAAGTTGACTGCGTGGGCTGGACATTCAGTGGGCTGGGAGGGTAGTGGAATGAGCGGGCATTCCGCCTCTTGGGACTCGAGAGACTGTCGGAGGCGGCCATCTCATCCGGCGGCCCAACCGCGGCCCGTGGGGGTGGGTGTGGACGGTAAGGACCACCAGCAGCGCTCCCCAAAGCACCCGTCAGCGCGGTGCGGGACCCCTCAGGCATCTGCGGCAGCCTCCACCTCCTCCACTCCTCATGCAGCGCCGCCTTCACACGCCAACCGGTCATCAACTCCCCGAACCCGGCCGCCTCGTCCTCCATCAACGCCCGTCGCGCGTGCGTCTCGTCCCCGAGCAGCACCTGCATGCGCGCCTGCGCCCGCAGCGCCTGCAGCGCGAAGAACGCCGCGCGCTCGGCGTCGCCAAGGCCCCTGCGTGACTTCTCCTCGGCCTTCTGGAGGCGCTTACGCCTGTGCTGCGCTTCGTGTGCTGCCTGAGCCGCCCTCGCGCGCCACTGAAAGAGCTTCCAAGGGGTCGTGGCTGCGTAGACCTTGGCCACCGCCTCCCGTCCCTCCCTCTCGTCATGCGCCACCTCCGCAGCGCACATCATCTTGGCCAAGAGCAGAGCCTCTTCATGCCTCTCCAGCACGATCCTCTGCCGCCCCGCGCCCCATTTGGCCTCCAACCCCTTCAGCTCCGAGGCAATCAACGCCTTCCGCTCGGCCCGCTGCGCCTTCGACAACCGAATGGCCCTGGCCAACGACCGGAACTCCCGCGCGATCGCCGCGTGAACCGTCCGCCGCTCCCGCTGCTCGTCCACCTGCACCCTTAACGCCCCGGCCCACGCCCACAGCGACTGGACGGCGAGCTCTTCCTCGTAGAACACCGCGACGACCGCGGCCCAGTGCGCGTCGCGGAGCTGCTCCAGTGGGGACTGAGGGGGAGGCGGGGGTGGCGCCGGGGGCTTCCGTTTCACCGGCTTCTGGGCAATTTCCACCGACTTCCACAGAGACCTCCCCATCATGATCGCCTGAAGCGCCGTGCGCGCCTTCGCTTCGGCCTTCTCTACGCCAGCGCGCCACAACTTTAGTTCTTGGAAGAGCTCCGTCGTGCGCCCGCGCCGGATGTGTTTCCACGCCTTGGACCACAGCGCGAAGCAGCGGTTGCACTGGGCGCTTTCGACGGCACGACGGCACTGCTCCTCATGCAGCAGCAGCATCCCAGTGTAGAAGGCCGCTGGCAAGCGCACTCGGTAGAATTCCGCCACCTCAATTCTTTGCAGCCGCCGGGCCTCACGCTCTGCAACAAGCAATGACTCCATGGCCTGCTGGGCCTGGGCTCCGGCATCTCGTCTCCCAAACAACACAGATCCGAGAGATCCGAGAGCGAATACCATTCGACCTGCTGGCAAAGGTGGCCAAAATATCACATCACCAAGCAAGAGACACTGAGAAAGTGATGGCAAACGAAGCCACAAGTGGTGGGCGTACGGGGCGCCGCCATAGTGTGCTCGAGGAGGCGAAGCATTCGTCCCAACGCCCTTTATGGGACATCGAGGTATGTACGCCGGTACAGATGGCGAAGCAACCACGACTGCAAACCCCCGTGCGTATCTCCCTCCCACGCATCCGGAAGCCAGGGGACATGGCAACACCCCCCTCCCCAGACCAAGCGGTGACGCCGTATTATGTGGGGCCCGTGCGAAACACCTTCAGGACCCCACAACAGCGGTCGCCAATGACACCACGGGTATCCCAAAGGGTGTTGGAAACCCTGGAGTTGGTTATGATGGAGGACCCAGGGGAACCCGTGAGCCCGGTGTCCCCCCACTCAGAGTCGTCGTGCGATTCGGAAGCGACGACAGTATCATGTAGCACAGCAGGGTCACGGTGTGTGACCCCATGAGCAACAGCCAATGGCAATGGAGACCGCCGGTCGGTTACCAAAGTATACCTTGCACATCACCAGGCAAGCCCCCCCACCCCCCCACGTCCCTCCACCTGTAAGCTGTATTTGAAGAACCACCGGGGCAAAGCCTGTACCCACTGCGTTCTTCATCGTACGGACCACACCAAAGTCTAAGCTAGGGGGCCAAGTGGGGCCAGCCGTTGTGCACCCTGGTAAAGGAGTGACCGCTGACCAGGATGCACGCATAACCCTGTAGAGTCCTGAAGCTCGCAACCCCAGCCAACCAGGGAGGAAGGGGCCAGAACAAACATCCGTGGACCTGACGGCGCAGGAAGCGCGCATTGCGGACAGAGGGCAATGAAAGCCGTGGGGCAGGCGTGGCCGGAGCTCAATGCGCACACTGCAACCTGACCATTGATGCCCCTGGGGAACGACGAATCGTGCCCCCTTCCCCAATGGTTTTAGTTGGCGGTAGCAAGACTCTGTGAACACAAAAACAAGTGCCGAATTCGGGTCCGGGACCGCCACACCTCCTTCAAATATAGCCCCCACCCCACCCCCTGCACGACGACCGCTTTGCAGCAACGGCCAACCCCGGGGGATGCAGCACGTAAGTGTGGTTGCTTGACTCACAACTGCCTGTCTTGCACCGAAGTCACCATTGCGATGCCTGTTGTTTAGATCACACCACAGTATCCTCCCTCCAGGGGGAACCAAGGACGGTGACTGTGCTTTGCTTCGATCATGGATTTGTGGTACTGTAGTGCAGCAAACAGCCAGGAATGGTCAACGTTTTGGATTTCTCTTCCGCAGCCAGAACGCTTGCCCTGTGGCATGCAATGCCACATTTTATCTAGACTGGTCTGGGATCTATGCATCTTCTGGTTTCAGATTTAGCTCGCCCCACCTACATGTCATGTCCACTACCACACTGAGCTGTGGGACAATCGTAGCACTGGACTGCTCTGATTCCTGATTCCGAGAACTCTCTGGAGTATTGTCTGGTACCCCCCTTGCAGAATCACTGCCTTGCCTAAGCACTGGGACCCGGTGTGACCGTTGTTTTTCTGACCACAGTTTTTATGGTCAGAAACTAAGCGGAACGTGTTTGTGTTCCCGTCGTAGAGGGAAACAGGGGCTATGTCATGTTTGGGATGAGTCCTCCTGCTGATAACAGCATTATGCTCGGTACTGCAAACCACTGCTGTCTGTTTTGATGTGATTTTCAGTCATGACTAATGTCGTTACTCCTGGCTTGGCTGTCGTTTTTTTGGCACTGCGCATCATGTGGAAGCACCGCCTTGTCCAAGCACCAGGACGCGGCGTTTTCCTGACTTTCCCGGTGCTTCCGCAAGGGGGGGGGGGGGGTTAAGAGGGCACTGCGAGCTTGCCTGGGTCTGAACCAGAAAAAAAAAAAGAAAAGCAAAATATACCTGGGCTAGTCTGGGATCGGCGCAGACGGGAGCCGAACCCAGTGCACCATGGTCTCGCCCAGGGGCGATGGATGGTGATACAGCGGGAGGCCACGGCTAAGCGACGGAGGATCCCACCTGAAGCCGCGGAGTGGGAGCCTCTTGCTCCGCCGTCAAGGGTGCTTTCGGAGAAGGAAATCCCCGCTCCTATTTGGCCTAATATTGATCCACCCACGCAGACAGCGGGAAACTGAGGAACAAATCCCAAAGGAAGAACTGGTGGCAGAATGGGAGGGGTGGGAGCCGGAGGACGACCCAGAGCCAACACCCCCCCGTGCCCAGCGCCGATGCAGTGAACCCCCCAGAGAAACGTGCTAGAGGAGGGTGAAGAGCGCACGCCTGTCCGCCACCCGAGCACGATGTTGTGCACCATTGTGCACGGCGTGCACAATGGTATATGGGTGGTGCACGATGTCGTGCACCATCGTGCACCGGGTGCACGATGCTATATGGGTGATGCACGAAGCTATACTGGTGGTGAGTTGGAATTGACGAAAGGGTCAAACATAAGGTAGTGGTTACCCCTCGCATGCACCCACACACATCAATATCACGTGCATACGCAATGGCGGAGACATTGCATCAAGCTATGCCCTGGCATGGTTTCAGCCCAACAGCCGTGGGGTATCGTGGCTCATGGAGGTCCATGGTACCTTATCAACCAGTGCTCTTTCCCGTCTATCATGAAATTGCCTCAAGTGCGAGCCGGATTCGCTAACTTGGCTGTCGCCTGTGCCACACAGAAATTGAAGAACACCCATGATTTCGTGAACTATTAGCCTTGCAGCTTGCATATCTGTTCATAGGAAATATCAACATTGCAAGCGCATTTTGAAATCGCGCCCCGAAATGACGGATGTTTCTTGTGCTGCTAAATGATTAAATTCTCTTGGGATTCGAGACTTGAGGCTTATAAATAGGTGGGGGTACGAACTTTGCTAGTGCAGCTTCAAATAGCACCCCTAGCTTATCTAGAATTGTTGGAAGCCGCTCCCAAAAAGTCAAACTTGTGGGGCTCCTAACTCTTTAAAACCACCTTCAACCCTGTCCCCACCCTCCAATGCTAGCGCTACGCCCCTCACCCCGTACGGAGACACGTAGGGTCTCGGTTGCGGCATAGGACACGCAATACGAGCACCACAAATACTCATCAGTGGTACCATGGGCGCCTTTCGGCTCTGGGAGCGCAGCGAGGCGTGGTTGCCTGCGCCACGTAGATTGCAGCGTCCATGTGGGACGTTGCTCTCATTTGTGAACAGATCGCATGAGGCAGGAGAGGCAGGCCTTAACAAGTGATTTCTCCGTGGTGGGAGAGACTGAGAATGCACTAAAAGTCATGGCCGAGTGCAAGGACAGCCCCTGACTCTGCAGGCCCTGCAGCAATGTCACTGCAGCTAGCATGCCGAGTAATAGGTGACCGGTAATATCAGAGGAATCCAGCCGGAACCTGAGCCTCAAAGACACAGCAGCAAACACATTGAACACCAGCACGGGAAAGCGTCAGATGCTTTGCTGCCACAAGGTCAATGGTGTGCCTCCTCATGATTGCGCTGGTGCCCAAGGTGCTACTACTGGTGCATGTACAGGTATGGGTGCTACTGGTGGTGGTGGTGCCGTTGTCACCCTTACAACACTCAATACTGAGTCTGCAGTGTCTTGGCTGGCCTGTCCTGATGATATGAAAAGAGAAATCTCTGTGCGGTATTCCACGCACGGCAAGTGCCTCAGAAACATGCCCTTTTCTCGCAAATCTCCTCCTAGCTCCCCTGCTTGCTGCGCATCGTAGCAGCGGCCGCCAAAGCCCTCATTGCATACTGGTTCTTGGTGCTTCTGTTTAGAGTGGCTTCGTCGTCCTGCCGCCCCCCCCCCCCCTTCCTGCTCTGGTCCTGCGGCTTGTCTCTGGACCTACCTGCGGGCAATACACTGCTGCATCAGATTCTCATTCACGCTGAATCAGAGTCGGGTAGGCTTGGTCTGTGGTTGTTGTTCCGCTGTGGTGATCACCAGATTCGTCACGTCCAGCAAGATTTGGTGTGCTAGCGCCGGGGACCCGCCAACGCGTGCGGTTGCCCTGCTGGCCAGTTCCAGCACTTGGTTTATTTCCTGCAGGGCGCTGGCGTCGTCGGCGTCGTTCGGCATCACGTGGGCGTTGCAGCGGTGTCCATTTTTGGAATCGAGGCGCCGTGACCACGTACCCAACATGTGGGTCATCATCTCGCCGGCTCGTGGGCCTTGCAGCCGTGGCAGTGCCGGCTGCGTGGCCGGAACCCAGCCGCCTGTACTTGGTCACGCGGGAGTGCTCGGGGGTTGCCGTTGTCCGCTTCTTCGCTCGGGGGGGGGGGGGGGTGTCCGGCGAGTGGTATGGTGTCGCCGTAGTTGTCGTGCTCACTGTCGACGTCGGATGAGCTGGCGCTGTTATCCGAAGCGCTGGTAGTACCGGATGTGGGGCTGGTTGGGGGATCAATGGTCGGTTCCGATAGAATGAATGTCCCCGCCATAGACAATTCCAGCCATTAGTCCAGCAGTACTGCGAAGTCCAATCAATGCACGTGTCCCCTTCTTGGTTGGGGTGCTCCACTATGTTGGGGGCTGGTTGGGGCGAAGGGGCGTCGTCTGGTGCGGCCACCGGGTGCAGTGCGGTGTCGACGTCTGGTTGGGTTGGAGCTTGCGGATGTGGACGGGCTGTGCGTGTTGTCCTGCTTCTCCCATAGCTGCTGTCCCCTGGTGATGTCGTCGGACTCCGTGTCGCTGGTCGCTGGGGATCTGCTTGGTGAACGCGGTGATCGCCCGTCGTGCGGGGCAGCCAATGGTGGCGGGGGCGTTGGGGGTCGGCTTGCCGCGTCAGCGTCATTCGGCGGCCGTAAGCCGGAGGGGTGTACCTGTGCGAGGGTGTGTACGGTTCTTGCGTGCAGGGGCTTTGTCGTGTTGGGGGCTGCTGCGTCTGTCGGTGGTCTCATTCGAGGTTTTCAAACGCTCCCCTCAGCCCCTGAAAGCTGGGATCGTAGCCACTGCAGTGTTTAGGGGGTTCTTGGAGTTCAGTATATACAGTCAGAGGTGCATAAGTGCTGGCTCTATGGCGGCCCGCTCTGCCTGCGATTTGTTCCGTCCTGCTGCTTCCCCCTACTTGTCCCCTTGTACCCTTCGGTGGGCTTGTTGGTGATGTATAGACCATGGGTGGTGCATGCTCGGTGACGGGTGCGGCGGTGTTGGGTATGGCTGGTGGTGTGAGTTTCCGGTGTCCCCTTGCGTCCACTGCCTCCTTTGGGGGGGGGGGGGGTGTGCCGGTCGGCCGTGGTCCCCCGCGGCAGCCAGCTCCGTCTCGGCTTCTCCACTATGGTCGGTCTGGGTGTGTGCGCATGCGGTTGGTGGCTCGCGTCTCCGCACTGGTGGGGTGTCCTGGCTGGCGCTGTCGCGGTTGATGAGGACCACAGGTCGTCGGGCTGGTGGAGGTCGCCGCCGGTGTGTTGCCGGGACCGGTGGCGGTGGGCAGCGTCTTGATGGCATGGTTCCCATGGTGGTGGCACTGCGCGCTGGTGGGGTGGGTGCTGCTCTGGTGGGTGCTGGGGGTCTGCGATCGGCTGGTCCGGCGTCCTCCACGTCCATGTTGTAGCCTGATCCCGGCCCTTCGTCGGGCTGGTCGTTGTCTAAGTGTGTGGGGTCCTGAGGGCTGGCGGGCGTTGGATGGTGAGGTGCTCTGAGGGTTGGTTTGTACGGTCAGGGGTTCGACTTGAAGGCATCCCGGGGCCACAAGTCCTTGACGGGGATGAGTTGTCGAGGACATGCACATGATGCCCCTGGCCTGTTGGGGATTGGTAGGTGAAGTTGCTGTGGCCAAACCCACGCGGGTGGCGCTACGGCATAACATCGCGCCCATCCTGCCAGGCCCTGGAGGGTTCCGACAGGATGCTGAAACTAAACACTGACGAAGCCCTCATTGCATACTAGTTCTTGGTGCTTCTGTTTCTGGCCATCCCCACATCGCACTCAAGCGGGGTCACAAGGGAGTCTACACTCATGGTGCCCCACTAGTGGTGGCTCAAAGCACTACGGGCCTACGTTGTACCCAACCCCCCCCCCTGGGAGTAGGTCTCCACAATGCTCAACACTAACCCAAGACCTTTAAGTCACATGTGTTCCTAGTGGTGCAAGAGCTGAGCCTTGCCAGACTCCTAGGGTGATGAGTGCCAGATTGGCACTTGTCACATTGCGAGGCACATTTCTTTGCACATGTTCCCACCATTGGGTATGTTAAACAACAATATATATTTCACACATATATGATGCACGGCCATAAATGGGTACCATAGGATAATTTGGTGGTGACACATGCCCCTCAATGAAAGATGCCTCAATGAGAGGTATGTGACATTGAGGGACATGTGTCATTGAGGGACATGTGTCATTCAGGGGCACGTGTCATTGAGAGGCATGTGTCATTGAGGGACATGTGTCATTCAGGGGCACGTGTGATTGAGGGACATTTGTCATTGAGGGACATGTCTCATTCGCAGAACCTCAAAAACTGCAAACGCCAGCATGCCACAGCATGATGCAACACAGCGAATTTTTCTTGGGAACGGTTGGTGCCTGTTGATGAGAGCCCGTAGACCCTGCCTAGTGCAAGCGAGCGGGAGATGCCATTGTGCCTAAATGCGTGCGCCCTTGGAGGGGCACGGTAGGCTGCACCTCGTCTAGCCTGTCACAGGTCCGGGGGCACCTATGCATTGTGGTGGTTCGGCACTGGGGTGGGGGGGAACCCAATTTCACAAAAGCTGCAAGGAGGCAAAAAGCAGGAACTAAACACAAAAGAATGCATGTACCCACACCTTTTAAAGATGAACTGAACAGAATCATTTCGTGGGAGGTCATGCTCCTACTCCTCCTCACATTTCCGCTTTTTGTCCATTTTATTGACATACATGATTGCCAAATGGCGCAACGTCTCATTATTCATATTGAGGCGATCATGTGGTAGGATGTGTCCTAACAAAAGCCCTCTGGACATGGCATGCACAAACAGGGCGGCGGAGACAAAAAACAGCAATTGATGACAAAATAGGAAATAGGAAATAGGAAATAGGAAGCAGCTATAACTTCCCACTACGCAACTCTTGCAGAACGAACCCCTTGGTGTCTACCTTGGCACCCGGCAGGGACATGCCATGACCGTGGGAACCGTGACTACCGATAGAGGCTGTGTCCCAACCCAACCTGTCATACGCTGGTCAGTGCTTCCTGGCCTGAAGTTGGCTCAACCCCCCCCCCCCTCGCACTCAAGCCACCCCTACCACACTTGGTCACGTCCTTTACTGTTAGGATTACTATTGCTTTTCCGCGCAACCTCCCAGTGGCCCTGTTCAAACAAATGCGAGACATGGACCGTTCGCGGACTGAGACCTCAAGTAGCTCTCGTTGCACTTCAGACGTGGCAGGCCTGTACTGTTGCCAGATGGCAAGGAGGTGCTGGACGCAATGGGACCGGGTCTTAGCCCCCACCGCCCTTTACGCCTCCCCAATGAAGTTGGCAAACGTTTAGGGGGCGTTTTCGCACAGCGCGGGCACAGGGCCAATTATTTCGGTGTCTATCCCAGGAACACCCCTGCAAACCACCCACCTACAGAAGCGCGTGCATGACACATTCAAAACAGCATCGGGGGTGCAGGATTCAGGGCCCTGGGATCCGTGGCAAGCATCAGACTAAAACAAAAAAATCACTGGTGTACCAGCAGGGGCTGTAGGGTGCAGAATTCAGGACCCTGGGACCCGTGGCTACCGGTGGTGAAAACAGCCGAATTTTCGCACAGCACGGGCACAGCGCGCACACAGCGCACGGTGCGCCCCCTTAGTCCCGTGGTGCACAGTGTCTACAGACTATACTCGGGTAAACGTGCATATGCACAGTGTCTACAAACTATGCACAATGTCTACATGTATGCAGGGTGTCTACAGACTATAAAGATACGTGCGTATACGCATATGCGTGTACACGTATGCGCGTACGCACACATATCTGGCGCACGCGCGCACACACACACACTCTTGTAGTATACGCACACACACACACACACACACGAGGAAGAAGACCGAGCAACCCACACCCACTGTGGACGAGCAGGGAGCAGGCCGGCACTGGTCTTCACCACTCGTCAGACCAAAACTCAGAAGAAAGTCATGCAAGGGCCAATAGACTCTCAGAATGGACACATGGCCACACACTCTCTCACAGAAGCATTGCACACCAATTACCCGCCCCATACCTGCCCATACCCCTTCCATATCAACGCACACACTCCCAATACTCCCTGACAGGAATGGGGAGTTCCAGCAGTTAGAAAAACGGTTCGGGAAGAGGGGGGGGGGGGGGGCGACCCCTCGGTTTGGACACCAAACCTCCCCCCCCCACGAACTGTTGGTCGGAGGCCCCCTTTGGGGGAGGGAGGGGGCTGGGCGGGGGGGCGTCCCAGGAGGGGCACTTTGACTTGCGGAGCCCCCCCGTGCGGTGACACGTGGGTGTGTCAGGTGGTGATTGCGCTCAAGGGAACTGCGTAACCAACAGCATGCACAGCCAAAAAGAGAGCCCCCCCCCTCCCGTGGGTTGGAGGGCAGTGGGGCGGCACCGATTAGCATCCCAAGAGACGTCCTCCTCCAAGCACAAGCCAAGCGTTCGGGGTCACCCCATGGTCGGGTCAGGGCAGGCCAGGCCAGGGGAGCCGTGTCTCTGCCACACTCAACTCTCCACCGGTTGAACGCCTCATGCCACGCACCGTTCACTGGGGCCCCGGTCCGGAAGGATGCGCCTGGCGGCAGTCGGTGAAAGACCCCCGTCTCTGCCTCAATTTAGCTGCGGCACGGCACCATACGGCATTCAGTCCGCCCCCCCCGCCCCCCCAATCCCCCCCTCACTTACGCCACGGCGCCCCATCGGCACTCCGCCCCCCCCCCCTCCCTCGAGCCGCTAAACTGCCGCCCCCCAAATACTGTACCCCGGGGTATGTTATTTGCCTGACGCTCAATAGGGCCAGGGGGGTATACTATTTGGGGGGTCTCTTTGCCTGACTACAAGTTTGATCCTGATGAGGCTTTTGCGGATGTGTGTGTCACAGGTGCTGATGGAGCTAGAGCAGCACCTTCTGCTGCTGTGGCCCACGCCTCTAGCGGTGTTTCCGATGTAAAGAGGCAAACCATAATCACCGCTTTCTTCAAGTGAGCTATTGTGCAGTGGTGTTGAGACCGTGTCCCAAATCTGTTCGTGTTTCGTTTGCTTGTATGTGATGAAAAGGGGGTATAGTATTTGGCAAAGCGCTTATTAAGCCAAGGGGGGTATAGTATTTGGGGGGGTATACTATTTGGGGGGGGTATACTATTTGGGGGGGGGGGGGTTTATGGGCACCAGATGCATGTGCATGACCACGTACAGCGAGGCACAAGAGGGTGTGCAAAGCAAAAGTCGAACAGAAAGGATCTTCAGTGACATGTCATCGGAGCTTTTCACTGCAGCAGACAGGGAGCGCTACTCCTGCAGCGCCTGCGGCACCTGCGGCGCACAATTTGAGTCATTATCATGGAACATGGGACATGGTACCTTTTGTGAGCCGTATGTTTGACTGGGGAGCGGTGCTCGCAACATTTGGGTCTGTTTTGAGTGTTGTGCCGCGCCATTGCGCCCGTTTGACCTCCTTCCTTCACCCAAAAGTGACTGACCGGAGTGCCGTCGCGGCGCTCGTCGCTCGTCGCTTGTCGCGTTGGGCACACACCACTCACACGCCGTACATCGCCCCCGGCGCCGTCGCTACACTTGGGGTGGCAGTCGCGCCAGCCCCATGCGGGGAGCACCTTCCCTGGTGGATGGGGTCCACTGGGGGTGGGGACACCGCTGTGCCTCTTGAATGAATGTCATGTCTGTGCCCGCATTCCACCGCAGCGCGCCATAGAACATTCCGTCCTCTCCATCCCCCTAAACTTCCACCGCAATGCCCCTTATGGCACGCCGTCCTGGCACCAGACTTCGTCTGCTGCAATCAACAGGCACTCCTCCCCAGGGATGTATTAGAAGGGGGGGGGGGTGGATGGGGGGGTCTGAAGGGGGGGGGGGGGGGGCGGTTGGCTGGGGGACCCCCCCCCTCGATGGGTCCTCCAATGGTCCCCGCCGAAGGCGGGCCAAAAAAAGCTTAAATCCTCTGGGCGCCGAAGCAAAATTTTGGCTGTCAGCCTCAAACATTGGAAGGGGAGGAGGGGGGGGGTCCATGGGGGGGGGGGGGGTTACCCCCCCCTCTTCCTACGGTATACGGCCGTTCTAATACATCACTGTCCTCCCTCCCTCCGTCTCCCCCTGATACACTACAATCCACCTCCTCGCACCTCCACCCTCTCCATCCACACCAAACCCCAGGCAGACCGCAGCCCCCCCACTCCTTCTCACACACACTCTCTCTCTTGATGCCGCCTTTTCGGAATGCGGACCATTGCACTCGGGGAAACCCGTTCCACGGGGCCGAAGGCCGTGGGGGCGCGTCAGCCCCGCTCCTGTACTGACGGGGCCTTCAAGGCGGCCTTCGAGACGGCCACCCGTTGTCAGAAGCAGCGCCCCACTCCATCACAAACACCTCAGGTCCTTTGCAGACCGCCCAGGCGTCTGGCTCAACATTCACGCCCCCCCCCCCCCCCCCCCCGCGCGCGCCGGTCGTTCTTCACATGTCCTCAGGCGGTCCGCCACGCATGTTTGCTGTTCAGGACCCACCGCTTCACACGCATCGTTTTGAGGCGCACATGTTGGGAGGCTCTGGAAACATGGTACAGGGCAGGCCAGCCTCCACGCCCCCTAGACCCCTGGACCAACCCCCCCCCCCCCCCCTCGGGGGATGTGCTTATCCGCGGGGGTGGCGGGGGGGGTGATCTGGCGGACCCCCCCCCCCAAAGGCCAAACCACCCACCCCACCCCACCCCACCCCAAAAAAATTTTCCTCAGGGGAAAAATGAAATTTTGAAGAGAGATCCAAAAATGAGAGGCCCATTTTAGGTACACAAACTTTTCTTTTGCCCTCATACCGGCCCACCCATGCCCCCCCCCCCCCCCCTCCCCGGCGTCCCGTAGGCCAAACACTAAGTGCCCCCCTGTCTTGCGCTAAATCCCATTAAAACCCAAATTCTCCTTTCACGGCCCTGTGCACTGCGCGCGGGGCTAATGGCGTTTCCTGACGGCCTTGGGCATTCCACACAGACAGTCATGTCTCGGGATTAACGGGGGACTAACTGAAAAAGCGGGCCAAAACGGCCGGGGGACTAGCGCTGGATGAACCTCCTCACACTCGGACACCGCCGAAGGAAGCCTGAGCTATGGTACTTGTGCACAGAAGGCGATCAGCACATTGGCTCGGCAGTGGCCTCAACGACCATAGGTACCAAGGGCCCATAGGGCGCCCGCCCCTGCCCCCCGGTCTCCTCACCTCGGGGGCGCAAACCACGTCGAGGACTCCCTTGTTGCAACCCCAAACCATGCGTGCACCCG
Organism: Eutreptiella sp. 'Long Island Sound 2002'; assembly: GCA_964036045.1. Lineage (NCBI taxonomy): Eukaryota > Euglenozoa > Euglenophyceae > Eutreptiales > Eutreptiaceae > Eutreptiella > Eutreptiella sp. 'Long Island Sound 2002'. The sequence continues at coordinate 5,780,854 of OZ038396.1, read as the reverse complement.
GACACACCAACCGGTACACCCCCTGAGTCTTCATGGCCAGACCCCCCTCAAGGGAAGCCGAGCATGCCCCCCCCCCCCCCCCCCCCGGCCCCGTGTGACATCCCGTCGGGTTGTTGTTTCTTTACGGGGCCCTGGACAGTCATAGCTTGGATGGTCATTGTGAGAGGTCATGATATCAAAAAAAAACAAGTTTCGGAAACTTCGTTTTTTCAGCTGCCCAGGGTGAAAAATTGCACAAGTAATTTGTGTACCAAATCCTTGGCAACCCCCCCCCCCCCACACACACACACCCGATACCCGTAACAAACACATAAATGCTGCCTAAAATATGGTTTGCATAGCTTGGATGGTCATTGTGAGTGGTCACAATATCAAAAAAGAATATTTATTTCGGAAAATTCGGAAATTTCGCCCCTTCTTCCCTCCGCGTGTTGCGTCGGGTCTCTGCGTTGTGTCGGCCACCCCCTCTCCCAGGCATCCCCATCGCACACCCCCTGTGCCGAGGGGTCAAATACCACACCTCTGCCCTGACAGGAATGCATGCCCCCACCCCAAATGATGATGCCACCGCGTGGCAACGCCGTGCCTCCGAGCGAAGCGCTTCCAGTCAGCGCCCGGAGGACGGCCCTGTCCCACAGGGCGGTGGGTACGAAGGCTTCAAGCCCGGCACGCCATGGGGACGCCGGCAGGTCTCTGTTTTGTACGGTGCAACTGATCTTTTTCGCATTTCAAATGACACTAGATCAAGCATCGTGGCTAAATTTCGCGCCTGGTTATTTCGCACAGCAGCCTGAAAAGTGAGCGGGAAATTTCGCACACATTTGAAACACGAAATTTCCCACAGCAAAATATTCCCATCGCAAAATCCCCCCCCCCCCCGTATGGCAGCCGTTGCGACGGGGATCCCACAAATTTGTCGGTCCGGAGCGCGCCTGGGGCGGTGTGGAACCAGCGTTCAGCGAAGCGGTCTGCTGCGGACCGCGGGCTCGAGGTGGCGGCCCACGCGGAACGATGCGATGTGCATTGTGGCATGGGGCATCCGGCCAGAGGCCCCGTCCTCATGTCCCTCTGCCTGCCCGATGCAGTGCGCCCCGGCCTCCGAGACTGCCGCTGTCTGTGTGCACCGGCGTTCCCTTGCGCTTCTGTGGACAGGACGTTTTCCAATTCAAAAAAGCATAAAATCTGCGGGCCGTCCAGTTGTGGGCCATTCAGAGACGCACACAACTGGAAGGCACTTGAACGGCAACCGACGGGCGGTTGGGGGCAACCGACGGCGGTTGGCGGCCGACGAGGAGACCACACGCGGCGGGCGGCATCCCTCAGCCCTCCTCCTCCACCAGCTCCATGTCCTCCTCCTCGTCGTCAGACCCCACCTCCACCGGCGCGTGGTCCGACAGCAACCGATTCAGCGCCTTCGTGGCGCTGCTGTGCACCGGCGACGGGGCCTGCCCCACCGCCCGATTCACGAACTCCGTCACGAGGCCCCGGAGGGCCACGAGGTCGTCCGCCAGCGCGGCGTCGGTGGCCACATGCCACCCCCCGACCCTAAAGACGGCGCGCGCGCCCCGGCGCACCTCCTGGACGTCGGTGGCGAAGAGGAAGCACGGCAGCATGTCCACCACTGCACAAGAGGGAAAGGGTGTGGCAGTGGGGGAGGAGGGGGGGGGGGGGGGCGGTGTGGCAGTGGGGGGGGGGGGGGGAGGGACGGTGTGGCAGTGGAGAGGGAGATGGGGCGGAGTGGCAGTGGAGAGGGAGATGGGGCGGAGTGGCAGTGGAGAGGGAGATGGGGCGGAGTGGCAGTGGAGAGGGGAGATGGGGCGGAGTGGCAGTGGAGAGGGAGATGGGGCGGAGTGGCAGTGGAGAGGGAGATGGGGCGGAGTGGCAGTGGAGAGGGAGATGGGGCGGAGTGGCAGTGGAGAGGGAGATGGGGCGGAGTGGCAGTGGAGAGGGAGATGGGGCGGAGTGGCAGTGGAGAGGGCAGGAGGAGGAGGAGGAGGAGGAGGAGTGCCAGCACGGGTCCCACGGACGATGGGCCGCAGCTTCGTCCAACCCAGGCCCAAGGTGATACAAGGAACCTCCGCCGGACAGTCTTGCAGTCCCGCCTCAGGACGTCCCTCCTGGTACGCCGTCCAGGTCGCGACGCCGGCGGATGGCGAAGCTACGGCTCGATCCACC